>CM038214.1:11985537-12364580 GCA_021442155.1 Cymbidium sinense
AGAAGAAATGTTGAGATCACAGATTTGTTCTATGTCTGAAAATAAAAAAAATAATCCTAAACTCTAAAACTAAAACATGAACCTTAGACCTAAAACATAAACCCAAACCCTAAAATCCTAAACCCAAAACCCTAAACCCTAAAAATAAAAATCCACAAACCCCAAAACCCTAAACCCTAAAACCTAAACCTAAACCCCTAAACTAAACCTAAACCCTAAACCAAAAAACCTTAAACCTAAACATTCAACTAAACCTAAAACCCAAAAGTTAAAACCCTAAAATTAAACTAAATAAAATAAAAAAAACCTAAACCAAAATAAAATAAAATAAATAAAATAAATTAAAACTAAACTTAAACCTAAACATAAACTTAAAATAAAATAAAATAAAGCTAAAATAAAATAAAGATAAATAAAAAATAAAAACTAAAATAAAACTTAAAATAAATAAAATAAAACCAAAAAAACTAAAAAAAACCTAAATAAAATAAAAAATAATGAACCTAAACCTAAACTAAAATAAACTAAACTAAAATTAAAACTTACACTAAACTTAAAAATAAACTAAACTAAGCTAAACCTAAAATAAAATTAAATAAATTGAAAATAAACCTAAACTAAACTAAATAAAATAAAACCTAAAAATAAACTAAAATAAAATCCTAAACCTAACCAAAAAATAAAATAAAGCCAAAATCTAAACCTAAAAAAATAAAATAAAACTTAAACCTAAAATAAAATAAAATAAAAATAAACTAAAAAAATAAATAAATAAACCTAAACTTCAAATTAAACTAAAAAACCTAAACAAAAAATAAATAAAATAAATAAACTAAACTCATAAAATAAATAAATAAACTAAAATTAAATAAACTAAATAAACCTGTGTGTTTTTGTGTTTAAGAAAATAAAAAATAAAATCAACCTAACCCTGCCTAACCCTAGGCCCTGACCTATAAAAACTAGCCAAAATAAACCCTAAACCTAAACTAAACCTAAACTCTAAACTTTAACCTGTAACCCTAACTAACACCCCAGCCACTAACCCTAATCCCAAACCTACCTGACTAAATAAACTGAAATAAATAAATAAACCTAAATAAAAATAAAAAAATAAAATAATAAATAAAACAAATCCTAAATCTAAACTAAATCTAAATGTAAAATAAAATAAAATATATAAACTAAACTAAAATAAATAAAACTTAAATAAACTAAAAAAAAATAAAATAAAATCTAAAATAAAACCTAAAAAAATTAAAAATAAAGTAAAATAAAAATAAAATAAACTAAAATAAAATAAAGTAAAACTAAATAAAAACTTAAACTAAAAATAAATAATAAATAAATAAAAATAAATCACAAAAAAAAAAACTAAAATAAATAAAATAGCAGATCTAAACTAAAGTAAATTAAACAAAAATAAATAAAACCTAAACCTAAATAGAAAATAAACTAAACATAAACCCTAAACTAAATAAAATAATAAAAACTAAAAATAAACCTAAACCAAAACATAAAAATAAAACCTAAAAATAAATCTAAAAATAAACCTAAAATAAAACCTAATGTAAACCTCAAAATAAAATAAAACCTAAACTAAAAATAAAACCTAAACCTCAAAATAAGCACCCAAACTAAAAATAAACTAAGGAAACTAATCTAAAATAATAAAAAAATAAAAATAAAATATAAAATAAACCTAAATAAAAATAAAAATACTAAATAAACCTACCTGGGGTTTGCTTAATTTAAAACCACTACCCTGAGCCTAATCCCTTCTAAACCCTACTGAGCCCCAGGCCCTACCCAAACTTGGGACCCACACCATCCTAAACCTAAAATTCTAGGCCCTAAAACCTGACCTAGGCCAAACATTACCTAACATAAAACTAAATACCCTAAACCCTAGGCCAACCCCAAACCTACCATGGTTACTAACCCTAAACTAACTAATCTAAACCTAAACTTAAAAACTTAAACTGAGCCCAGGCTTAAATAACCCTAAAATCTTACCACTCCTACCTGACTATAAAATCTAAACCTAAACCTATAAATAAAACCAAATAAATAAAATAAATAAATAAATAAAATAAAATAAAATAAATAAAACTAAACTAAACTATCAAAAATAAAATAAAAAATAAAATAAACTAAAATAAATAAAATAAAAACCTACAAAATAAAATAAACCTAAATAAAAAATAAACATAAAATAAATAAAATAAAACCTAAAATAAAATAAAATAAAACTAAATAAAACCTAAACCTAAAAATAAACTAAATGTCAATAAAATAAAATCTAATCTACTAAAAAAACCTAATATACAAAATAAAATAAACATAAAAATTAAAATAACTAAACTAAAATAAATAAAACATAAACCTAAACCTAAAATAAACTAAACCCTAAACTAATTAAAATAAACTAAAATAATTGTAAACTTAAACTAAAAAAAACCTAAAAATAAACCTAAAATAAAAAACTTAAAACCTAAACCTAAAAAAATAAAATAAAATCTAAACCTAAACCTAAAAAAAATAAAATAAAACTCAACTAATAAACTTGAACCTAAAATAAACTAAAATATAAAACCTAAATTAATAAAACCTAAAAATAAATAAACAAACAAAATAAAATAAACCTAAATAAAATAAAATCAAATAAACTTGAATAAATAAAAATAAGCTAAAAAAAAAACCTTGGTTCACTTTTTTTTTAAAATGTCTAAACCTTAAACCCTAAACCCTAACCCTAAAATGTACAACCCACTAACAAACCCTAAACCTTAAACCCACCAATAAACCCTAAACCCTAAACCTAAACCCAGACCCAAACCCTAAACCTAAAACCCTAAACTCTAAACTCAAAACCCTAAATGGTAAACTAACCCTAAACCCTAAACCCTGAACCCTAAACTAACCCTAAATCCTAAGAATGGGTAGAACCATGATGGCAAGAACACCAGATCAAAGGCAAGTGCGGATCGGCATTGGAGGCAAAGGTGGCGTGATGATTTTCATAGTTTTGGTGGAGGATCTGGAGTCTTGGTGGATATGGAGGTGGTGGTGGAGAATGGTGGTTATGGAGGTGGGAGGAGAAAGGAAGGTTATATGGTGGTAGGAGGGAGACATCAGGGATATGATGGCGTATCATGCTACTTGAGAGGCGGGTGTGGTTCTGATGGGAATAAGAGAATCTGAAGAATGGCGAACCGATGTTGTGTATGGAACTGTGTTTTATAGTAGAAAATCTACTTATCTAAGGTTTTAAATTTTTTCTATGTGGGCTCATTTTTTTATGTATGTCATCGCTTGTGTCTTAGAAACGTTCGGGTGCTACTTGGTTCATGAAATGAAAAAGAAATCTTAAACCCTAAATCCTAAACCTTAAAACCCAAAACCTAAACCCTAAACTAAAACTTAAACCTAAACCCTAAACCTTAAAACCAAAACCTAAACCCTAAACTAAAACTTAAACCCTAAAACTTAAAACTAAACTAAACCCTAAAACCCAAACCCTAAACCTAAATAAAAAAAAAATCCTAAACTAAATAATAAAATAAAATAAATAAATAAAATCCTAAACCAAAATAAAATAAAAAAAAAAATAAATAAAATAAAACATAAACTAAAACTAAACTTAAACTATAAAAATAAAACTAAATAAAATAAATAAAATAAAAAACCTAAACTATAAAAAAAAATAAAACTAAAATAAAATAAAATAAACCAAAATAAAATAAAATAAAGCTAAAATAAACCTATAAAATAAAAATAAAACGGATAATAAATAAAATAACACCTAAACACTAAACTAAAAAAATCGTGACCTAAAATAAAAAATAAAATAAACAAAATAAAATAAAAAGCTAAACCTAAACTAAATTAAATAATATAAAATAAACTTAAACTAAACTAAAACTAAAACCTAAAATAAACATAAAATAAAATCCTAAAAACCTAAAAATAAAATAAAATAAAAAAAAACCTAAAATAAAAATAACTAAACTAAAATAAAATAAAATAAAACTCAACTAAAAAAAAAACTTGAACCTAAAGAAGAAACTAAAATAGAAACCTAAACTAAATAAATAAACCTAAAAAAAATAAAAAAAATAAATAAACCTAAATAAAATAAAATAAAAGCTAAAATAAATAAAATAAACTAAATAAACTAAATAAAAATTAACAAGTTTGCTTATTTTTTTAAATTACCTAAATAAATCCTAATAAACCCTAAACGTTAAACCCACAAAACCTAACCCACAAAATAACCCTAAAAAACTAAATCCACACCCCTAAACCCACCTAAACCCTAAACCACAACCTTAAACTCAAACCATAAACCCACTTAAACCAAACCCAACCTAAAACCTAAACCTAAACCACAGATCCTAAACCCCAAACCCACAAACCTAAACCACAAACATAAATCTTAAATGTAAATGGTAACCAAACCTAAACCCTAAATAACCTAAACCCTAAGAATGGGTAGAACCTTGATGGAGAACATCAAGTCAACTAGGCTAGTCCAGATCTAATTGTGAGGCCAGAGGGAGGGAGGCAATTATCATAGGGGTGGTGGGGATCGGAAGTGCTAGTGGATATGGAGGTGGTGGTTGGAGCAGTGGTGGTTATGGAGGTGGGAGGAGCAACGGAGGTTACAACCTTGGTGATGGCAAGGGAGAGATCGGGGATATGATGGCAGATCTCACTACTCTAGAGGCGGGGGTGGTTCTGATGGGAATGAGAGAAAATGAAGAATGGCCAATCCGATCTGGAATGGCTGCGTCTTGATAGTAAAGATGGTTCTACTTATCTAGGGTTTTAATTTTCTCTGGGTGCTCATTTTTTCTCTTTATCATTGCTTGTGTCTTAGAAAAGTTGGGTGCTACTTGGTTAATAAAATCAAAAGAAACCTAAACCTAAATCCCCAAATCCACAAACCCCAAACCCAATCCTAAACTAAACACAAACTAAACCACAAAAACCTAAACCCTAAACCCTAAGCATTAAAAGCTAAAAACTTAAACTAAAATAAAATAAAACTAAAATAAAATAAATAAAAACTTAAACCAAATAAAATAAAATAAAATAAAAAACATAAAAAAACCTAAACCTAAAAGCTAATCTTAAAAGAAAATATAAATAAAAAAATAAAACTAAACTAAAATAAAATAAATACATAAACTAAACTAAAAATAAAAACAAAATAAAATAAAATTAAACCTAAAATAAAATAAAATAAACCTAAAAAATAAAACTAAATAAAAACTTAAACCTAAAAATGAAACCTAAAAATAAAATTGAACTATAAATAAAAAATAAAACCTAAAGCCTAAACTAAAAAAAATCATGAACCTAAAATAATAATAAAAACAAAATAAAAAAAACCTAAACCTAAACTAAAACTAAATTAAAATAAATAAATCTTAAATTAATAAAATAAACTAAACTGATCTAAACCTAAACTAAATAAAAATAAACTAAAATAAACTAAACATAAACTATAAAATAAAACCTAAAATAAACCTAAAATAAAACTTAAAACCTAAACCTAAAATGAAATAAAATACCTAAAATAAAAAAAAAACCTAAACATAAAAATAAAATAAAACTAAAAAATAATACCTAAACCTAAAAATAAACTAAAATAAAACCTAAACTAAAATAAAATAAAATAAATATAATAAATAAATTAAAATAAAAATAAACTAAATAAAAATAAAAATAAACTAAATAAACCTAAACTCTGGGTTTTTAATTAAAAAAATCAACCATCTAAACCTAAACCTAAACCCACTAACCCTAAACACTAACACTAAACTTACCCCCAAACCAAACCTAAACCACTAACAAAAAAACCCAACCCCAAACCCCAAACCCTAAAATCCTAAACCCTAAACACTAAACCTAAAACCCTCTAAAATAAACCCTCAATCTACAACCCTAAACCCTAAACCCCAAACCCAAACCCTAACCCTAAATCCTAAGGATGGGATAAACCTTGATGGCAGGAATATCATCGTCAGGCTAAACAGATAGATTTGGCGTGTGGTGGCAGAGGTGGCGGTTATCGTAGTGGTGGTGGGGGATCTAGAGGTGTTGGTGGATATGGAAGTGGTGCTGAGCAGTGGTGGTTATGGAGGTGGGAGGAGCGATGGAGGTTATAGCCATGGTGGTGGAGGAGGGAGAACGGGATCGATGGGATCTCACTAGCGAGGAGGTTACGATAGAGAGAAGGCGAAGAATGATCGATCCGCTTTGCTGCTTATGGAATTGTGCCTTTATAGTAGAGATGGTTCTACATATCTAGGGTTTTTGATTTTCTCTATGGGTGCTCATCTTTTATCTATGTCATCGCTTGTGTCTTAGAAAACTTGGGGTGTTACTTGGTTGATGAAATCAAAAAGAAGAAATGCTGAATCAGAATTTGGTCTCTATTAAAAAAATCTTAAACCCTAAACTAAAACTTAAACCCTAAACCTAAAACCTAAACCCAAAATTGTAAACCATAAATCCCAAACCCTAAGCCCAAACCTTAAACCCTAAACCTAAAAAGCTAAAACCTAAACTAAATAAAAACTAAAATAAATAAATAAAAATACCTAAACCAAAATAAAATAAAATAAAAATATAAACTAAAACCTAAACCTAAACATTAACCTAAACTTAAACCTAAAAAGAAAATAAAATAAAAATAAAAACTAAACTAAAATAAAAAAATAAAAACCTAAACTAAACTAAAAAAATAAAAAACCTAAATAAAATAAAAATTAAATGTAAAATAAAAATAAAATCAACCTAAAATAAAATAAAATATAAAATAAATGAAAACCTAAAACTAAAATATAAACTTAAAAATAAAACCAAAAAAAATAAAAAAATAAAGATAAACCTAAAACTTAAAAAACAAAACATAAAATAAAAATAAAATAAACAAAATAAAATAAACCTAAATCTAAACTAAAATAATCTAAACTAAAATTAATAAAACTTAAACTAAAATAAAATAAACTTAAACTAAATAAAATAAATTAAATTAAAATAAAGCTAAACATAAAATAAAATAAAATAAAAATAAACCTAAAATAAAACCTAAAACTTAAACCTAAAAATAAAATAAAAGCTAAAATAAACATAAAAAATAAAAATAAAACCTAAATAAATAAAATAAAATAAACTCACTACAAAACCTAAACCTAAAACTAAAATAAAACTTAAAATAAAATAAATAAACAAATAAATAAATTAAACTAAATAAAAATGTAAATAAAAATAAAAAAAATAAATAAACTCAAATAAATAAAATAAACTAAATAGACATAAACCTCTGGTTTGCTTAATTAAAAAACCCTAACACTACCTACAACCCCAAATCCTTAACACCTAAATCCAAAAACTAAACCTAAACCCTAAACCATAAATCTAAACTCTAAAACCAACCTAAACCTACCCCAAACCTAAAAACCTAAATGATAAACCACAAACCCACAACCTAAACTAAACCCCACCCATCCTAACCCCCAAACCCTACAAAAACCCTAAACCGTAAGAATGGGTAGAACTTTGACAACATGAACATCACCGTCAACTAGGCTCACTCTAAATCTAGCAATGGAGGTGACAGTTATCATAGTTGTGGTGGAGGATCTAAAGATTCTGATGGATATGAAGGTGGTTGTCAGAGCAGTGGTGGTTATGGAGTCGAGAGGAGCGACGAAGGTTACCTGTGGTGGTTGCGTAGGGGGTGATCGGGGATATGATGGAAGATCCCACTAGTTAAGAGGTGGGGGTGGTTCTGATTGGAGCTGGTGAAACAGAAGAATGGTTGATCTGATATGTTACTTATAGAACTGTGTCTTTACATTAGAGATGATTCTACTTATCAAGGGTTTTTAATTTGTGCTCATTTTTTATCTAGGTCGTCATTTGCATCTTAGAAAACTTGGGGTGCTTCTTAGTTGATGAATTAGAAAAGAATAAATGTTGACTCTGAATTTGTTCTCTATTAAAAAAAATAAAACCTTACACCCTAAACCCTAAACCCTAAACCCTAAACCCTAAACCATAAATCCTGTGAAACCACACTAAACCCTAATCCCCAAACCATAAACCCTTTATCCTAAACCCTTTACCCTAAACCCTAAACCATAAAACCCTAAATACTAAATTGTAAACCATAATCCCTAAAACCATAAACCCTAAACTCTAAACCCCAAACCCTAAATCCTAAACCATAAACCCTAAACTAACTCTAAACCCTAAATGTTAAACCCTAAAGTCTAAACTAACCCTAAATTCTAACCCTAAACCATAAACCCTAAACCTTGAATAAAGATGTCATTAGGAGTAGATCTAAAGAATGACCCAATCCTCACATAATTTTGGTAGCTAAAGAAAATGTCTTCAAGAGACTTTCCCTTGACTATTAGAGATTTGAATACCCTAAACCCCAACTCTAAATCATATTTATATATTATAGTGTAATGTAGCATCATATATTTGAGCATGTAGTGATGTGCTTTTGTATGTTATAAGATGTTTTGAAATGTTTCAGTATATTATGGTATTGTGCCCTATAGTGTATATTAATATAAATCATTAAAATATTGATTTAAAAAATTAGATGATGAAATTTGTTAAATTAAAGTGGGAATTAGTTCTAATACCAAAGGTGTGCTGCACCACTTATAGTTTAAAAAGTAAGATTTTATGTTCAAAATAAATATTATATGTTGTAGCATAGTATAGCATCATATATCATATTATATTATTCTGTGCATTTTAAATTCATTAAGTATTTTATAATCATGCAGTCAAGCCTACACTAGCATTATTTATAAAAATGTTGATTTAGACTTTTAAATGGTGGAACTTGTCCAAGTTCATAATAGGTAGAGCATGGCATCATAAAATATTGTTCCAATTTAAAATATGTAAGTGATATGACTAAAATATATAGTTTTTTATTATTTAGACTAATTTTATGATTTTTTATCTTAAGCAATCCATTGTTATGTGAAATACAATATAATATATTATCGTGTATTATAATATAAGATTCCATAACATAGTGTAGCATCATGAATTATAGCATAATATTATGTATTACTACTTGTTGCTTAGCATATTTTAGTTTCTTATAGTATGATTCATAAAAATACTAGTTTATAAGTAGAGATGATGGGATTTCACCAAATTTATGGTAAGCTTTAGGGAACATCATTGGGGGTGTGCTATTGTGTGTCTTTTAATCAAAAGAATGGAATTTTGCATCCAAAATAAATGTTATTTTTCAACCAAATTTTATAATTTTTTTGTTTAAAGTGATTCATTTTAAGGTGTAATGTAAGATAATATATTATATGAAAGCATATTAAAATATAATATACATAACAATATAACTTCACATATATATGAATGTGATGGTGTGTTACTAAATATTATTGTACATTTTAGTATGTTTTACTTTTGTTATAATACATTTGGTCCAAACTCACAAAAATGTTAATTTTAAGGTTGAGATGGAAGAATTTGGCCAAATTCAAGGTGCACACCAAATAAGCAACACCAAAATGATGCTATTTTGTACCATTTCTAACAAAAAAAATAATAATTTTACATCCAAAATGAACATTATTCAAATTTTGAGAAAATTTTGTTATTTGTTTCTTTTAAGTGATTCTAATGAGGTGTAATGTTAGACAATATATAATATTATAGCAAATTATAATATAACATCATATATTGTAATATAATATAGTGTGTTAATTCACACTATAATTTGTTTAGCATGATATTGTATAGTTAGTTTGAGCTTGCACCATCACAAATCATAAAAATATTGATTACAATGTTAAGATGATGTAATTTGAACGAATACATTGTTAGGCTTTTGGTTGAAGTATTAAAGGTGTGCATAAGAGAAGAAATAAGATTTGATCAGAATTCCATGTCAAGGATATGGAGGGAGATCCACTAGGTGATCACACAGGCATTGGACATAAAATGTGAGGGGTGTATATCGAGGGCATAGAAGAAGAAAATATGTTGGGAATAAGGTTTGAATTTGATTTGATTATATCATTTGTGGAAAAAACAGATCCGCTAAGGATAAGAATCTATAATCCACTGGGGACTATGATTGAATCAACTTTAATTTGTTTTGTTTTAATTGATGTGGAGGCATATATACTAGAGATGTTTACTTGAGTCCATTGGGGTTTGGGTTTATGAACCTTCTACTAGGGAAGCAGGTTCAGGCTATTCATTAGGGATTGGGATTTGTGTTTAATTTCATAGATTTGTTTGGGGATGTATCCGCTAGAAATATAAGTTTGGTTGGATTTCTTTGATTTAGACTCTATTGGGGGAGTTGCTTTAATTTGGCTCCACCAGGGAAGTTGGTTTTGAATTTGATTTATTTGATTGACTTGTTTATATATGATTTGGGGCTCCACTAGGGAGTAGGGTGTGATTTAACTCCATTGGGGAAAATCAGGTTGGGTTTGATTTAATCTGAGTTAATGTATGGACCCTATTGGTGTGTAATGGACCTACTGAGAAGGGGTTATATCAGCCATGAACTACCTCAAGTTTACAAATCCAAAGTGATAGTCTACCGTATACAAGGTAGTGCTAGGCAACCTAAGGGGTTGCCTTTCGGTGTGCAATGATTATGCTAGGAAGAAGGTGTAGGAGACTTACATCTTCCAAAGCAAGGAACTACCATTAGGGTGACCTCCTGGATGCACAACAAATCAAACTTGACCTAGGGCGAGCACTAAGGAATGCCATTGGGGAATTATGTTAACTCAAAAGTAGTCAGGGTTAATTTTATCTTAATTTCTTATGATTTTATATAGTTTATTTGGTTAAGTTTGATTTTTAATTGAGGGAATATCTGCTAGGGATGTGAGCTCGGTCAAATTTGATAGATTTAATTTATGGACCATGTCAGTTTGCGATGGACCCACTGATCAGGGGCTATATCAGAGTTGTCTTATCTTAGATTTATAAATCCAAATGAATGGACCCACTGATAAGAATCACCTTAGGAAGAAGGCATAGCAGACTTACATCTTCTAAAGTAGGAAACAACTACTGGTGATCAGTTGGTTGCACAATAATTTGAACACAACATAAGGGCGACTACTGAGAGAATGTCATTGGGGACTTATATCAACTAAATAGTAGTCAGGTAATTTTTATAAGGAGTTTTGCTGACACTACCCTAAAGATAAGATGCCTACTTGAGAAAAGGTGCTACTAGATGTGTCCTCCTAATTCACAAGTGAATATATATTTTCTTTATATATTTATGTGGACCCTATTCATTTGTGTGGGACCACACTAAGAAGGGGCTACATCGGGCTTGACCTATCTTAGATTTACTAGACCAAGGGAGAATCTACACATCCATAGGATGGATTCTTCAACCAACCTGGTTACTAAGAAAGGGAACTATCCAATTAGTAGTAGTAGTGTATAAATGAGATCGCAAAGGACATGATCCAAATATAGTGCCTATAGGGGAGGTGCTACTAGGGGCGTTATCTTGATCCCTAGAAAAGAAAGCTTATAGGTGTACGGTGGCCAACTCAAGGAGAAAGCATAACAGACTTACATCTACTGTGAGTGGTGTACCTTAAGGTGCAAGAACCAACCAACATAAGGTGTATCCATGAGTGGTGGTGTCGTTAGCATAGTGAGAACCAACAAGGTGCAATGTCCAATTAATCTTGAAAGAAAGGGTGTAGGCTTACAACTTTCTAAGTGAAGCCGATCATCAGGATAGTCTATCATCGGTAGGATAAATGTTATCTAACCTAGAGTGACTACTAAGTGGGGAGCACCGAGGAAGGACTTGATCTAGACTAGAAGTAGTCAGGAGGGAAGGAGCTGCTTGGGGACTTATCCTAAACCTCAAATATACTCAATCCAGTTGGTGCATGATGGCTAAACTAAGAAGAAAGCATAGTAGACTCACATCCTCTTAAACGAAGCCAACATGAGGTAGCTTACCGGCCACGCAGTAAGGCCTACCAAACTAACAAGGTGCTTATCGGTGTGCAGTGGCCAAGTATGGAAGGAAACTGTAGCAGACATACATTCTCAAAAAAAAAAAGACCACTGGGGTGACACACTAGTAGGGTACCACGTCAGCCTGACCTAGAGCAACTATTGACTGAGTGTCATTGGGGACGTTATCTCAACTCAGAGTAGCCCAAGATAAAAGATATGTGTTTATTTTATATGTTTATGTGTAGTTTGTGTTTTTATTGTGTCGATGAAGGATAGGATGTCATTCAGGTTCCTTACACCTCCCCTAAACACATCATGGCAGATTTGTAAACAAGAATACTTTTAATATGTAAGAGATTGAATTCAAAATGAAATTTTCATTGATGATAATTATTTTTGAACATGATTTACAATATTTCTTTAAGTGGAGCCCATTGATCGAAAGCATTGGGCACTCTCCCTTATGTTTAATAAGCTGATAAGATCCTCTTTGGTAGTCCTTTTCTATGGAAAAAGGGCCTCCCTAAGTGGGTTCAAACTTGCCTCTCATCTTATGAAGGACAACAATCAGTCTTCTTAGAACTAAAATAAGCTCTCCTACTTGAAAAGCTCTAGGATGGACCAACTTCTTGTGAGCTTGAATTATTTTCTCTTTGTACAACTCAAGGTTTTGGCATGCCCACAAGCGTTTATCCTCCAAACCTTTGAGCTCTTCTAACCGTAACTTGGCATTCTGCTCTGTTATGATCTTGCTATACACAGCTATCATTAGTGATGGGAGTTGGACATATAATGGTAGAATGGCTTCAGACCCATACAGTAAGGAGAAAAGAGTAGAATGTGTTGGAGTTCTATATATTATTTTGTAGGCCCACGGGGCTTCCACTAACTGCTCATGCTCTATTATGGAGTCAATCTGATAGGCTTGGGACTTCTCTTATGGTAGTTTGTCTTTATTTAGGTAATCCATGAATGGTTACCTCTAATCTAACTCATTGTCCTTCTTAGCAATGGCAACCTCCCCTTCAAGATAGTACTTTTTAATGTATCAATAAGGGATAAAACTTATCTATTTTAGACATTTATTGATATGGACTCATCCTTCGACATTCCAACTCCTTGGCAAACTTGGAAAAAGCATATGCTATGGCATTCTCTCATCGAGGATTCTTATAAATGGTAACATATGGGATTTGGGCCAACAACTCCATGATGTACTAGGGGTATGAAGGTAATGTCAAACTGTGAGAGGATCATGCACCATCAAGCCAGTCTAGAGCGTCATGTCATGAGATATTATTGTGGATTGATCCTAGAGATTAAGTTCACTTTATGAGGAAGCATGTACTGTTGCATATTTTGGGATGCAAAGATTAAAGCTAGGCAATGCTTCTTAATGGGTGTATAATTTTCCTCAGCAGGGATTAGACGACAGCTGAGATAGTAGAGTGCATTTTTCTTCCTTTTATTATTGGCTTGGGCCAAATAAAGCACCAAGGGAGTCGACTAATGTAGTAGTGTAAAGTATAAGCAGCTTGCATGGGATAGCTAAAATTGATGGCATCATTAGGTAATGCTTGATGTCTTCAAAGGAATGTTCACACTTATTATCCCACTTGAACTTGGAAACCTTTTTGATAAGTGCTGAGAATGTCTGACATCTTTCTGGTGGTTTAGATATAAAGCAACTTAGATGGTCCTACTACCCTTGGAATGATCTAAGTTGAGTTAAACATTTAGGGTGTGGCATTTCTAATATCGCCTTAATCTTCTCTGGATTGATTTTGATTTCCCGATGTCGGACAACAAACTAAGGAATTTTCCTGAAGCTACTCCGAATGCATAGTTCAGTAGGTTCATTTTGAGGTTAAATTTTCTTAACTACTCGAAAACTACTCTAAAGTCAAAGAGATGGTCTTCCTTTTCTCTACTTTTGAGCACAAGATCATCGACAAAGCACTCGATTTGATGATAAATGAGTTCATCGAAGATTCAAGTCATAGCCCGCTGGTATGTAGCACCAGCATTTTTAAGGCTGAAAGGCATGACCTTATAGTAATAGATTTTGATTGCGGTTCTAAAAGTAGTGTTTCTTTCATCTTTAGGGGCCATCTTTATTTGGTTATATCCAGATGTGCCATCCATGAAAGAGAAGATTGCATGAGATGATGCAATGTCCACAATCAGCTCTGGGATTGGTAGTGAAAATTCATCTTTTAGTCATGCTTTATTTAAATCCCTAAATTCGAAGCATATGTGACTTTGACCATTTATTTTTTTAACTAGGACAATGATGGCTAACCAAGTAAGGTATTTTTCTTCTCAAATGAAGCCAACATCGATCAGTTTCTTGACTTCATTATTGACTTGTTCTATGTCTAATCACATGTGTCTAGGATCTTGCTCGATAGGGTTAGCAGTAGGCTCTTTCTCTAGTTTATGGACTACTACGTTAGGAGCCAATCCAGGCATCCTTTCATAACTCCATGCAAAGTAATCCTTAAACTTAGTCAATAGCCTAAGTCATTGGTTTTAATTTCATTCAACAAAGAATTGATATATGTTGGGAAAGGATCTTCTTCAGTTTCTAAGTTGATTTCTTTGAGCTCATTGACGGTTGACTTGATCTCTTCTTTAAACTATAGCAGTGCATCTTTGACTTCAAAATCATCTGATCATCTGAAGTTTCTAAGCGCAGCTCTTCATATGAGTTAATGTGATTTGAAAAGAAGCTGCCAGATTCTAAATAATTGGTGATGACTAAGCAAAAATTATCATCATCGACTAGACCCACTGTACTGAATCCTAGTATGAATATTGATGGAGAGCTTTTGCATTTATTCTTCCATATTCTTTTGAAGTAGTCTGATCTGTGCTTTGACCAAGTATATGGGATTAACCCTATTTTTGCTAAATTATGAACACAAGGCAAGTACCAATCAAAAGCAAATTTATTAAATCTTTATATGAATCATCCTCAAGTTATACATCAACTTCTTGACTTGAGGATGATGCTCCAGAAAGAACCTCTAAGTCTTCACACCTATGAATGACTTAAGGGCTTCCTTAACTATCAAACCCTCAACTTTTTGAGAGGAAAGTGGGGTCAAAGCTAAGGTTCCTAACTGATGCCTAACTATTTCACATATAGACTTGGATACACTTATGCTTTGCTTTGGAGCCCGGTCTTCATCACTATCTGGCTCAAGTGTCACCTCTAAGGGAATCTACTACTGAGAAGAGCTTGCTGCTATGCTAACCATATAAGACTCATACTATGAATTAGATTCTAAGTTTATATGGATAGCAGGTGTACTCCTGGTAACTGGGACATATCTTCTATTAGCAAGCCAATAAGGAGGTTTTCCATGCTTGGGACTGCCTCTGAACTAACCTCTTCCTCTGCCTAGTGGAGGTCAGGTCATCCTACCCATATGCTCAAATGGAGTAATGAAATGAGGGTGGAATTTAATGTTAGGCTCCACCTCCTCCTCCAAGTCTATTTGCACTCTCTTTTATTTATCTTTTTTATTTTCTCTTTTCTTTTCTTTTTCTTTTTCTCCTTCCTTTTTTCTTTCTTTTTCTTTTTCTTTTAATTTTAAAATTTTGCCAAGTTTATGAGAATAGACTTGTTGATTTTGAGAGAGGTAGTAAGCTACATCCTTATATTTGCGGACCTCGTGAACTGTAAATGGCTTATGATCTCCTTTGATATAGTAGACGATCTCAACTCTCACGAACTTCATACACTGATGTAGAGAGGATGGAACAATGCTGTTCTCATGCATTCATGGTCTCCCAAGCAATGTGTTGAAACATGTATCCGAGTCTACAAAATGAAACTTGTCTTTGGTCTTCCAATCATCTATATCCAAGGAAAACACTATGGAGCCTAAGGCCTATTGACTTCACTTTTGGAGTGCAGATTCAATCTTCCCATCTTAGACTTAGGAGTCTTCTAGACATTAAGACTTTCCTATTCATAAGACACTTCAAATAATTAGGTAAACTCTTAACCTAAGCCTAAATACTTAGAAGGGTTAACCATAGAATTAGGTTTTGCCTTAAGGATTAGCATAATCCACCTACCCTACAACCCAAGTCCAATCCATGTTCATCTTCTCAAACCAAATGTCAAGTTCAATTCAAACATCAAATTCAAATCCAAATCAAAGCACAAATTCCAAAACAAAATGATTGAAGCCCATGATCAAATCCAAACTTGAAACCCTTCCTAAGCCATATGACCTATCCCATGGACTTAGCCAAATCTTAATCCAAATCAATCCAAAATGAATTGATTTTCTCATAATCAATTTATATTTTCAATCATCTTACTAAATAGGAATTAAATCTACATTCAAATGATCAAAACTAAATCAAGCTAAATCAAATTAAATCAAAACCATTCATAAGCCATATGTCCTATCCCATGGACTTAGCCAAATCTTAATCCAAATAAATTCAAACTCAATTGATTTTTTTTACAAATCAATCATATTTTCTATCATCTTTGCAAATTTAAATGAAATATACATTTAAATCATCAAAACTAAATCAAACCAAATCAAAATCCAAACCTAAGCCACATGACCCAACTCCTTGGACTTAGTCAAATTCCTTCATACCAAAACACAAATTCAATTGATTTTCTCATTAATCAATCATACCTTCAATCATATTCACAAATATAAATTAAATCTATAATCATCAAGCCAAACCAAAATCAACCCAAGTCAAACCCAACTTAATCCTTTTGACTTGAGATGTTCAAATGAACCAAAATCCATTTGAACCCAAGCCAATTGCAATTGAATTTATATATCAATCCCAAATCTATATATAAACTCAACTAAATCAAACTCAACCCAACATTAAGCAAACTAAACCCAATTGGTCCACTTGACCCAAAGTGGCCAATTTGACTTATTTGAGCCAAGTTCTAATCCTACCAAAATTGGATTGAACCAAGTCCATCAAAACCTCCCATCATGATTGTTGATCACTCTAGGTTGATCAATTGTCACAAATTAAGTCAAACCCAGTCAACCTAGTCATTTGACCAAGTCAACCCCTTAACCCATATGAACCCAAACTAGCTAAATTGCAACCTATGTCGAATCCCTTGAAATCAATGATTCATACCAAATCAAAATCAATATTTTATATGACGACCTTCAATTGAGTCAAACCAAACTCAATTGGCCCTCCTGACCCAAATTGACCTAAAAGATCAAATTAGGTCAAATCAAAATATAAACCAAATTGATTGTAACCAATGGCTCAAGTTCATTCCAAATTGATTATTGAACTTGACCAAAGCCATGATTGGACCCAATTGTCCTACTTAGCCCAAATTGACCTAAAGGTTCAACTTGGACTAAATCAAAACCAAATCCAAATTAATTGAAACTAAAGCCTACAAATATCTTCAATTGGTCGACTAAACCCAAACCAACACCCAACCCAAGCCAACTTGGCCAATTTGGTCATATTGGTTAACTTAACCCATTTGATCCAATTTAATTCAAATGAGCCAAAATCAAATCTAAGCCTAACTAAACCAAACTAATTGAACCAAAACATCCCAAATGATCATATGAACTTGACCCAATTTGACCAATTCATAAACTTGACCCAACCTAACTCAATTTGACTTAAATGAGTCAAATTAAGCCAAACCTAACCAAATCAACTCCAATTGACTTGAAATTTGGGCAAACCCACTTTTTGCCCATTTCAAATCTACCCAAATCAAATCCAATGCCAAATGATCATTATACCCTTGGGTCAAGGCCATAACATGAGACAAATATCCCAGGCGAGTGGTCATTTTCATTCCTTCGACACTTGGTACTCTCCTACTAGTCGACCTAGGCACCTATGACACTGCCCAACCTGACCCAAGGGGTGGTTGGGTCAGCCATGACCCATGGGAAGTGAAATCCCCTCACGCTCTCCATTAGAGCATTTGAAACCCATAGGACACCCATGTTGGTAGCCACCTTCATACCTTCAACCAACCAAGCCGAGCCAACTCACCTCCTCCCTACCACCCATGACTCCCTGAGATGGCCAGATAGCCACAAGAAGCCAAACCCGATCCCATCATCCATTCAAGATGAAGGGGGGTATACACCCCCCTCGTTTCCACTCAAACACACAAAAAAATCAATTCTCAAAGCCCTAGCTAACTGAAGACGAGCTGCTAGAGCCATTCCCTAAGCTCCCAAGCTCACTCCTCGATCGAAAAATGCCATCCCGTCTATCCAGAAATAGGACATCCCATTTCTGACCTAACTTCCCCATTTCTCCATCAAACTTGAATTAACTTTCCAAGCACCTTCCCTAGGCTTCATCGAACAAACGAATAATCTCCTAAGCTTCCAGAGCACCGAAGATGGGACATTGATCAAAGTCGAGGTCTAAATCATCGGTTCATGGCTTTCCAAATGAACATCAAGGAATAGATCCAATTACTGTTCAACAGGGCTTCGTCTCCACTAGATGAAGTTTCCTTAATTATTTGAGCTGATAGTCTTGAGCTCTGATGAGGTATGCTTCCAAAATTGATCCTTAGGAAAACATTGGTTGAAGCTTTTTGAAGAAAACTTGCATCTCGTGTGATCTTGATTGTTGGATCCCCTCTGATTAATGTTATGAAAGTGTGGGATCCTTTTGGAGTTGATCTGAGCATGGGTAAGCTTGGATTAAGTGAGCAATGGTGGACAGACTCTAGTCTCCCTCACTCGTCTGACATTAGATCATGCACGGTCCATTCTGCTTGATCGGAATGGATGGTCATGATTAGATCTGCTAGATCAATCTGATTAAATCCTATTAAGATGTGGGATTAATCATAGCTATCTGATCTTAGATTAGATGGCGGACGAGAAAGCGTGTCCATGACTACCATGTAGTACCACCTGGAAAGTGTGTCGCATCAACGCACCATGCAACACAAATAGGATTAAGCTTTAATTAAGCTTAATTAATCTTTTCTAATGGCTGAAACTTCTAAAAATTATTAAAAATCATAGAAAAATAATAAAATGTAAATAAATACTCATTTTAAAGGTATTTTAAAGGAGGATTAATTAAAAATGGTCTTAACTAATTTTGAATTGTAATTAAGATTTAATTAAGTTTTAAATGCAAAATTTATTAGCCTAATTACTTAAGCAATTAATCCTAAATTTTGTGGGATAATTTAATGGGATGACCTCTGCATACGATGATTTTCTTGGGATTTATTGACACTTAATTAGGAAAATTGACTAGTTAAATCTTAACTACTCTTTTAAGTTAATTAATGATTAATTAATCTAATGAATAGTAAGAAATTGGTTAATTAAGTTTATTAATCATTGTTAAATAGTAAGTGAACTAATTAATAGGGTTAGGACCCCTTTCCCTAAGTTCATTTCACCCTTTTTTAAAAAAAAAATTAATTATGATTTAACTAATTAATTAAATAACTTAATCAAATTAAAATCATAATCACATCAGACCTTAATGAATTAAATCATGGGGTAGATCTTCAGGTGTTTAATAACCTAAAGGAGTTTAATGAAATTATGGTTAGTCTACATGTGTGGGAAAACCATAAGAGTAATTAATTAAGTCCCTTAATCTAATTAACTATTAATCATGTGCCCATTACATTTGGCTCCTTTTATTTCCTAGGATTATTGTAAGTTTATTTTTCATGCATATCATGTTGGCTCGTAATTATTTAGTTAATTACTTTAAGGTGACATAAGTAAGGATAATTACTTCATCTATTTAAGGGTTCAACTTAATTTACCCATAAAATCAACTTAATTAAACTTCCTTAAATTAAATCAAATCACTAATGTGGGAATGGGTTTTAAAATAGCAAGTGATGATTTCTCTTCTCCTTTTTAAATCAAATCAAATCCAAAACCTAATTAATAAAGAGGCTTTGGTTTGCTTTAAATAACCTTATTTGATTTTATTGTCTTTAAGAGCTAGTTTGGTTGAATGAATCACATGCTTATATTTGACTGTCCTCTTTCCAATCATGTTAAATTTGGTATGTCATTTGAATTCAAGCATCCATTTTTTCAAAATTAAGTAAAATAAAATAGATTTTCTTTATGTAAGATTGCATGTGTTGATTTAAATTAATATATGTGTGGCTATTACCACTATTAAATCGAAATGTGTTTTTCAAAAGCTTATAAATGAATAATAATATGTGTTATGATGCTAGTTATAAATACATAAGAAAAGCATGTGTTTATAGCTTATGTGTATGAATGTTGAGTTCTCTTCCCTCTATTCAATTATTGATTTATATAAGATTGAATGGTAATGGGTACATAGTCTGGACATCCCGGGAACACGAGGCTTTAGCTAGCCCCAAGGAGGCCATTTGATTACCTCACTTATATGGTTTAACAATGCCACGTACCCATTTGATTTCATTCTTATGTATTTCAACATTAGAATTTGGATAGAGCTTTAATTCATATATATAAATGATTCAATCAAAAAAATATGCAATCTTTGCATGGTTTTCTTTCCCTCATTTATGTATACATCCATGTGTGTCCAGGAAAAGCAAGTATATAGTCTAGACATCCCGGGAATATGAGACTTTAGTTAGCCCCAAGGAGGTCATTTGATTACCTCACTTCCCTAGTTTAACAATGACACATACTTGCCTATACCTTTGTACATGTATATGTATATGTGATTAGTCAATGAAAATCTCATTTTAGATTAAAATTGCATGCATTCATATTTGACTAAGTGGTTAAATTAATTAGCCATATTATTTGGAGCTTACCTCCTATGTTCATGTATACGAATTTACATATGTTTGAATGAAAATGGGTTTATATTCTAGACATCTCGAGAATATGATGCTTTAGCTAGCTCCAAGGAGGTCAATTGATTACCTCACTTCTCTGGATTAACAACAACACATGACTATTTATTTTTATTCTTATGTCTTTTTTGTATAAGAATTTGGATAAAGTTTTAAATTAATATGTTTAAATAATTCAATCAAATAAAATATAAATTCTAAACATACACATACATTCATCATTTAAGTGTGCTAAAATATGTTGCATGTATAAATACACTTAGGATTAAATCATATGCATGTTACATGTGATGGAAAGGAATGATTTAATATATGTCATGTGATAGAAATTCAAGTAAATTAATCTTAAGATGCATTTCATTTTGAATAGGATTATTTAAAGTGAACCTAAACTTTAAATTAATTAATTCATTTAATAAGCCATTCACTAAAGAGAACTAAATCAAATTAATATACTTTAGAAAGTGACTTAAGGTATGGATGAAAGAGGACAACCCTCTTTTTTCTCTTTATAATACTTAGTTGCTAAGTGTAATCAAATGAAACAAAAGAAAATACAAATTAAAATTCTCAAATTTATTAAACTACTTCAAGTGAAATCAACCTTTCATGTTAAATTGAATTCTTCTACACTTAGAAATACAACACTAATGCCTTACAAGACTTACCACACAAGACTTAATACACACATTTGAATTAAGTCACCACTTCAAGCTCTAAGTTAGGATGGTGTATGATGTGATGTATGTTTTGTTCATGTATTATTTTATATTGGATGTTAGAGTGTATGCTTCGTAGACTGGATGATAGGCCAATATTAGCCTAATCATGTTTTCTGCAGGAGATTATGCAAAAGGATGCTTAAAAATAAATGTGAATGCTCTTTTTGCAAGTTGCTTAAATCCTTAAGCATAATCCAAGTTTGGATAGGTGGGTTTAGTTACCCATGTGTAGGGTGCTAAGTTCAAATTATATGTACAACTTCTTTGGATTATATGTATATTTAATTAACCTCTATTTTGTAGGTGTAGTCAGATTTACTTTTCCCATATAAATGTAATTTTTGCAATAGGAATTAGGATTAGTACTATGAGGGATTAGGATGAATAGTGGCTAGAAGGCTTTGTCCTAGGGTGCCCTATGATGCCTTTGAAGCAAGAACCATCCAAATCAAAGAAGGAACCAAATCAGAAATGGAGATATGAAGAAAGAAGACCCCCATAGCATTTACTGCCATTATAATTATTCTTTCATATTCCAGGTTGTATAAAAGTATAGCTCAGCTACCCATCTTTTCTCCCTTCAGGTTATACAATGGTACCCGACCGCACTGGCCTTTCATTCATTTATGATAGTTTATATAATTGTTTGATGTTATGTTTGCATTAAGCATTAGGACAACATGCCTTTCATAGTTTCTTAAATGACTGATGCTTTAATGTGTTGCTTGGATATGATTATGCTCTTAGGATAAAAATAACTTTTCTACCCAACTAATCACTCATAACTAAATATTAAACAACTCATAACCGCATCATAAAACCTAAGACATAAACAAAATAATTAAAAGATTTAGCAACCCCTTAGCTATATGTTTGTGTGTTTCACATCATGAATGCATATTCTTTCTTTCTTGAACATGAAGGATCTCCATCCTTGCACGATAAAAGAATGCTTAACCTGTGAAGGCATCCCTTGTGGTTTAGAACACCTTCTTCTAGCTGATTTGACCCATAACCAAAATGATATGTCTAAAATGAAATAAAATTTGAAAAGATTTCTCATCTATAGATTAAATCATATGCTCGTACCACTCATGCTCTAGTCACTTAGGGAGTGTGTTTAGGACTTTAGTCTCTTTCTAATTAAATAACTACACTAGCTATCTTGCAATTCATAAGACTAAACTACTTGGTTTTAAAATCATAGGAGGAGTTAGCTAGCAACCACTCTAGGTGATTATTAGTCTAGAAGTCAGACAATTTATTCTCTCTTGTGGAGGTTAACCCTTATGTCTACCTGTCACTTAGATTTAGGTGGTGATTTAGTTCATACTAAAGTTCCCTAGATTTAGGATCCAAGGTTGCTATTTCTTTCGGGCTACGAATATAAATCCTCACCTCTTAGGCATTCTCACAACCTTGTGTTGGTGGATAACTCTAGGACATTCATAGACCCATCATGCCTTAGGAGTCTTTATTACATGATTATGTCCATTGTAGGGTGATGCATCTACAAGTACATCATACCTCAATGTTGTACTCGATCACCTCAAAAGTACCCCCATGATGCAGTGGTGTTCCCCCCCCCCCCCCCCCCCCCAATCCTACATCAAAAAATAAACACCATAAGGACCTCTCGCTTTGTTCATTGAATCCTCTCAACATCATCTTTTCTTTTTTGAGTTTGGATATGTTGATCCTCAAGTAGGAATTAGACTCATAATGTTGACTGATACACATGGGTCAACAAAAACTTTGGATATCCTGTATCTGCCAACATCCACTGTAATGTAAAGAGCCAGTTATGCTCGATCGTCCCTAGGAGTAAGTCTTCATTACTGAATGTAACTCTTAAGATGTCCTTCGAGTGGCATGCATCCACTTTAGTAGCAGTCAGCTAAGCTAAGCATATCTTTAGATCAAGTAAGGCCTTGATTAGTTATTCCCTCATCTCTTTGGATAAGACAGGGGCATCGTATATGCTTAACTTAGCTAGAAACTTTCTAAGGTGAGTTAGGACATTATAATCAACTCTGGCTTGCTCCTCCACAGGCATATCCATGGGTGGAGCATCCTATGGAGGGGCTATCTTCTCACTGAAACTAATGACTTGCTTACCTTTATCCGGAGGTGCTACCTTAGGAGGTAGAACTTTGCCACTGCAAGGTTGACTTCAGTGACTTCTTGGAATGATGAGCTTGTAAAAAGTTTTACCTTTTCATCATGCATACCTACAGCTTCTCCTATGGGATCCTCAAAGTTAATTATCTACAAATAAATCTCAAGAGGTGAACTCGATTGATTCAGAGAAGGATAGTCCGACTCTGAATCAAAAAGGAAAGGATCAAAATACTAGAGTTATTATTTTTGTTTAGACTCGGAGTGCTTTCATTAGGAATAAAATCAAGAGCATAAGAAGTGGATAATACCTTCATTAATTTCTTTTTGGGTGGAGGTACATGATAAAAATCATGTAATGTAAGCTGAGTAAGAGATTTAGTGCCCTTATCCACAGATACAATGCTCCTTCCAGTAGAAGAGGAGCTAGTAGAGAAGGTAGTTGCTACAACGGTAGAGGGAGTACTAGACTCAGACAGTGGTTGCACTACTGGACTGTCCGGAGCAAATATGTTGAGCTGTTGCAACTACTAAGCTATCACCTTCCCTAAGTTATCCTTTGTAACTAGCAAACCTTCCTTGGTGTGTTGGAGGTTTGAGCCACTTCAATCACCTGCAAGGAAAGCTTCTTGATCTTAGAAATAATCTTCTTAGAGGTTCGAGATAGGGAGATATACTAACCTTCTTTGGTCTTAAGAGGATCGCAAGTATCCCCAAGGATTACTCTAACAGAACTGGATGGTTATTCTAATAAGCATTCCCTAGGGATAACTATGGCTCTCAACTTCTACTTGCACTCAAGCTAGTCTTTAAAAGTGATACAATCCTCTAAGACATGGCCTAACATGCAATGGTTTCGGCAATAGCTAGGATCATCGCTCTTGCCCACTTCCTCCGGCCTCTGAGGCTCTGGTAACTAAAAGTCGGGTTTCTTTAACAGATTCTTAAAGATTTTCTTAACTACCTCCCTCTTGAATGAATATGGCTTATTCAATCAATCAGCAAGAGTAGGTGGAAAGTAGCTACTTAATGATGGATATGAATACTGATACTGGGTAGGTAGCTAAGGTGGTGGAAATGGTCATTGTGGCGGCTGCGGTGGCCGGTATGATGGCCAAGGCAATGGAAGAGGAGGTGGCAAAGGAGGCTGTTGAGCTAATCTGGCTGGCTGCTTCCCTCTATCCAATAACACAATTGTCCCTGACTTCTTCTCAAACACCTTCTATGGCTTGGGCCTAGATGATTGGTTGAGAAAGGGCAACTGTTTGGCTTCCTATTTTAGGCTAACCGTCTTGTTGATTAATTTCTCAAATATTTTAATGGTAAAGCCCTTAAGCATGAAGGTGACCGAGCCTTGCATATTCTTGAGAAGAATCTCAATGGCATGTTGTTCAGACAGCTGTGGTTCACGTTTCATGCTCAAGTTGAGCCACCTGAGAATGTAATCAACAAAGGACTCGTTGAGTTTTTATTTCTCTAAAATGAGGTCGCCTACAATCACCCTCTACTGAGCTCAACAAACCTCTTGATGAAGAGGTACTCCAACTCAGCAAAAGTCTTCACCGAACCGTTGGGTAGTTCGAAGTACCAATCAAACGTAACACCTGATAGACTGCTAATAGAAAGGAGAAAGAAAAGTGTGTTGCTGTCATGGGTGTCGCAACAGCCAGCTCTAAAGTGTGCAATGTGTTATCGTGGGCTCCCACTAGCATCAAAGATCTCAAAAGAAGGTGGGACAAAACCCTAAATAAAATAAAAACTAAATAAAAACCTAAACCTAAAAAATAAACATAAAAATAAAACCTAAACCCTAAACTAAAAAAAAACTAAACCTAAAATAAATAAGATAAGGAAAACATAAAGCTAAACTAAAATAAACTAAACTAAATTAAATAAAACCTCAACCTAAACCTAAAATAAACTAAACCTAAACCTGAAACTAAATAAAATAAATTAAATTAAAATAAACCTAAACCTAAACTAAAAAAACCATAAAATAAACCAAAAATAAAATCTTAAAACCTAAACCTAAATAATAAAATAAAAACCTAAACATATATCTAAAAATAAAAAAAACCTAAACCTAAAAAATAAAATAAAAATAAAACTAAATAAAAACTAAACATAAACTTAAACTTAAACCTAAAAAATAAACTAAATTTAAAAAACATAAACTAAAATAAATAAACTTAAAATAAAAAAACTAAACTAAGTAAAAATAAAAAATAAACCTAAATAAAAATAAAAAAATAAAATAAAATATAAAAAATATAAATAAACATAAACTTACGGGTTTTTTCATTTAAAACCCTAAAACTACCTAAACCCCAAATCCAGACCCAATCTTACCCTAGGCCAGATCCTCAGGCCATAAAGAAACTGAGCCATAAACCATGACCCTCCTAGGCCACTGAGCCCTAAAGATCCCCTACTGCTGAGCCATAAATAGGCCTGCCCTGAGCCCAAAATCTTAAACCCCCACCTGACCTTAAACCCTAGGCCACTGATGTGCCCTAAACTGAGCCTTAAACTAAAGTGACCCTACTAGGCCCTAAGGCTCACAGGCCTGATTGACCATACTCTAGGCCACTGACACTATCCCACTAACCTAAACTGACCCAGACCCTGGATCCTGGACTGATCTGATGTTAAACCATACCCAGACCCACCCAAACTAAAAAAACCTAAAACCTAAAATAAATATAAATAAAAAAAAATAAAATAAAATAAGATAAAATAACTTAAAATCTACATAAAAGATAAAATAAATAATATAAAATAAACTAAATAAAATAAATAAAAACCTAAACTAAACTAAAAAATAAAATAAACTAAGAATAAAAAACCTAAATAAAATAAACCTAAAATAAAAACTAAATAAAAACCTGAACCTAAAAAATAAACCTAAAAGTAAAACCTAAAAATAAAATAAAAAATAAAACCTAAACCCTAAACTAAAAATAAAAACTAAACATAAAATAAAAGTAAAAAAATAAACCTAAATCTAAAATAAACTAAATCAAAACCTTAAACTAAATAAAATATATTAAACTAAAAGTAAACCTAAACCTAAACTAAAAAATAAAACCTAAAAATAAACATAAAAAAACCTAAAACCTAAGCTAAACTAAACTAAATAAAACATAAAAAAAGAAAATAAATAAAAAACCTAAATAAAATAATATGAAAAATAAAATAAAATAAAACATAAATTAAAGCTAAAAATAAAACCTAAAGAAAATAAAATAAAATTAAAACTAAACTAAAATATAATAAAAAAACTTAAATTAAAATAAAACAAATAAATAATAAATATAAATAATATAAATAAATATAAACTAAAAAAACCTAAATAAAAAAAACCTAAACCAAAACTAAGATAAACTAAACTAAAATAAATAAATCCTTAACCTAAACCAAAACTAAATAAAATAAAATAAACGAAAAATAAACTTAAACCTAAGCTAAAAAATAATACCTAAAAATAAACCTAAAATAGAAACCTCAAACCTAAACCCACAAAATAAAATAAAATAAAAACTCAACTAAAAAATAAGCCTAAACCTAAACCTAGAAAAAACTAAAATAAATAAACCTAAAATAAATAAACTAAACAAAATCAAAATATAAATAAACCTAAATAAAAATAAGTATAAAATAAAGTAAAATAAATAAACTAAATAAACCTAAACCTACTAGTATACTTAATTTATAAAAAATATAAAAATAAAAATAAAAATATTATTAACAAAAAAACCCTAAACTCTAAACCCAAACTACTTGCAACTCAACTAAACCCTAAACCCATGTCATAAACCACTAAACCATACCTAAACACTAATCCCAAAATCTGACCCACTACCACCCTAAACCTAAACCCTAAACTCTAAATCCCTAAACTTTAAAACTTCAAAATATTAAATAAAATGTAAATAAATATAAATACAAACTAAATAAAATAAATAAATAAACACTTAAAACCTAAACCTAAACCTAAACGTGAGCTAAACCTAAACCTTAAAGAAAATAAAATAAAAATAAAAAATAAACTAAAATAAAATAAATAAACTTAAACTAAACTAAAAAAAATAATTAAATAAAACCTAAATAAAACTAAATGTAAATTAAAAATACAATAAACCTAAAATAAAATATACTAAAATAATAAGTAAATAAAAATCTAAACCTAAAAAAATAAACCTAAAAATAAATGAAAAATAAATCCTAACCCTAATCCAAAAAAAGTAAACCTAAAATAAACAAAATAAAATAAACCTACCCCTAAACTAAAATAAATAAAACCTAAACCTAAACCTAAAATAAACTAAACCAAAACTCTAAACTAAATAAAATAAAATAAACTAAAAATAAACCTAAACAAAAACTAAAAAATAAAAACTAAAATAAGCCTAAAATTAAAACTAAAAACCTAAAGCGAAGAAAATAAAATAAAAACCTAAACCAAAAATATTAAAATAAAAATTAAAACCAAAACTGAAAAAATTAAATAAAGATAAAACTAAACTAAAAAACATAAACCTAAACATAAACTTAAATAATAAATAAACCTAAATTAAATAATAATAATAACTAACTTTACCTGGGTTTTTAAAAAAAATCCCAAACTCTAAAACTTAAACCCTAAATCCTAAACCCTACCAGAGCCCTAAACCTGAGCCCTAAACCCTACACTAACCTAACCTGACCTCTGACCAAAAAAACTTACCCTACCACATGCCCTATGACAGGCCCTAAGCTATACTCAATAACCAGATCTGAGCCCTGATCCTAAAAACTCATACTATGACCACAATAACCTAAACTAGGCCTACACTGGCCTCTCTTGCTCATCATGGGACCCTACCCTGAGGCCTAATCACTGACCACTGACTAAAAACTAACTAGGCTGACCATTAAATGATCAGGCCACTATGGGCGTAGATCCTAATTTAGGCACAGCTCTACCCACCTTAAACCATCCAGGTGGGCTTCAACCCTAAAGCTGACCACTAAGATCTGAGCACGGAGGCACACCCTAAACCCTACTCCAATGACAAATCTAAACCTGACCCTAAAACTGACCACCAGACCCTAAACCCTAAACCCTAAATCCTTAAATAAACTTAAATAAAGATGATTAAAAACATAAACTTAAATAAATAAGATATAAAATATAAACCAAAATGAAATAGAATAAACTAAAGTAAAATAAACCTAAACCTAAACCTAAAAAATAAAGTAAAATAAATAAATCTAAAATAAATAAATAAAAATAAAAAGAAACCTAAATAAAAATAAAAAATAAAATAAACTAAATAAACCTATACTACTTGGTGCTTGTAAAATAAACCTAAACCATAAATCCTAAATCCTAACCATAAACCCTAAGCCCTGATCACTATCTACCCCACCTAAAATCTCTAAAACTAAACTCTAACCTATGTGAGCACTAAACCACAAAATCCTAAACCTAAACTAAACAAAGCCTAAAAATAAAATAAATAAAATGCCAAAACCAAAATAAAATAAAAAAAATAAAATATAATAAAAACCTAAACTAAAACCTAAACCTAAACCTAATCTTAAACCTAAAAATAAAATAAAATCAAAATAAAAACAAAACTAAAATAAAATAAAGAAAAATCTAAGCTAAACTAAAAAATAAAATAAACCTAAAATAAAAACTAAATAAAAATCTAAACCTAAAAAATAAACCTAAAAATAAATAAAAAATAAAACCTAAACCCTAAACTAAAAAAACCTAAACCTAAAATAACTAAAATAGAATAAACCTAAACCTAAACTAAAATAAATTAAACTAAAATAAACAAAACCTAAACCAAAAACTAAAATAAACTAAACCTAAACCCTAAACTAAATAAAATAAAATAAACTAAAAATAAACCTAAAACTAAACTAAAATGTAAAACCTAAAATTAAACCTATAAGAAAAACCAAAATCCTAAACCTTAAAAAAATAAAATAAAATACTAAACCTATACCTAAAAATCAAAAATAAAACCTAAACCTAAAATAAAATAAAAAAAAATTAAAATAAAATATTAAATAAAATAAACTAAGCTAAAATAAAAATAAAAAATAAAACAAAAAATAAACTAAATAAATTAAATAAGTAAACTGCTAATTTGCTTGATTCTTTTAAAATGCCTAAACCTTAAACCCTAAATCTAAATAACCTTAAAACTAGGCACAAACTAAATCATAAACTAACCTAAACTTAAAGGCCACCCATAAATCCTGAGCCAAACCCTAAAAACCTGACTCCTAAACTGAGCCACCAGGCCCAAACTGACCAAAGATCTTAAATCCTGGGCCAGCTGCCCACAACCCTAAAGCTCCATCACTATACTAATGAACCACTGCGGTGACTTTCCCACTGGGCCCTCAACCTAAAGCCACTGAGCCAAACCCTGGGCCCAAACCTAAAAACCCAACCCAACCCTAAACTTAAAACCTAAGCTGACTAAATAAAACCAAAAAAATGGGTTATAAACCTTAAAATAATAAAATATAATAAAACCTAACTAAACCTAACCTAAACTTTAGATAAAAAAATGAAAAATAAATAAAATAAAGATAAAACTAAAATAAACTAAAAAAAAAAATAAAATAAGAATAAAAACCTAATATAATAAAACTAAATGTAAAATAAAAAAATAAAATAAAATAAAACCTAAATAAAAACCTAAACCTAAAAAATAAAACTAAAAATAAAACTAAAAAATAAATAAAAAATAAAATGTAAACCCTAAACTGTAAAAAAAAACCTAAACCTATACCTAAAAAAGAAATAGAATAAAATATAAAACTTAAACCTAAAAAAAGAAATAAAAATGAAACTAAACTAAAAAATAAAGCTAAAACTAAAAAATAAACTAAAATAAATAAACCTACAATAAATAAATTAAAATAAATAAAAATAAACCTAAACCTAAATAAAAATAAAAACTAGAATAGACTAAATAAACCTAAACCTAAAAGTGTACTTAATTTATAAAACAAAACCTTAAACCCTAGACCCTAAACCATAAAACCATGAACCCTAATCACTAAAATCTACAACCCTAAACCCTAAAGTCTACAACCCCAAACCCTAAACCCTAAACTCTAAACCTTAAACTGTAAACCCTAAAAACCTAAATTTAAACTAAATAAACCTAAAAATAAATTAAATAAAAAAGCTAAACTAAAATAAAACATAAAATAAAATATAATAAAAATCTAAACTATAACCTAAACCTAATCCTAATCTTAAAACTAAAAATATAAATAAAATAAAAAAAACTAAACTAAAATAAAATAAATAGAAACCTAAACTAAACTAAAGGAATATAATAAATCTAAAATTAAATAAAATAAAAACTAAATTAATACCTAAACCTACAAAATAAACCTACAAATAAATAAAAAATAAAACCTAAACCCTAAACTAAAAAAAAACCTAAACCTAAAATAAATAAAAAAGAATAAACCAAAACTTAAACTAAAATAAACTAAACTAAAAGAAAACCTAAATGGAAACCTAAAATAAACTAAACCTAAACCCTAAACTAAATAAAATTAAATAAACCTAAACACTAAACCCTAAAACCCTAAACCCTAAACTAAATAAAATAAAATAAACTAAAAATAAACCTAAAAATAAACTAAAAAATAAAACCTAAAAATAAACCTAAAAGAAATACCAAAACCTAAAATAAAATAAAACCTATACCTATACCTAAATAAAATAATACCTAAACCTAAAAATAAAAAAATAAAAACTAAAATTATAATAATAAATAAATAAAATAAATACAAAATTAAAATAAATTAAATAAACCTAAATTGGATAAATATAAAGTAAAAAATTAAATATAAAACAGGTTGCTTAATTTTGTTTAAAATTGAAACCAAACCCTAAATCATAAAACTAACACTAAACCCTAAATCCAAACCAAAACCACAACTTAAAACCCTAAACCTTAAACCCACTTAAACCTTAAACCTAATCCCACCCTAAACCCTAACACTAACCATAAACCAGGCCCCCTGAGTTCTAAACCTAAAGTTTAAACCCTCCACCACCTAACCACTATGACAGCCCTACCCTCCAAAAGCTAAACTACCCTAAACTCCCACCTTTATGCTAAACCACCTGAGCCAAGCACAAAACTAAACCTAAACTAAATAAAACCTAAAATTAAATGATTAAAACCAAACCCAAATAAAAATAATAAAATATAATAAAAACCTAAACTAGAACCTAAACCTAAACTTTAAAATAAAATAAAATAAAAAATGAAAATAAACTAAAATAAAATAAAGAAAACCTAAACTAAAATAAATAAAACCTAAACCTAAACTTAAACATAAAAAATAAATAAATAAAATAAAATAAACTAAAAATAAACCTAAACGTAAGCTAAAAAATAATCCCTAAAAATAAAGCTTAAATTGAAACCTCAAACCTCAACCTAAAAAAATAAAATAAAAACCTAAACCTATACCTAAAAATAAAATATAAAACCTAAACCTAAAAAATAAAATAAAAATAAAACTCAACTAAAAAATAAGCTTAAACCTAAACCTACACCTGAAAAAAACTAAAATAAACCTAAAATAAATTAAAATAAATAAAAAAAAATAAACCTAAATAAATAAAGTATAAAATAAAGTAAAATAAATAAACTAAATAAACCCAAACCTAGATAATGTAATTTAAAATATTGTAAAATAAAATGAAAAATATAATTAACAAAAAAACCCTAAACTCTAAACTCGAAACCCTAAACCTACAACTCAGTACTCTAAACGCTATACCCTATACCATAAAACCCTAAACCCTAACTCTAAACCCTAAGCCCTAAAATTTACATCCCTAAACACTAAACCCTAAACCCAAACCCAAAACTCTAAATCGTAAACCCTAAACCCTAAACCTTAAAAACTAAAAAACCTAAATCTATATTAAATAAAACCTAAAAATAAAATAAATAAAAAACTAAACTTAAATAAAAATAAATAAATAAATACCTAAACTTAAACCTAAACCTGAACCTAAACCTAAACCTAAGAATAAACTAAAATAAAAATTAAAACTAAACTAAAATAAAATAAATAAAAACCTAAACTAAACTAAAAAATCAAACTAGCCAAAAAATAAAAAACTAAAATAAAATAAAAACTAAATGTAAAATAAAAATAAAATAAACCTAAAATAAAATAAAATAAAATAAAAACTAAATAAAAACCTAAACTTAAAAAATAAATATAAAAATAAATGAAAAATAAATCCTAAACCCGAAACCAAAAAATTGTAAACCTAAAATAAACAAAATAAAATAAACCTGCCCCTAAACTAAAATAAATAAAACTTAAACCTAAACCTAAAATAAACTAATCCAAAACTCTAAAATAAATAAAATAAAATAAACTAAAAATAAACCTAAACATAAACTAAACAATAAAGTCTAAAAGTAAGCCTAAAATAAAAATCAAAAACCTAAACCAAAGAAGAAAATAAAATAAAAACCTAAACCTAAACCTAAAAATAAAAATTAAAACCAAAACCTAAAAAATAAAATAAAGATAAAACTAAACTAAAAAAAAACATAAACCTGAACCTAAACATAAAAAATAAACTAAAATAAAAATAAGAAATTAAATAAATAAACCTAAATTAAATAAAAAATAAACTAAATGAACCTAAACCTATCGGTTTGCTTTTTTTTCTAAAAAAAATCCATAAACTCTAAACCTTAAACCCTAAATCCTAAGCCCTAAACTCTAAACCCTAAACCCTAACACTAACCCTAAACCCTAAACCTACAACCCTAAAAAAATTAAACCCTAAACCCTAAGCCCTAAACCCTTACTCTAACCATAAAACCCTAAATCCTAAACCCTAATCCCTAAAAATCCTAAATGTAAGCCTAAACCCTAAACCCTAAACCCTAAAGTAACCATAAACCATAAGCTAGCCTTAAACCCTAAACTAACCCTAAACCCAAAACCCAAAACCTGAAACTTAAACCCTTACCCTAACCATAAAACCCTAAACACTAATCCCTAAAAACAATAGAGATAGTTCTACTTATGAGGTGGTAGCAAAGATGAATGTTTCAGTTGTGGTGGTGGCAGAGGGAGAGATTGGGGATATGATGGTGGATCTTGCTACTTATGAGGTGGGCGTGATTCTGATAGGAACTAGAGAAACTGAAGAACGATCGATCTGATCTACTGCTTGTGGGACTTTATCTTTATAATAGAGATAGTTTTACTTATCTATGGATTTTTATTTACTCTTTAGGTGCTCATTTTTTATCTATGTCATCACTTGTGTCTTAGAAAACTTGGGGTGCTACTTGGATGATTAAATCAAAAGAAGAAATGTTGAATTTGAATTTATTATCTGTTAAAAAAAACCTTAAACCCTAAACTAAAACTTAAACCCTAAACCTAAAACCTAAACCCTGAACCATAAACCCTTAACCTAATACCCTAAACCTATAACCCTAAACCCTAAACCCTAAAATGCCCAAAACCCTAAACCTTAAAAGCATAAACCCTAAAACCCTTAACTCTAAACCCTAAATCCTAAACCATAAACCCTAAAATCCAAACCCTAAACCTAAACTTAAAGTAACTAAATCAATTGGAAAAATAAACCTAAACCTTAAATTCTAATAAACCTAAACATAAACCCTAAGATTGGGAAGAACCTTGATGGTAGGAACATCATCATTAACCAGGCTCAATCTAGATCTGACGGTGTTGGCGAAGGTGGAGGAGGAAGTTATCGTTGGGGTGGTGGGGGATCTAGAGGTGCTGGTGGATGTGGAGGTGGTTGGAGCAGTGGTGATTATGAAGGAGAGAAGAGTGACGTAGGTTACATCCATGGTAGTTGCGTAGGGAGAGATCGAGGATATGATGGCGGATCCCACTACTCGAGAGGACGGGGTGATTCTGATGGGAATTAGAGAAACTAAAGAACGATCGATCTGATCTACTACTTATGGAACTGTGTCTTTATAGTAGAGATGATTCTAGTTCTCTCGGGTTTTTGATTTGCTCTATGCGTGCTCATTTTTTTATCTATGTCATCGCTTATGTTTTATAAAACTCGGTGTGTTACTTATTAGATGAAATCAAAAAAAAGAAATGTTGAATATGAATTTATTCTCCCTTAAGAAAAAAACCAAAAACCCTAAACCCTAAACTAAAACCTAAACGCTAAACCTAAAACCTAAACCCTAAAAACCTTAACCCTAAACCATAAATCCTAAACCCTATCCCCTAAAACCCTAAACCCTAAAAATAAAATAAATAAAATATCTAAAAACCTAAATAAAATAAAATAAAATAAAAACCTAAACTAAAATCTAAACATAAACCTACAAATAAAATAAAATAAAATGAAATAAATAAAAAAACCTAAACTAAACTAAATAATAAATTAAACATAAGCATAAAAAATCTAAATAAAATAAAAACAAAATGTAAAATAAAAATAAAATATAACTAAAATAAACTTGAAATAAAATAAACTAAAAACTAAATAAAAACCTAAACTTAAATAAACTAAACTAAAAAATAAAAAATAAAAAAATATACATAAATAAAAATAAAAAATAAAATAAATTAAAATAAATAAAAAATAAACTAAATAAAATAAATAAACAAAATAAGAAATGTTGAATCTGAATTTGTTCTTTGTTAAAAAAAAAACCAAAACCCAAAACCCTAAACCCTAAAATTCCTAAACCCTAAACCCTAAACCCTAAAACCCTAAACCCTAAACCCTAAACCCTAAAACCTAAACTCTAAACCTTAAACCAGAAAAAACCCTAAACCCTAAAAACCTTAAAAATCTAAATTTAAACTAAATAAAACTTAAAAAATAAAATAAATAAAAAAATTTAGACCAAAATAAATAAAAAATAAAATAAAATAAAAACATAAACTACCTAAACCAAAACCTAAAAATAAAATTAAAAAATTTAAAAGTAAACTAAAATTAACTAAATAAAAACCTAAACTAAACTTAAAAATAAAAAACCTAAATGTAATATTAATAAAACCTTAAATAAAATAAAAGAAATAATAAATAAAGACCAAAACCTAAATAAACCTAAAAATAAAAACTAAAACTAAATAAAAAATAAAAACTAAACCTTAAACTAAAAAGAAAACCTAAACCTAAAATAAAAATAAAATAAGCCTAAACCTAAACTAAAATAAATAAAACTAAAATAAATAAAACCTAAACCTAAACCTAAACCTAAAATAAACTAAACCAAACCTAAACATAAAATAAATAAAATAAAATAAATGCCTAAACCTAAACCTAAAAAACAAACTAAAATAAAAATACTAAAAAAAATAAACTAAACTAAATAAAAAAATAAACCTAAATCAACATAAAATATTAAATAAACTAAAATAATAAAATAAATTAAATAAACTAAACCTTCCAGTTTACCTAATTTTAAAAAAAATTAAAATATAAGAAAATAAAAAAAAAATAAAAAACTAACCCTAATCCTAAACTCTAAACACTAAAATTAACCCTAAACCCTAAACCTACAACACTAAACCCTAAACCCCAAACCCTAAAACCATAAACCTATAACCCTAAACCCTAAAAAACCCTAAACCCTAAACTGATAACACTAAACCTACAACCTTAAACCTTAAACTCTAAAAAACCCTAAACCCTAAACTAAAACCCGAACCCTAAACTTAAAACTTAAACTTTAAACCCTAAAACCCTAAACACTAACCCCTAACTGTAAACCCTAAACCTTAAAGCATTAGCTCTAAAACCCTAAATCTTAAACACTAAACCCTAACCCTAAACCCCAAATCCTAAACATAAACCCAAAGTAATAAAATAAATTAAAAAATATACCTCAACCCTAAAACCTAATAAACCTAAACCCAAAGAAAGGGCAAAACCTTGATGGTAGGAACATCACCGTCAACCATGCTTAGTCTAAATAGGTGATGGAGGCAAAGGTGGAGGCGGCAGTTATCGCAGTGGTGGTGGGCGATCTCGAGTTGCTGGTGGATATGGAGGTGGTGGGTGGGTGTGGGTGGTGGAGGAGGTGAGCTTACATGGGGGTGGTAGAGAGAGATCGAGGATATGATGGCGGATCCCACTACTCAAGAGTCGGGGGTGGTTCTACTGGGAACTAGAGAAACTAAAGAACTTAAAAAAAACTCTAAACCCTACACCCTAGACTAAAAATAAAACATATACCTAAATAAAAATAAATAAAATAAAATAAAATAAACATATATCTAAACTAAAGTAAACTAAACTAAAAAACATAAAACCTAAATCTAAACCTAAAGTAAGATAAACTTAAACCTAAACCTAAACAAAATAAAATAAAATAAACCTTAAAAAACTCTAAACCTTAAACTTAAAAAAAATTAAACCTAAAAAAAAAATTAGACAAAATAAAATAAACCAAAACACAAACAAAAATAAATAAAACCTAATCCTAAACCTAAAGTAAACTAAACCTAAACCTAAACATAAACTAAATAAACTAAAATAAACTAAAAATTAACCTAAACCTAAACTAAAAAAGAGAACCTAAAAAAAAACTTTTAAAAAAAGTAAAAATCTAAACCTAAAAAAATAAAATAAAAATTAACCCTAAATCAAAAAATAAAAAATAAAACCTAAACATAAAAAATAAAATAAAAATAAGACATTACTAAAAAATAAACGAAAACCTAAAAAATAAAATAAAATAAAAAACCTAAACTAAAATAAATAAACTTAAAATATATAAACAAAACTAAATAAAAATAAAAAATAAATTAAGTTAAAATAAATAAAAATAAATTAAAAAAATTAAACCTAAGAGTTTACTTAATTTTTTTTTATTAAAAAAAACCCTAAGCTAACACTAAACACTAAACGATAAACCATAAACCCTAAACCATAAAAACCTTAAACCCTAAAACCTAAACATTAAACCCTAAACCTTAAATCCTAAACCAAAACTTAAAACCTAAGCCTAAACTAAATAAAACATAAAAATAAAATATATAAAAAAACCTAAACCTAAATAAAATAAAATAAAAATTGGACTAAAATCTAAACGTAATCCTTAAAATAAAATAAAATATATTAAAAAAACTAAACTAAAATAAAATAAATAAAAACCTAAACCAAACTTAAAAAATAAAATAAACCTAAGAATAAAAAACTAAATAAAGTGAAAAACTAAACGTAAAATAAAAATAAAATAAACCAAAAATAAGATAAAATAAAAACTAAATAAAAACCTAAACCTAAAAGATAAACCTAAAAATAAATAAAAAATAAAACTTAAACCCTAAACTAAAATAATCTAAACCTAAAATAAAAATAAAATAATCAAAATAAAATAAACCTAAACCTAAACATAAATAAACTAAACTAAAATAAATAAAACCTAAACTTAAAATAAACTAAACCTAAACAAAAACCTAAACTAAATAAAATTAAATAATCTAAAAATAAACCTAAACTTAGACTAAAAAATAAAACCTAAAAATAAACCTTAAATAAAACCTAAACCTAAATTTAAAAAAATAAAATAAAAAAACTAAAAATAAAAAATAAAACTTAAACCTATAAAATAAAACAAAAATAAAACTAAACTAGAAAATAAACATAAACCAAAACCTAAACCTAAGAAATAAATTAAAATGAATAAATCTAAAATAAATAAATTAAACTAACTAAAAGTAAAAATAAACCTAAATGAAAAAAGCTAAAATAAATAAAAAACTAAACTAAGTAAACCTATACCTATCGATTTAGTTAATTTTTTTAAAAAAAACCCTAAACACTAAACCCTAAACCTGACCCTATGCCTTAACCAAGATCTAAACCCTACTAACTGACCCTTAACCCTCCCTAAAACCTACCCCAACCCTAATCTGTCCTTAAACTAGGCCCTAAATAACCTAAACTAAACTTTAAACCCTAAAAACCTAAAACCATAAAGCCTAAACCCTAAACAAACCCTAAACCCTAAGCTAATCCTAAACTCTAAACCATTAAAATGCTAAACCCTAAAGCTTAAACTCTAAACCCTAAACCCTAAACATTAAACCTTACATAAACCCTAAAACTCAGAAACCCTAACTATAAAAACCCAAACCAAGTAAACTTAAAACCTTAAACCCTAGATCCTAAACCCTAAAACCTAAATCTTAAACCCTAACCCTAAACCAAAAACCATAAACCAAAACTTAAAGTAACTAAATAAATTAAAAAATAAATCTAAACCCTAAAACCTAATAAACCATAAGAATGGGCAGAACCTTGATGGTAGGAATATCACCCATAATAATGCTCATTCTAGATCTGGTTGTGGAGGCAAAGGTGAAGGTGGCAGTTATCGTATTACTGGCGGGGGATCTAGAGGTGCTAGTGGATATGGACGTAGTGGTCCAAGCTGTGGTGGTTTTGGAGGCAGGAGGACTGACGGTGGTTACAACCATGGTGGTGGCGGAGGGAGAGATCGAGGATTTGATGGTGGATCTCGCTACTCGAGTGGTTGGGGTGGTTTAGATCAGAACTGAAGAATCTGAAGAACGCCCGATCTGATCTAGTGCTTATGGAACTATGTCTTTATAATAGAGATGATTCTAATTATCTAGGGTGTTTTATTTGCTCAATGTGTGCTCATTTTTTATTTATGTCATCGCTTATTTCCTAGAAAACTTGGTGTGTTACTTGGTTGATGAAATCAAAAAGAAGAAATATTGAATCTGAATTTGTTCTATGTTAAAAAAACCAAAAACCCTAAACCCTAAATTTAAACTTGAACCCTAAACCCAAATAATAAACCCTAAACCTTAAACCCGAAACCTTAAACCCTAAAAACCATAAACCCTAAACCCTAAACCCTAAACCCTAAACCCTCATTAACCACTACCAAAGACCACCCACCCATGAGACCACTAAAAAGCTAAGAAACTATAAAAAAGCCTAAAAATAAAATAAATAAAGTAACCTAAACTAAAATAAAATAAAAAACAAAATAAAATAAACACCTAAACAAAAACCTAAACCTAAACCTAAACCTAAAAAGAAAATAAAATAAAATAAATTAAAATAATTAAAAACCTAAACAAAACTAAAAAATAAAAAACTTAAATAAAATAAAAAATAAACCTAAAATAAAAATAAAATAAACCAAAATAAAACAAAATAAACCAAAAATAAAATAAAATAAAAACTAATTAAAAACCTAAACCCAAAAAAAGAAACAAAAAATAAAACCTAAACCATAAATTAAAAAAAACATAAACATAAAATAAATATAAAATAAACCTAAACCTAAACTAAATTAAATTAAATAACCTAAATCTAAACCTAAAATAAACTAAACCTAAACCTAAACTTAAACCCTGAATAAAAAAAATAAATAAAAAATAAACGTAAATCTAAACTAAAAAATAAAACCTAAAAATAAACCTTCAATAAAAAAATAAAATGTAAACCTAAACTTAAAAATAAATAATAATGCCTAAACTTAAATAATAAAATAAAAATAAAACTAAACTAAACCATAAACCTATACCTAAATCTAAATATAAAAGATAAATCAAAATAAAAAACCTAAGCTAAAATAAATAAACTAAACTAAATAAAAATAAAAATAAACCTAAATAAAGAAAATAAACTAAATAAAACTAAACCAACAAGTTTCCTTAATTAAAAAGAATAAAGAAACAAAATAATAAAATAATGGAAAAAAAAACTAAACCCTAAACAACTAACCCTAAACCCTACCTACTGACTCCTCTAAACCCTAAACCCTAAACCCTATCCTAAAACCCTAGGCCATGACTCTAAATGCTAAACCCACCCTAACCCTAACAAACTAGGCTAAAATAAAATGAAAACTAAACCTAAACAAATAAATAAAAGTAAAACTAAGTAAAAATAAAATAAAAATAAAACTAAGCTAAAATAAACATAAACTGACTTATTGAGAAAGGCTAAGATAAAGAACCTAAAATAAGATAAAAACAAAAAATAAATAAACTAAACTAAAAAAAATAAAAAATAAACTAAATAAAAATAAATAAAATAAACTAGGATAAATAAATATATGAATAAAATATGCTAGGCTTGTCGGTTTGCTTGATTTATAAAGAATACAACCACGGACCCTAAATATCCCTGATCACAGACCACTGGGCCAAGAGGCCTCGTGAGCCACTGAGCCACGCGCCCTGGTGACCCTGAGCCACAGGCCCTGGCCTAAACTTGGGCTTTAGATCCCCGGCCCTGAGCCCTAAAATCTGGGGTGGGCTCTAAATCCTAAATTGACCTAAGCCTACTGAGCCACTGAGCCATAAGGCTGAGCCAAACACCTTTGATAAAATCATAAAGCCAAGACCCCTGAGCCCTAGCACTAGGCCCCCAGGCCCAAACCCTACCATGACATTAAACCCCAAATTACCTAAACTGACCATAAACCCTAAAGCATAAAAGCATAAATTGTAATACCCTAAACCCTAAACCCTAAACCCTAACCCTAAACCCTAAACCATAAACATAAACTTAAAGTAACTAGATAAATTAAAAAATAAACTTAAACCCTAAAACCTAATAAACCTAAATCATAAGAATGGGAAAAACCTTGATGGTAGGAACATCACCGTCAACCAGGCTCAGTCAAGATCTGGCAGTGGAGGCGAAGGTGAAGGAACCGGTTATCATAGTGGTGGTGGGGATCTGGAGGTGCTGGTGGATACAGAGGTGGTGGTCAGAGTAGTGTTTGGTTATGGATGAGGGAGGAGCAACGGAGGTTACAACCATGGTGGTGGCAGAGGGAGAGCTTGAGGATATGATGGTGGATCTCTCTACTCGAGAGGCCAAGGTGGTTGATGGTAACTGAAGAAATTAAAGAATGGTCTATGCATGCTCATTTTTGATACTACTTATTATCTTTATAGTAGAGATGATACTAGTTATCAAGGGTTTCTTATTTGCTCTATGCATGCTCATTTTTGATCTATGTCATCGCTTGTGTCTTAGATAACTTGGTGTGTTACTTGGTTGATGAAATCAAAAATAAGAAATGTTGAAATTGATTTTGTTCTAAGTTAAAAAAAAAACCAAAAACCCTAAACCATAAATTAAAACTTGAACCTTAAATATTAAACCTAAACCATAATACTTAAACCCGAAATCCTGAACCCTGAAAAGCATAAAGCCTAAACCATAAACCTTAAACGCTAAACCATAAACCCTAAAACCCTAAACCCTAAACCCTAAACCTTAAACCCTAAAACCTAAACCCTAAACCCTAAACCCTAATCCCTAAGAATGGGCAGAACCATGAACTATTTAGGGTTTAGGTTTAAGGTCTAAGGTTCATGATTTTGTTTAGGGTTTAAGAATTTTCATTTTTTTTTAAACATAGAACAAATTCAGATTCAATATTTCTTCTTTTTGATTTCATCAACCAAGTAACACACTAAGTTTTTTAAGAGACAAGCGACAATAAAGATAAAAATTTAGCACGCATAGAGCAAATCAAAAATACTAGATTACTATAATCGTCTCTATAGTAAAGACATAGTTCCATAAGCAGTGATGTGGATCGGCCACTCTTCAGTTTCTCCAGTTCTCATCAGAACCACCTTGGCCTGTTGAGTAGCAGGATCCACCGTCATATCCCTGATCTCTCCCTCCACCACCACCATAGTTGTAACCTCAGATGCTCCTCCCTCCTCCATGACCACCACCTCCATATCCACCAGCACCTCCAGATCCCTCTCCACTGCTATGATAATCACCGCGTCTGCCTTCGCCTCAGCCACCAGATCTAAATTAAGCCTGGTTGATGGTGATGTTCCTGCCATCAATGCTATGCTCATTCTTAGGGTTTAGGTTTAGGTTTAGGTTTATTAGGTTTTAGGGTCTAAGTTTATTTTTAAATTTATTTTGTTACTTTAGATTTAGGTTCAGGATTTGTGGTTTAGTGTTTAGGGTTTAGGGTTAGGGTTTAGGGTTCAAGGTGTGGTTTTTGGGTAGGGTTGTGGTTTTGGTTTTTAGGGTTTAGGGTTAGGATTAGTTTAGGGTAGGTTTAGGATTTAGGGTTTAGGGTTTTAGAGTTGCATGCCTAGGCTTAGGGTTTAGTGTTTGAGGTTTAGGGTTGGTTTAGGTTTATTTTATTATTTTTACTTTAGGTTTAAGTTTGGGTTTTGGGTTGGGCTCAGGGTCATGGTTTAGTCAGGGTTATGGTTTAATCTTTGCTGGGTTTAGGGTTTAGTGTCATGGTTTGTGCTTCTTTTAGGTTTAGTGTTTAGGGTTTAGGGTTGTAGGTTTAGCATTTAGGGTTTAGGATTTAAGGTTTATAGTTTTTTATTTATTGTAGTTCATATTATTTTTTATTCTTATTTCGACCTAATCTTTAATTATATTTAGTTTAGTTTATTTTTTTAAGTTTTTCTATTTCATTTTATTTTTTTATTTTAGTTTATTTTTTAAGTTTATGTTTAGGTTTAAGTTTAATATTTAGTTGAGTTTTATTTTATTTTATTTTTTTTAGGTTTAGGTTTTATTTTTATTTTTAGTTTAGGTTTAGGTTTTATTTTATTTTTGTTTTCATTTTAGTTTATTTTAGGTTTTATTTTTAGTTTTAGATTTAGGATTATTTTAGTTTATTTTATTTTATTCTGCCTAGATTTATGTTTAGGTCCAATTTATTTTAGGATTTGGTTTTACTTTAGTTTAGTTTATCTAGTTTTAGGTTAAGCATATTTTATCTTGTTTATTTTGTTTTATATTTTATAGGTTTCTTTTAGTGGTGTGCATAGTAGATATAGCACACCATATATATAGCTTTTATGTTGTATATAGCATAATATTATGTAGCATAACATAGTACGCAATCAGGTATACAATACAACAATACACATATAGCATACATGCAGTAGTTACGTATATACAGTGCATAAAGATATGCAAAGCGGTTATAGCATATGTAGTGTAACACGTATAGTAGGCATAATGTATAGTGTTACATACCATATATATACACTATATACACCATATATAATACCATATACCATAATATATATATAGCAAGCCGAAGTTACATGCAAGACCATATATAATAGACCATATATATAGCATTACATATATTGTAATAATCATACACCATAACCATGTAACACCATATAGCATAAAGATAGTAGTATATAGCATTACATATAATATACATATACCATGCCATACCATTAACCATGCCATAGCAGATACAGCGTATATTCATATAGTAAGACAACAAGTGTATGCATGTATGAATATAATACATACATACACCATCCAGAATAACACCACATATTATTTATACACCAAAACCATTAATATAGTGCATGCATACCATATGGCATAGCATGGTGCAGCGGTATATACATAATAATATAAGATAGCATAGAGCATAGTATATAATAGTAATAGTATTTAGTATGCATCACACAAAGACATACTACATAATACATAATATAATATACCACAATATTAACATAATTATACATACCACAGACACCAAATAATATTTGCATGTTATTATTTATATGTATGTGCAGTATAGTATGCAAAGATAAGGCATGTATATTTATACATACATATATCATATACAAAGATAGCATATTAACAATATAGTATGATTTATATACAACACCACAGAGTACGCATTGTATATACACCACACCATGTTTATAGTGTATAAAGTGTATCAGTATAGCAATATACACCACACCAATCATAATATACAACACACATTAACATAGTATTACATATTAACCATAACCAATAATTACATTATAATAAAAGTCGCAGAGTACATACTGTTGTAGCATAAAGCAGCGGCAGATATATAAAGATAGCATATAAAGATGTGTAGTATACAAGATAATATACCACATACCATAACATACCATATACATAATAAGTATATAGCACCATTATATAGATAGCATTACAGTACAAGCACAATACTGATATGTATGTATAAAGGTATACATAAGCATAGCATAAACCAGTAACAAGACATTAACACATATAATTTATATATAAAGTATAGTATAAGATGATAGCATAACACCATACCAGTGTGTCATTATAGTGTATAATATACAAACATATACCATATTAATATAACACCATATATACATACCAATACATCACTATACGTAGTATAATATATAGATAGCATAGCATAATATAATAAACCTATAATATCAGAAGAAGCATAAAGTGCAAGATATACTACGTGGTGTAAAGGCACAATTATATTTACATTATATACAAGTAGCAAAGTAGTTGCTATTAATATAATAATATACACCATACCACAATAATACCACATAGAGCAGTATAAGCATAATATCAGTACACACATCCCCTTTATGCCATGCCACACACTACTCTATGATATAAAGGTAATGAAAGATATATGTAAAGATACACTATGCTTTAACCATACCACACCATATAGCATACAACATAACAATATATATAATACATAATTTTATAATATATACATAGTATAGCATAACATACCATACCATACGATTATACCATACCATACATATTATACATAATATATATTATCCCATACAATTATTATATAAGAAGGTACACATAATAATAAGTATGTAGCATTTTAATATATGTAGAGTGTTATATAGTTAAAGGTATAGTACAAAAGATAGTATAAGATAGTATACACTATGCATAGTGTAGTATATAGTGTTGTATAGTGTATAGTGTTGTTGTAATGTATAATCACCATAACCACAACACCATAGATAATATGGACACTTCATATACACTCACCATACCATACCATACCATTTATAGTTGTGTAAGTATAAGCTGGTATATATTATATAGCATAATACTCACACATTACACAACACCATTAACTATATAATATAATTATACCATATTAGTAGCATAAGTATAGTGTATTATAACATAAGTAGTACCACAACACCATACAAATATAAAGTGTGGTAGTGTAATATTGTAGTCATACCATAATTATATATTATATCTTATACTATACTATATAATACAGTATATTATTATGTAGTAGTGTTACTAATATAGTATAATATATGATATAAAACATACAATACCATAATATATTTGTTATTATATCATATAACAGGCAAGTATATATATATATCCCATAAATGCCATACCAATAACTATACCATAGAAGATATATTGTATTGTAAATACACCATACCAACACTACACCATTAATACATGTTATACATACATATACATAGTACAACATACATAGTATATAATAAAAAAATAGCATAGGTATTGTATTGTACATATATATAGCATAGATAAAGTGTGCGTATAAATTACATGTATATAATATAGTAGTGATATAAGATATCACATACAGTAGCATAAAGTGTAGTATAGGTACATACCATATTATGCCACACCACACACATATATACCATATATGATATACAAAAAACATATTGTAAGATAAGATAATTAACACCATATATTCATATACCATACACCATCATATATAACATAGCATAAAGTATATACAAGTTAGCATAAGGCATAGATAGCACATATAGCATTAGTTATTAACATTAATATATTATTACCATAAAAATTGCATAATATTAACATACATACATAAAAGCATATACATTACATGATTATAGATGCATATAGCACATTATCCCATATTACACCAATATACACCGAATGTGAAGATATGATAAGATAGTATGCCATACAATCACTACTAACGTGATACATAGCAACGCAGATATTGTGCATATATAGTTGTGCAGCATATATAATATAATTATACCATACACCATACCATACCATATATATATGCAGTATAAAGATGTATAGCATAGTAAATAAAGCATAGCATAGATACAATATATAATACCATATATACCATGCACATCATTATATAAGGTATAGTATATTATAATATACCACACCAACACCACCATACATAACAAAGATAACACCATGTAGTTTACATACATATTTATCAATGTACACTATACTACACTATATACTACTATGTATAGTGTATGTATTATACATATATAACATATAGTATAAGCATGTACCACTACAATAGTATATGTATTGTAATTATACCATATAACATACCACCCATAGTGTGGCATCATCGGGTATAATATAGATATAGCATATAGTGATTAGATGTATAGCAATATTGCGGTAGATAGATAATATAACAACCACTACATACCACACACCATACATAATAGTAGTGTGTTTATATATTATAGTGTACCATGTGCATACACCACACCATCCATAATCATAATATGTACTAACATACATATGTTATAGTTATAAGATATGCGTATGGCATATATAGCAGTGTATATCAATATACAAGATTAATATATATTATAATATACCATATACATACACATACATAGACAAGTGTAGATAAAGTACTTGACATAACCACACATACCGCATCGCACACCAATAAGTATGATATATGTATAATAGGGTAGTATACAAGAGTGTACCATACCATACCACACACCACAATTTATTATGTAATGCAAAACATATATACCATTGCATGTAACATAGTACATATTTGTATAGTTATAGATAAAGATAGCATAACACTATACTATGTAGTGTACACTATAGTATATATTACATATACATACCTCTATTGCATAATAATAGATAGTTATACACCAGTGAACCATATCCCATGTGTAGTGTATAATAGTGTTTGTGTTGTATAGAACAATAACACACCATACTCAAGTGTAACCACACTACACTATACTATACATAATATACTACCCTATAATATAGTGTATAGTATAGTATAGTGTAGTCTATAATATTATATTATTCAGTACTATACACAAAAGTATAAATAATTATCTATAGTATTATACTATTATACCACATAAAGTATAGTATGGTATAATATGTAAATTTATAGGTATACTACACTCACACTTATATACCACACACCATAATACATACCATACATTATACTATACTATACTACACTATATACTACTATATAACACCATAACACTACTATAATTTAATATCTTACTATACTACATACTATAACGCTATACTATGCATATTATTATATACCAATACACATATACCAAACCATACTATAGTGTATTGTGTATATACACATACACCATAACTATAGCTTCTTATAAGGTACAAGAATATATGGCAGCATACATAGGATAGTATCGTATGTTGCATACTACATTATATTTGTAATTTAGTATAGCATGTAGCGTGTTTACATGTAGCATACAAAGATACAATATTATGTAATATAGCATGTAACAATATGCCATAATATATTATTACATACCATACCATACACCATACATACTAATTACATACATATATTGTGGGTATACCATTACACCATACCGTAATCACCATATTATATTATGTAAGCATAATCAGTTATAACGGGAAGTGCATAAAGGTATTAGCAAACAATCAGATAGCATAGTCTTTACGTATACAAAGCAACATGCATAACATAGCATATAATAGCGTAACACTTCAACAACACACACACATAATATATGCAAAGTGTTTACATAGTGCAGCGCATAGCATACGCAGTGCAAGATATAAAGCAAAGCGCAGGTTATAGCATACGTAGTGCATAGTGCGCAGTAATAACGCATAGCGCAGATAATATAACCATATACATACATACCATAGCATAAAACCATAACCATAATATAACATATATAGAGTACAGTTTAATACAAGAAAACATCAACATACAATACCATACACACATATTAGTATATTTAAATAATTATCCATAATATATAAGATAGTAAAGGCAGCATAATATTAACATATATATATATTAACGCACCATACCATACATGCCATAGCCATAGCGTAATTGTTTGTCCAAAGAGTAGTGCAGCGGTGCGTAGTGCATATGAATATAATTATACACCAAACACCATAAATTAATACTCACATAATACTACAACTCAAACCATTAGTTATAGTGCATACCATATATGGCATATAAGATGTAGTGCAGCGGCATATGATTGTATAATATAGATAGATACATAGCAAGCGTAATAGTATAGCATGCAGTACGTATCACACATCATAACGCACACATACCACACAATATTAACATACCCACACCATACCATACACCATATATACACAACCAAATCACCATTTGTAGTATAATATAAAGTGCAGTGTACATATATAAAGATAGCATAGTGAATAGTGCATAGCGTATGCAAAGTGCATACCATATTAATATACATACATATATACACCAAGCAGCATATACAATAACAACATAACATGCTTTATATATACCAAGCAGTGCATTGTATACACCACACCATGCCAGGTTATGCGTAATAAAGTATTAGAAGAACAATTTATACACCAATCACATATATAACATATACAATAGTAACATAGATTACACAACGCATTAACTATAACCAATACACCACACCATAGTAAGCAAAGTAGTATAACATACTGTACAGCATATAGCAGTATAAAGTACAGCATAACATAGTGTGCAGTAAAGCATAAAAGATACAAGATTGCAAGATAGTAAGATATGCACATATAATAACATACCCATATATATAATATAGATATAGCATTATTTATATAGCATAGTAACATACCATGCACAGCATAACATTGATAGGTATGCATAATACGCATATACAATTAGCCTAACGACATTAACATATATTTATATAAATGACATAGCATACCTTAGCAAGATAGCATAACACCATAATGTAGAGTCATTAACTATAGTGCATAACATACACACATAATTATATAGTTAATATAACACCATATATTACAATTACAACATTACTATATGTAGCATATTACATAATAATAGCATAAGATATATAATAGCCATAATATTGTAGCAAAGGTATAGTGTAAAAGTATACAAGTGTGCATACCATATTACATATCCATAGCATAGTATAATGTGTTACATATTAATATTATACCATACTATACCATACACTATACCAATACACATACCACATACATAGTATAGATAGCATATAATATGCAGTACAATGCACCACTATTTTCTTTCATGCTTCTACACCACTACCACTACTATACATGTAAGATAGTGCAAGATAGTTGTAACTTACACACCATAACCATATAACAACATAATACAACAACAATAACATACTTTATATATATATAGCATAGTATAGTATAACGCATATAATTATAACTGATTATGTACCATAATACATAATATTACATACATAATATATATTATCCCATACACTATTATATAAGTGGCACATAATAATTATAGTACGTAGTATATATATATATGGTGTAGAGTTTTACATGTAGTTGCAAGTATATAAAGTATGGTAAATAGCATACACCAATAGTATAGCATAGCATATAGCATAAAGAGCAAGGTAAGTAAGTGTAAAGTAATGACCATATACACCATAACCACTACACTATAGTATAATATGGAACATATAATAATACACCATACCATACCATATTATATCAAGGCAGTATTGTGTAGTGTACAGTATAGATAGTGTGGCATATATATACATATAATCACACATTACCAAGACACCATTAATTATACTATAATATCCATACCATTAGTAGTATAGTATAGTGTATTATAACATAAGTAGTATCACAAACCATACTATACAAATACACATATATATAGTGTAGTGTAGTGTAATATTGTAGACTATACTATACTATATTATACTATATATCTTATACAATTATACCATTTAAAGATATTATTATGCGTAGTGTTACTAATATAGTTTAATATATGATACATAAAGTATAGCATGGGTATATATTTTGCATAATTATATCGTGATAAATAGTGTAATGATATATATATATTATATATATATATATCCCATACATATGCCATACAAACAATAACATACCATAGTAGTATATATTGTATTGTAACCAACCATAATTAACACCAATTAACCATACATATTATACATGTACATAATATGTTACATAATAACAGTATACATAAAGTAAAAAAATAGCATAACGTATCAGTATTGGTGTTATAGCATAGCATAAGTATAGCATGTAAGATACCCCATGTATTTAATATCATTTTAGTGATATAGATAATACACATAACATCAAAGATAGTGCAAGATAGTGTATATGCCATATATGCCATTACCATATATATATACACCATAAATAGACAAAAAAATATATTCAGTAGCATAGTATAGTATATCTAAAAACTATACATATACCATACCATATACATACATAGCACAGCAGCAAAGATATTACAGTGTGCAGCAGTATACAGCACAAGATAAGAATAATAGTTATGCATAATAACATGCATAATATACGATAATTACACATAAAAAATATTACATAGCAATAGCATACAAAGTGTAAAGTACATAGATTTACAGATAGTAAGCATAGTACAACCATAATCATATTATACTAATATATTATAACGCATGATATAGCACAAGATAAAGATAGCAACATATTATGCCATGCCATTAATCACCACCAACGCGATACGTGTGCGCTGCAGTATATAAAGTGCATAGTTGTTGGTTGAGTATATAGTGTAGTTGTGCAACCATACCATAATATACCATACCATATATAAAAGTATACAATATATAACCATATGCATAAAGTATATACAGACCATATGTAGTAACGCGGTAACAGATAAAGCATATACACCAATTACACACCCAATGTAATTACTGCATATAGCATAAAGACAGATAAAGAATATACATGTACGTACGTGTAATAATTAACATACAATAACATACCATATTATACATATAAGATATATAATTATACAACAATACACAGTAGTCTGTATTGTATAGATAATATAGTAAGCATATGCATATTACAAGATAATCAAACACCAACACTGCGTTAGCATAAGGCAAGCATAGCGTAGCGTGGGCATATATAAAGCAGTATATATATATACATTATCACATGGGTATATGCCAAGCATAGTATAAAGATAACATATTCACCATAATATAATGATATTTGTATAAGACATATAATATATGTACAATAATCATATAACTACCAAAAGATAGTATAGAAAGCATGTGCATAAATATACAAAGACCAAATAACATAATATAATAAAATACACCATATAACACCACCATAGATATCATATACACCATAATATATGGCATATAGCATATACATATACGCACACACCATATATATCACACATGACCACACCATAACCCAGAAGAAGAAGCGTAGCCTAGCATAGTATAGTGTACTGCAACCACGTCCCAGATAGCAGTGCGTAGCAACATAACGCAGTACTGCAGTGCAGCGGCATAGCAGCGCAAAGCGCATAAAGTAGCAGATCCCGACATGCGCGTGCATAGTGATGACGTAATGCATACCACCACCAATAATATACATACACCATAACATAAAGCATAGCATTGGCGATTACATAGCGCAGAGCAGCATAAGATAGCGCAAAGTTACACATACACAAGCATCGGCAGCATAACATTATAACACAGCGCAGTACAAGCAAGAATCACCATATGCGCACCATAACCATGCGCAGCATAAACGCATAAAGAATAAAGCGCAGCATACGCATGATAAAGCATACATACAGCAGCAGCATAAAGTACGCTATTAAAGATAGCAAGTAAAGCGCACAATAGCATAACATAGCACAAGAAGCAACATCACAAAAACATAGCAAAGATAGTGCATAGCATAAAGTAACATACCAATCACATACATAACATCAACCATATGGCAGCGGCAGCGCATGGCATGTTAACGAACAAAGATAGCAGCACAGCATAGAGCAACATACATATGCACCATAACACGCCAGTATGTATACGTAGCATATTTATAATAATTATATATGCATAAAGATAAGCATATATTACCACTAATATAACCATGCTTAACGAACAAAATAACATTGGTAATAGCATAGCATAATATCATACATAATTATATACCATTACATACATACATAGCTTGTAGTATATTATGTTGTTATAATCAATACATATATGTGGATAGTATAGTATATATAGCATATATATAATATGCTATACTATACACCATATATTGTAGTGTAGCAGTATAATATTACACAAATACATAATTATACCATATATACTACATATATTATACTTACTTTATATTTATCAATATACATATTATACCACATTAATATATATATAGATAATATATTACACTACTATAATACACCATATATACATACCACGATACACCAAACCACTAATTATAAAGTGTAGTAGTATACATGTGTATATACCACCACTATACACATATTATATAATAAGCAGTAATAACACACTAGTGTATAAAGATAGCAGTGTAAAGCAAGTAATCGTATATATATACATAACAATAACTACATACACATATAAACAATTATAACACTATTATACATATACATAGCATAAAGTTTAAATATATACCATAGCATGGCATATGCTATACATAGATAGCGTACATTAGCAAATAGATAAGATAGAAGTGTCATAGTAGCAAGATAATTATAGATAATACATAGATATGCATAACCACATACATTATAGCATAGCATAGTGTGCGTGCATATACGCCATTTTATATATTGTGCATAAGTAGTACAAAGCAATATTGTGTAAAGAAAGATAGTATAGTATAGTATGCAAGTAATTTATCTATACCATACCATCCAAAAGATATGTGTAGTATATAGCAAGAATACCACAATACTACCCATAACAATATACAGTTACGCATACCACCTTATATTAATACACCATACACACCATACCATATATATATTATACCATACCATGATAAAGTACAAGGTAGTATGATAGCAGGTTGATATATAACCATACAAAATATAGCATACATAGCATATTATAATATAGCAATATATACAACCATAATAATACATCCACCATATATACCATTATAGTACATAAGCATATGTGTACTGTAATTGGTATAACATTATATAGTGCATAGTATAAGATAAGTATATACCACCATACCATAATATCCATACCAATAACACAATACCATAAGTATAATATGCAGTAGTTATGCATAAAGTGCGCGTATAGTAAAGTGTATAGCATAGTGACAAAAGTGTACGTAAAGGTAATCAGGCGTAGTAACGTATTGTGCGTAAAGTATAATGTGTATATATAACATTTATACATATCATATCATATTAAATTATATACATATAATACATAAAGAATAATAATATGCAAGACATACATATCATACCATATAATTACTATATAGTACATTTATACAATACCATGTAATAAATAATAGCATAAGATAGTATAGCAGTATTGTAGTATATATATATATATTTACACTAACCATACTATAAATTATAGCAGTAGTATAGTATTGTATATATATACCAACCAAAGTATAGTAGATAGTAGTATGCATAGCATAGTGAAGAATACTATACCATACTATCCATTACATTAACACTACATACATACTTACATAAAATTAGTTATAGTGTATGTATATTATATGGTATATAGTATGTAGTGTAGTGCGATATATACTATATAATATAGTATAGTATATGTAATAGTAATAGTATGTAGTATGTATCACTACACTATACATACTACATACTACACAATATAATATACTACACTATACTATTATACTATATACTACACTAGACACTAAATACTATTTTTCCAATATAGACAAATTACAGGAAGTATGACATTTTGCATAAAAATTATTCTCTAAAACCTTTTCTAAAAATCCCTTACAATTCTGGTCTAAGGATGAGCCCATGGCCCATATTGAACCACTTAACCCCTCTTTAGTCATTTGGGTTCATCCCATGAAATATACTATAGATGATAAACTTGAATTTAAAAAACAAATTTTGGAACTTCTACATTTAAATCTCATCTCTCATAGTACGAGTTCTTATAGCAGTCCAGCTTTCCTTGTCCACAACCTTGCTGAACAAGTTCGTGGTAAGGTACGTATGGTTATTAATTATAAAAAACTTAATGATAATACCAAATTTAATTGATATTTCTTACCAAACAAAGAAGTCCTTATTAATCAAATCAAAAATGCTAAATGGTTTTCAAAACTTGATCAGACTGCTTCTTCAGATAAAGATGAATCCTCGATAAAACTAACTAATAGCATTTAGTACTCCTTAAGGGCATTATCATTGGAATGTTATGCCTTTTGGCTTAAAAAATACCCCACAAATATTTCAATGACGTATGGATTACTTATTTTCTGAATTTTACACATTTTCTCTTGTTTATGTTGATGATATTCTGATTTTCAGCCCTACTCTTCCAACAAATATGAAACATCTTACAATATTTGTCAAAAAAACATATAAACATGGTATTGCATTAAGCAAAAAGAAAGCTATTTTTGTTACCAATACTATTGAATTTCTAGGATTAAAAATTGATACCGGAACCATCGAATTACAAGACCACATTCTACAAAAGATAGTCAAATTCTCAACTATAACCAATCAAAAAGATTTACAATGCTTTCTTGGTTGTATTAATTAGGTTGAAGCATTTATTCAAAATTTAGCGACCCTTAGAGGTCCACTACAGAAAAGCTTTGAAAAAAATATTAGTTGGTCTTACAATATTAATGATCAGAACTTATTACTACAAATTAAAAATCATTGTAAATAACTCCCTAAATTAACTCTACCAACAAATGAAAAATTAATAATCGAAACTGATAGCTCTGAAACTTGCTGGGGAGCTATTTTAAAAGCAATCTGACAAGATACTAAAGTTTTATGTAGGTACGCATCCGGTACTTATACACCAACTGAAGAAAATTATCACATTAATGAAAAAGAACTTTTAGCTATTAAAAAAACCATTGAAAAATTTGAGTTATTTTTGAATGAACACTTTATTGTTCGAACAGATAATAAAACTTATATTTCTTTCCTAAAAGGAAAAATTATTGATTCATTACCAAATAAATGATTGATTAGATGGAAAAGTTGGTTTTCTGCTTATCATTTTGATTTAGAATATATTGAAGGAAAATGAAATTATTTAGCTGACACTTTAACTTAAGAATTATGCATGTCATGAGTTCTGATCCAAATGATGATTTATCTTTGGACTAGTTACCTGAGACACTTGACATGGATACATACTCAACTACAAAAGATTCAGATAAATCTGATGACCACGGAATGGAAAGTTATCTTGAAATACTAGATCAACAATTTTGGAAATTAGAATGTGAAATTACTTACAACAATAATTTATTGACGGAGCTACAAAATGTCAAAAATTATCTCCTTGGAGAAATTGACGAGGATAATTACCATTAGTTTCCAAGTTACAAATTAAATCGAAAAACTTTCCTCCAATTATTCCTCCAACCACTTCTACAGAAAATATTGAATGTAAAAATATGTTCTCAGCTATACTACGAAAGGCTGTACCAAAGAAAAAAAACAATATTAGAAATAGCTGATAATTGGCAAAGATATTCATTATGTCAAGAACGTATTAATGCACAAATATATTTCCACATGTCTATAAAATATCTTGTAGCATATATTTATGGCATCACTGATGCAAAAATTATTTATGAATTATATGAATCAGGATTACTCTGAATGATGTATCTTGAAGACTTATCAACTCTTCAAAAGCTACCAAAGGTATTTATCAATGCAATCAAAATATTCCAGTCTGTTATCAAACATTGGAATATATATATATTAAATTATTTCAAACATATTCGGAGATACCTGAAAGACAAATTTCACTTATACAAATTAGTATCAATAGTGAACCTTTTTATCCAAAGTATACAATAGAAAAACCATTTTATCAAAGACAAAAGGATGAAGATTTCCATCAGATATGGATAGAAACAAAAAAAGATAGATCTAGTAAACATAAGGGTATATCACTGCTCATATAAATTATTCATATACAACCATAGCAAAGCACCTAATAGAAGAATTCATGAAGTATTATATCAAAAATGGATAAAACTACTTCCAAAAAATATGATAAAATCTAGTAAAAAATAAAAGAAAAATTTTGAGAAAAAATACAAAAGGACAAAATACATCAATGTATCTACTGCAAGAAAAAGCAGACACTACAGGTATTTTGAGAAGGACTAGAAAACAGACAGACATAATCATGAAAGCAAGGACAATAATTAAAAAGTTGAAGAAAAAGCATCTAATAATGGAGTGCACTCAGCAAAAGCAAAAGCGGAAAAGAATTAAATAATTGTATGATAAAATAATTATTTCAAGCAACAACCACACTCAGCAAAAGTAGAAAGAATCAAATAATTGTACGATAAAACAATTATTTCAAGCACTCATAATGCAATCACTTATTGAACAAATCAGACTCTGGCATCTATAAATTAGAGAATAAGAAATATTCTAGAGGAGTGAGTGTGAGCTTGGCTTGTGAATATTCTTACTTTCCCAATGTTCTGTCTTTCTAAGAGAAGTCAAATGTACTATTACCTATCAGGCTAAATAATAACTTCCTGGTGATGTCTATAAGTATATTTCTATGTTTTCAGTTTATTTTGTTGTAATGTTCGCTAGTTTGTAATAATATACTGTTATAATTATATTTTGCTTTATTGGTTATGCCTAGTGTAGGAAATGAACGAAGGCTATGCTTTGGTTCTCTAAACTGATCGTATAGGGTTGTGGTCTTAAGTGTTGAGGCCTTATCTTCCTAATAAATCCACTAGTTGTTAGAAGAGTATGATATGAACTGTAGAATGCAAGGTCAAACCCCTGTAAGGTGAAACACGATTATAGGATTAGATTATTTACTAATCAGAGGATATTATATACAGAAGTGTGCTGGACCCATAGATTTTATGCTTAGAGATAACAGCAGAGAGAAGGCCTTTATTTTAATGGACAAGAGAAAACCTAGAGAAATAAATTAAGGAATTAGAAAAATGACTAGAAACAACAACAAAATTGTTACAAAAGCTAATTATGCCAAAATTAATCGAACAAAACTCTACAAACTTTCAGGTAGAGCCACCGCAAAAATGGTATCAGAGCCTGAAAGGATCCACAGTGCAACAAACATTATTCATGTTTTTGTACACCATCTTATACATATAATTCTAATTTTCCATCTTATCACTCTGAAATAAAAGAAGAACAAGAACGTAACAAATGGCTTAAATTAGAAAAATTAGAAGATGACATTTTTCATGCCTAAATTAAATTAAGAATATCTCGAAAAGGAATTCAATAGAATTCAAGATATATTAAACATTAACATTTCAAACAATCAGTTAGAAATCTTCACTGAAGAATAATCATTTCAAATAAAAACCCCACTAGGAAACTTTAATGAATGGATGGTAATTAGTTATATGATTATTAAACAATAATATGAACTCAGATTATGTTTGAATACTTCAAACAATATAAGCACAAAGGATATATGGAACTAAATCAAATTTAGAATAATACAATCAAAACATTTAAATATCTTTTATAAAGTAGGTATAAAGCTTTAACTTATACTGAAAGCACTATTAATATTAATGAACTAGGAAAAAGACTTTTAGAAAATCAACAGATTCTTAATAATGATATAGCCACTGTAGCCATAATTGCAGAATTCATCTACACTGAATTTGATTTACAAAATATAAATAATGCATTCCATGTTATCCAAAAAAAATTTAAAACCACTATAAAGTAATATTCTAGGAACAATCAGAATTAACGAAATCATTGACGTAAAAGAACTCTCAGAAGAACATGATGAGTTAATCTCTGTTATAAATAAACATCAATTTATGAATACTCTTCACACTCCATCCTTGGACATACCACTTATACCCATAGATGCAACTACTAGTATAACTAGTACTCAAGGTACTCAAGCTAGTTCTAGTAATAGTAATATGCCTAGACAAATATTTATGCAACCAACACCAACTAGACGTATTCCAACACCATGAAGCCAACAAACTTCTCATGTACCAAATTGTCAACCCGAACCAATTAGCAGATAAAAAATCTATTTAAACATAGATTGTTGTAAAAACATTAATGAAATGATTGACAAATGGACAATAAGAAACAATCTAGAAATTATTAATTACACTCTTCAGGGAGAAGATGCATATAGTTTTATAGAAAATACACTAACTGGAATTTGTAAAAATAGGTTTTAGTCTTAAGTTTAGATCAAAAACAAACTATTAGATCTACTTGTCTAGCCGAACATAGCCTCCATACCCCTGGACGATGGCCCATTTTTTATGCAGAATTTATTAAAAGCAAATTTTTGAGATATACTATAAAATATACTACTGAAGAAGAGAAAGCCAAAAAATAGTCAGAAATAGCAAAAAAAAAACTCACGATTATATAATATTCATATTTACATGAATACAACTGTGAATATCAAAAATACTTTTACAACATTTTCGCTAATGATCGAAACCTATATCTAGATACATACTTTTACAAATTACTATAACCATATAATATTCTATGGAGCCAACAGTTTCTCCAAAATTACCCCAATGATATAACTTTAGGTAGTAGAATTCAATTTGCTGAAGAAAGACTTGCTGATGCTTGCCAACAAATTGACCTACATAAACAAAATAAAAAATATAAGTAATCATTATGCTGTAATAAAAATGATTTTGTACATGAATGGGGATGTACAAAAGAAACAACATTATGCAAAGGACCAAATTGTAATAACACTAAAAAGAAAAAATTCTTTGGGAAAACAAATAAGCATAATTTTAATAATAAAAAATGAACCATCCGAAGAAAATAATTCACTAAAAACCAAAAATATGTAAATGTTGGTTATGTAAAGAAGAAGGACATTATGCTAACGAATGTCTGAAATGATAAAAGGTAGCCAGTATAAAATCTGTCCAAATTATTGAAGTAAATGACTTAGAACCAATATTTAACATCTTCAAAATAGAATCTGAAGAAGAACTCAATGAGTTAACTAAAACTGAAGAAGATTTGATAAATTCTTCGTGTTACGAAGATATGATCTAAACAAATACCTATATTCTGATTAATATATCCAAAATTGAAAAACTCTCTAAAGAGGATACAATTATTGATGATCAATTTAAATACAATCGACACTGAAAAAGGCCGAGTCTTAGTAGGAATGGATTACCTACAACAACACATTATTTCCTTTACAGATGCCACTATAAAAATTAACTCATCAGTTATTCAAAGACATCATGGTTCACTTTCATAGCTATATCCAAATAGAAATTTATGTTCCCACCTATGAACCAATCCCTATACATGCTTTATACGATACCGGGAGTGACATTTGTGTTTGTAAACAATGGCTTATACCTCCACATATCACACTACAACATGATAATTTACTACTAGATACTTTTAATGGCCTTCGTATACAACAGACAAACCATTTTATCAACGACAGAAGGATGAAGATTTACATCAGATATGGATAGAAACAAAAAAGATAGATCCATCAAACATATGGGTATATCACTGCTCAGATAATTTATTCATATACAACCATAGCAAAGCACCTACCAGAAGAATTCATAAAGTATTATATCAAAAATGGATAAACCTACTTCGAAAAAATATGATAAAAGTCAGTAAAAAATAAAAGAAAAATTTTGTGAAGAAATACAAAAGGACAAAATACATCAATGTATATACTGCAAGAAAAAGCAGACACTACAGGCATTTCGAGAAGGACTGGAAAATAGACAGACATAATCATGAAAGCAAGGACAATAATTAAAAAGTAGCAGAAAAAGCATCTAATAATGGAGCACACTCAGTAAAAGCAAAAGCAGAAAAGAATCAAATAATTGTACGACAAAATAATTATTTCAAGCAACAACTGCACTCAACAAAAGCAAAAAAGAATCAAATAATTGTACGATAAAATAATTATTTCAAGCACTCTCAATGCAATCAATTATTGAACAAATTAGACTCTAGCATCTATAAATTAGAGAACAAGCAATATTCCAGAGGAGGGAGTGTGAGCTTGGCTTGTGAATCTTCTTAGTTTTCCTTTGTTCTGTCTTTCTAAGAGAAGTCTAATGTACTATAGCCTGTTAGGCTAAATAATAACTTCTCTCTAGTGATATTTGTAAGTATATTTCTATGTTTTCAGTTTATTTTATTGTAATGTCTGCTGGTTTGTAATAATATACTATTATAATTTTATTTTGCTTTATTGTTATGCCTAGTGTAGGAAATGAATGAAGGTTGTGCTTTGGTTCTCTGAAGTGATCATATAGGGTTGTGGTCTTAAGTGTTGAGCCCTTATCTTCCTAAGAAATCCACTAGTTGTTAGAAGAGTATGATATGAATCGAAGAATGTTATAGGGTTGTGGTCTTAAGTGTTGAGCCCTTATCTTCTTAAGAAATCCACTAGTTAATATAATATTGTGTATATAGTGTAGTAGTTACAATACTATATACTAATACACTACATATAACAGTATGTTATTGTTACACTATACTAGTGTAGCAACACAATTATTATTATTACACATGTACTACTACTATATAATATATTATACTATATTATATTGCAGTGTAGTGTTATATATTATGTTAATTATAGTATATAGGTATTGTGTTGTAAACACACCTATATTATAGTGTAGTATACACTATACTACACTACACTAACACTATATACTATACTATACTATATTATAACTACTACATTTATACACTACACTATAGTATAGTATTATGTAGTGTACTATAATGCTATACTATTACTATAGTATAGTGTATACTATAACACTACTAGACTACACTATATTATATACTACTATATTATACTAATACATATAGCATAACTATACTACAGTATATTATATATATAGTATAGTATATATTATGGAAGTGTATAGTGTAGTACACAATAGTGTAGTGTTGTATAATATACTACATTACACTATTATATAGTTATGTACTGTGTTGTAGTAATATAATATAGTGTAGTATGTACGACTATACCCTACACACTATAACATAGTATAGTATGTATTGTATTGTATTGTACCTAAACCCTAAACACTCAACACTAAACCCTAACCCTAAACACTAAACCCTAAAACCCTAAACCCTAAACCCAAAACCCTTAACCCTTAAAACGTAAAAATCTAAACCTAAACTAAATAAAACCTAATAATAAAATAAATAAATAAACCTAAACCTAAATAAAATATAATAAAAAAAAGATAAACTAAAACCTAAACCTAAACCTAAAAATAAAATAAAATAAAAAATTAAAATAAACCAAAATGAAATAAATAAAAATCTAAACAAAAAAATAAAATAAACCTAAGAATCAAAAAAATAATAATAAAAAACCTAAATAAAATTAAAACTAAACATAAAATAAAAATAAAATAAGCCTAGAATAAAATAAAATAAGAACTAAATAAAAACCTAAACCTAAAATGTAAACCTAAAAATAAAACCAAAAAATCAATAAAAAATAAAACTTAAACCCTAAATTTAAAAAAAAACTAAACCTAAAATAAAAATAAAATTAACAAAACAAAGTAAAACTAAACCTAAACTAAAATAAACTAAACTAAAATAAATAAAACCTAAACCTAAACCTAAAATAATCTAAACCTAAACTTAAACCAAAATTAAATAAAATTAAATTAACTAAAAATATACCTAATCCTAAACTAAAAAAGAATACCTAAAAATAAACCTAAAATAAAAATCTAAAACCTAAACCTATAAAAATATAATAAAAAACTAAACCTAAACCTAAAAATAAAAAATAAAACCTAAACCTTAAAAATAAATTAAAAATAACTAAAAATTAAATCTAATCCTAAAAAAGAAACTAAAAATAAAAAACCTAAACCAAAATAAATAATCCTAAAATAAATAAACTAAACTAAATAAAATTAAAAAATAAACCTAAATAAGAATAAATAAATAAATAAACTCAAATAAATTAAAAATAAACTAAATAAACTAAATAAACTAAATAAATCTAAACTTACCAGTTTACTTTATTAAAAAAAACCATAAACCCTAAACCTAACCTAAACCCTAAAACCCTAAACCCTAAACCCTAAACCCTAAACCCTAAATCATAAACCCTAAAACATAGACCCTAAAACCTAAACCCTAAAACCCTAAACCCTAAACCCTAAATCTTAAACCCTAAATCCTTAAACCCTAAACCATAAGTGGCAAACCCTAAACCCTAAAACATACAACCTTAAACCCTAAACCCCAAACCATAACCATAAACCCCAAACCATAAACCCTAACCTAACCCTAAACCCTAAACCATAAAACCTAAACACTAAACTAACCCTAAACCCTAAGAATGGGCAGAACCTTAATGGTATGAACATCACCATCAACTAGGCTCAGTCTAGATTTAGCGATGGAGGCAATGGCAGAGGCGGCGATTATCATAATGGTGGGGGGGGATCTAGAGGTGTTGTTGGATATGGAGGTGGTGGTCCGATAAGTGGTTGTAATGCAAGCGGGAGGAGCAATGGAGGTTATAACTATGGTGGTGGCAGAGGGAAAGATCATATGATGATATGATCCGAGGCGGGGTGGTTCTCCACTAGAGAAATTGAATAACAACCGATCCGATCTATTGCTTATGGAATTATGTTTTTATAGTATAGATGGTTATACTTATCTAGGATTCTTTTATTTTCTCTATGGGTCCTCATTTTTTATCTATGTCATTGCTTGTGTCTTAGAAAACATGGGGTGCTACTTGGTTGATGAAATTGAAAAGAAGAAATGTTGAATATGAATTTGTTCTCTCTTAAAAATAACCTTAAACTCTAAACCATAAACCCTTAACACCAAACCCTAAACCCTAAACTCTAAACCATAAATTAACCCTAAACCCTTTAAATCCTAAACCCTGAAAAGCTAAAACCAAAAGCTAAACTAAATAAAACCAATTAAATAAAATAAATAAATAAACCTAAACAAAAATAAAATAAAAACATAAACTAAAACTTAAACCTAAACCTAAAAAGAAAATAAAATAAAAAGTAAAAACTAAACTAAATAAAAGAAATAAAAACCTAAACTAAACTAAAAAAATAAAAAACCTAAATAAAATAAGAACTAAACCTAAAATAAAAATAAGATAAACTTAAAATAAAATAAAATAAAAATAAAATAAAAACTTAAACCTAATAAATAAACCTAAAAATAAAACCAACAAATAGATAAAAAATAAAATCTAAACCTAAATTAAAAAAAAAACTAAACCTAAAATAAAAAATAAATAAGATAAAATAAACCTAAACCTAAACTAAAATAAACTAAATTAAAATAAATAAAACATAAACCTAAACATAAAATCAACTAAAAATAAACCTAAAATTAAATTAAAAAATAAAACCTAAAAATAATCCTATAATAAATACCTAAAACCTAAAAAAATAAAATAGATTTCTAAACATAAACCTAAAAATTAAAAATAAAACATAAAATTAAAAAAGAAAATAAAAATAAAACTCAACTAAAAATAAACTTAAACCTTAAAAATAAACTAAAATAAAAAACCTAAACTAAAATAAATAAACTTAAAATAAATAAACTAAACTAAATAAAAATAAAAAATAAACCTAAATATAAATAAAAATATAATAAACTCAAATAAATAAAAAATAAACTAAATGAACCTAAATAGTTTATTTTAGGCTTAGGTTTTTTTTTAGGTTTAGGGTTTAGGTTTTTTTTATTTATTTTAAGGTTTTTTTTTTATGTTTAGGTTTTTATTTAGGTTTTATTTTATTTTATTTTAGTTTTATTTTCTGTTTAGTTTTTATTTTATTTAGGTTTTTTTATTTTTAGGTTTATTTTATTTTTTAGTTTAGTTTAGGTTTTTATTTATTTTATTTTTGTTTACTTTTTTTTATTTGTTTAGGTTTAGGTTTGGGTTTATGTTTTAGTTTAGATTTTTATTTTATTTTATTTTAGTATTCTATTTAGGTTTAAATTTTTTTAATTTAATTTATTTTTATGTTATATTTGGCTTAAGTATAGCTTTTTAGGTTTTTAGGGTTTATGGTTTAGGGTTTAGGGTTTTGGGTTGTAGGTTTTAGGGTTTAGGATTTAGGGTTTAGGGTTTAGGGTTTCAGGGTTTAAGGTTTACGGTTTAAGGTTTAGGGTTTTTCAGTATATTTTATTTTTAAATTATGTAAACTAGTAAGTTTAAGTTTATTTAATTTATTTTCTATTTATTCTAGTTTATTTTATTTTTTATTTTTATTTAGGTTTATTTTTATATTTATTTAGTTTAGTTTATTTAATTTAGGTTTATTTATCTTAGTTTAGTTTTTTTATTTTAGTTTATTTTTTAGGTTTAGGTTTTAGGTTTTTATTTTAGGTTTATTTTTAGGTTTTATTTTTTAGTTTAAGTTTTAGTTTATTTTTAGTTTATTTTATTTTATTTAGGTTTAGGTTTTATTTATTTTAGTTTAGTTTATTTTAGTTTAGGTTTTTGGTTAACTTTATTTTTATTTTAGGTTTAGGTTTTTTTTTAGTTTAGGATTGAGGTTCTATTTTTTAGGCTTAGGTTTATTTTATTTTATAGGCCTAGTTTTTATTTTATTAAGGTTTTTTATTTTTTTGCTTAAGTTTAGGTTTTTATTTATTTTATTTTAGTTTATTTTTTATTTTTTATTTTATTTTGTTTTTAGGTTTAAGTTTAGGTTTATTTTTAGATTTAGGTTTTAGTTTAAGTTTTTATATTATTATTTTATTTTATTTTAGTTTGGTTTATGTTTTTTTATTTATTTTCCTTTTAGGTTTAATTTAGTTTAGGTTTAGGTTTTTAGCTTTTTAGGGTTTAAGGTTTAGGGTTAGTTAACTGTTTAAGATTTAAAGTTTAGGGTTTGCAATTTAGGGTTTAGGGTTAGGTGTTTAGGGTTTTGGGTTTAGGATTTAAGGTTTCAGGATTTTAGTGTTTAGGGTTTAGGGTTTAGGGTTTAGAGTTTACATTTTAGGATTTTAGGATTTTAGGGTTTAGGGTTTAGGATTTTAGAGTTTAGAGTTTAGGGTTTAGCTTTTAGGTCTAGGGTTGTCATTTTAGTTTAGGGTTTAAGGTTTTTGGTATTTTTTTAACTAAGAATAAATTCAGATTCAACATTTCTTCTTTTTAATTTCATCAACCAAGTAAAACACAAAGTATTCTAAGACACAAGTGATGACATACATAAAAATTAAGCACGCATTGAGCAAATCAAAAACCCTAGATAACTAGAATCGTCTCTACTACAAAGATAAATAATTCCATAAGCAGTAGATCAGATCGCCCATTCTTCAGTATCTCCACTTCCCATCAGAACCACCCCCTCCTCTCGAGTTGAGGGATCTACCATCATATCCTTGATCTCTCCTTCTACCACCACCATGGTTGAAACTTTGTTGCTCCTCCCGCCTCCATAACCACCAATTCTCTGACCACCACCTCCATATCCACCAGCACCTCCAGATCCCCCCCCCCACCCTTTGTGCTTGTCACCTCATGCCTCCATCATTGGATCTAGGCGATGGTTGATGGTGATGTTCCTGCCATCAAGGTTCTGCCCATTCTCAAGGTTAAGTTTAATCGATTTTAGAGTTTAGGTTTATTTTTTAATTTATTTAGTTACTTTAGATTTAGATTTAGGGTTTCAAGTTTTGGGTTTAGGGTTTGGGTTTAGGGTTTAAGGTTTAGGTTTTAGGATTTATGGTTTTAGGGTTTATGCTTTTAAGGTTTAGGGTTTAGGGTTAGGGTTTAAGGTTTAGGGTTTTAGGGTTTATGATTTAGGGTTAGGGTTTAAGAGTTATAGTTTAGGGTTTAGGGTTTAGTGTTTAGGCTTTAGTGTTTAGGGTTTTGAGGGTTAAGGATTTAGGATTTAAGGTTTAGGGTGTAGGATTTAGGGTTTAGAGTTTAGGGTTTAGGTTTTTTTTAAATTAAGTAAACCAGTAGGTTTAGATTTATTTAGTTTATTTATTATTTATTTTACATTATTAAATTTTTTATTTTTATTTAGGTTTATTTTTATTTTTATTTAATTTAGTTTAATTATTTTAGCTTTATTTATTTTAGTTTAGGTTTTCCATTTTAGTATATTTTTTAAGTTTAGGTTTAGGTTTAGGTTTATTTTTTAGTTGAGTTTTATTTTCATTTTATTTTTTAGGTTTATGTTTTATTTTTTATTTTTAGGTTTAGGTTTAGCTTTTTATTTTATTTTTTTAGGTTTAGGTTTTAGGTTTTTATTTTAAGTTTATTTTAAGGTTATATTTTTTAGTTTAGGTTAAAGTTTATTTTTAGTTTATTTTTTTATTTAGGTTATTAGTTTAGTTTATTTTATGATTAGGCTTAGGTTTTATTTATTTTAGTTTAGTTTATTTTAGTTTAGGTTTAGGTTTATTTAGTTTTTATTTTATGTTTAAGATTTTTTTTGTTTAGGATTTATGTTTTAATTTTTATTTATTTTAAGTTTTATTTTTAGGTTTATTTTTTAGGTTTAGGTTTTTATTTAGTTTTTATTTATTTTATTCTTGGTTTATTTTAATTTTATTTTAGGTTTAGTTTTTATTATATTTAGGTTTTTTATTTTTAACTTTAGTTTAGGTTTTTATTTATTTTATTTTATTTTAGTTTTTATTTTTTAGTTTTTTCTTTTTTAAGTTTAGGTTTAGGTTTAGCTTTTAGTTTAGGCTTTCATTTTATTTTATTTTTATATTTTATTTTGGATTAGGTTTTTATTTATTTAGTTTTTAGGGTTTAGGTTTTACGGTTTCGGGTTTAGGGCTTAGGGTTAAGAGTGTACGATTTAGGGTTTAGGGTTTTAGGGTTTATGTTGTTAGGGCTTAGGGTTTAGGGTTTAGGGCTAGGGTTTATGGTTTAAGGTTTAGGGTTTAAGTTTTTTAGGGTTTAGGGTTTGAGGTTTAGGGTTTATGATTAAGGTCTATGGTTCAAGTTTTAGTTTAGGGTTTAGGGCTCTTAATTTTTTTTAACACATAATAAATTTTAGATTTAATATTTCTTCTTTTCAATTTCATCAACCAAGTAACACACCAAGTTTTCTAAGAGATAAGTGACATCAAAGATCAAAAATGAGCATGCATAGAGTAAATCAAAAACCCTAGATTAGAAGAATTATCTCTACTATAAAGATAGTTTCATAAGTAGCAGATCAGATTGGTCATTATTCAGTTACTCATGTTCCCATCAGAACCACCCCAGCCTCTCGAGTAGCAAGAACCACTGTCATATCCCTGATTTCTCCCTCCACAACCACCATGATTGTAACCTCGAATGCTCCTCCTTCCTCCATAACCACACTACTCTGTTTACCACCTCCATATCCACCAGCACATCCAGATTCCCCAACACCACTATAATAACTGCAGCGTCTGCCTTTGCCTCAGCCTCAAGATCTAGATTGAGCATGGTTGACAGTGATGTTCCTGTCATCAAGGTTTTTCCCATTCTTAGGGTTTAGGTTTAAGGTTAGGTTTATTAGGTTTTAAAGTTTTTGTTTATTTTTTAATTTATTTTATTACTTTAGATTTAGGCTTAGGGTTTGGGGTTTGGAGTTTAGGGTTTAGGGTTTAGGGTTTAGGGTTAGGGTTTGGGGTTTAGTGTTTAGGGTGTATGTTTTAGAATTTAGGGTTTAGGGTTTAAGGCTTTGGTGTTTATGCTTTTAAGGTTTAGGGTTTATAATTAGGTTTTAGGGTTTAGGGTTTAGGATTTAGGGTTTTATGGTTTATGCTTTTAGGGCTTAGGGTTTAGGGTTTAGGATTAGGGTTTAGGGTTTAGGGTTTTTTAGAGTTTAGGCTTTAGGGTTTATGGTTTAGGTTTAAGGTCTAAGGTTCACGATTTAGTTTAGGGTTTAGGGTTTTTGATTTTTTTTAGACACAGAATAAATTCAGATTCAACATTTCTTCTTTTTGATTTCATCAACCAAGTAACACACCAAGTTTTATAAGATACAAGCGACGATAAAGATAAAAATTGAGCACACATAGAGAAATTAAAAATCTTAGATTACTATAATAGTCTCTATAGTAAACACACAGTTCCATAAGTAGTAGATCGTATTGGCTGTTCTTTTGTTTCTCCAGTTCCCATCAGAACCACCCTGGCCTGTCGAGTAGCATGATCCACCATCATATCCCAGATCTGTCCCTCCACTACCACCATAGTTGTAACCTCCGATGTTCCTCCCTCCTTCATGACCACCACTGCTCCATCCACCACCTCCATATCCACCAGCACCTCTAGATCCCCCTCCACTGCTGCGGTAACTATCACATCCGCCTTTGCCTCAGCCGCTAGATCTAAACTTAGCCTTTTCGATGGTGATGTTCCTTCCATCAAGGCTATGCCCATTCTTAGGGTTTAGGTTTAGGTTTAGGTTTATTAGGTTTTAGGGTCTAGGTTTATTTTTTAATTTATTTTGTTACTTTAGATTTAGGTTTAGGGTTTGGGGTTTAGTGTTTAGGGTTTTGGGTTAGGGTTTAGGGTTTAAGGTTTAGGGTGTACGGTTTAGGGTTTAGGGTTTAGGGTTTAGAGTTTAAGGTTTTAGGATTTATGCTTTTAGGGTTTAGGGTTTAGGATTAGGGTTTAGGGTTTAGGTTTTAGCATTTTGGGTTTAGGGTTTAAGAGTTTATGCTTTGAGGGCTTAGGGTTTAGTGTCTTTTAAGGTTTAGGGTTTAGGGTTTAGGGTTTAGGTTTATTTTTTATTTTATTTAGTAACTTTAGGTTTAGGTTTAGGGTTTCGGGTTTAGGGTTTAGGGTTATGGTTTAGGGTTTAGGGTTTAGGGTTTAAGGTTTTAGGGTTTATTCTTTAAGGGTTTAGGGTTTAGGGTCTGATTTAAGTTTTTTTAGGGTTTAGTCTTTAGGGTTCAGGGTTGTAGGTTTAGCATTTAGGGTTTAGGATTTGGGGTTTATAGTTTTTTATTTATTTTAGTTCATATTATTTTTTATATTTATTTCGACCTGAACTTTAATTTTATTTAGTTTAGCTTATTTATTTTAAGTTTTTCTATTTCAGTTTAGGTTTTTTATTTTTGTTTATTTTTTAAGTTTAAGTTTAGGTTTAGGTTTAATATTTAGTTGAGTTTTATTTTTATTTTATTTTTTAGGTTTAGGTTTTATTTTTTTTATTTTTAGGTTTAGGTTTAGATTTTTATTTTATTTTTTATGTTTTGATTTTTGGTATTCATTTAGTTTTATTTTTAGGTTTTATTTTTTAGTTTAGATTTAGGATTATTTTTAGTTTATTTTATTTTATTTTGTTTAGATTTATGTTTAGGTTTATTTTATTTTAGGATTAGGTTTTGGTTTTATTTCTTTTAGTTTAGTTTATTTTAGTTTAGGTTAAGGTTAATTTTATTTTGTTTGCTTTATTTTATATTTTTTAAGTTTAGGTTTTTATTCAGTTTTATTTTTATTTTATTATAGTTTTATTTTTTTTGTTTAATTTTTATTTTATTTAAGTTTTTTATTCTTAGGTTTACTTTACTTATTAGTTTATTTAAGTTTTATTTTATTTTATTTTGTTTATTTTTATTAGTTTATTTTATTTATTTTTAAGTTTATGTTTTTTTTTAGGTTTTTATTTTATTTTATTCTTTTATTTTATTTAGTTTTAGGTTTTTTTATTTATTTTATTTTTAGGTTTTATTTAGTTTAGGTTTAGGATTTTAGGGTTTAGGGTTTAGTGTTTAGCATTTAGGGTTTAGGGTTTTAGGGTTTAGGATTTTTGGTTAGGGTTTAGGGTTTAGGGTTTAGGGTTTAGTGTTTCGGCATTAGAGTTTAGGGTTTTTAGTGTTTAGTGTTTAGGGTTTAAGGTTAGCTTAGGGTTCAGGGTCAGTTTACCATTTAGGGTTTAAAGTTAAGGGATTAAGATTTAGGGTTTAGGATTTTTAGGGTTTAGGGTTTATGATTAGGGTTTAGGGTTTAGAATTTAGGGTTTATGATTACTGGTTTTAGGATTAGGTTTAGGTTTATTAGGTTTTAGGATTTATGTTTATTTTCTAATTTAGTTAGTTACTTTATGTTTAGATTTAGAGTTTGGGGTTTAGGTTTTAGGGTTAGGTTTTAAGGTTTAGGGTTTAGAGTTTACGATTTTAGAGCTTATACTTTTAGGGTTTAGGGTTTAGTGTTTAGGGATTAGGGTATAATGTTTATACTTTAGGATTTAGGGTTTTAAGGATTAGGGTTTAGGGTTTAGGGTTTAGGGTTAGCTTAGGGCTTAGGGTTACTTTAGGGTTTAGGCTTAAGGCTTTAGGGTTTAGGGTTTAGGGTTAGTTTTGGGTTTAAGGTTTAGGGTTTTAGTGTTTAGGGTTTAGGGTTTTAGGGTTTAGGGTTTAGGTTTTAGAGTTTAGGGTTTAGGGTTAGGTTAGGGTTTTGGTTTAGGGTTAGTTTAGGGTTTAGGGTTTAGGGTTTTTTAGGGTTTAGGATTTAGGGTTGTATGTTTAGGGTAGCAGGTTTATGGTTTAGGGTTATAAGTTTAGAGTAGTAGGTTTAGGGTTTAGGGTTTAGGGTTAGTTTTATGGTTTAGGGTTTAGGATTTAAGGTTTAGGATTTAAGGTTTTGGGTTTAGGGTTTAGGGTTGAGAGTTTTTTTTTAAATTAAGTAAACCGGTAGTATTAGGTTTATTTAGTTAAATTTTTATTTATTTTATTTTTTATTTTTATTTAGGTTAAGATTTTATTTTTATTTAGTTTAGTTTATTTATTTTAGGTTATTTTTATTTTAGTTTAATTTTTATGTTTAAGTTTAGGTTTATGTTTATTTTTTAGTTTAGTTTTATTTTTATTTTATTTTTTAGGTTTAGGTTTTATTTTTTATTTTTACGTTTAAGTTTAGGTTTTTATTTTCTTTTTTTAGGTTTAGGTTTTAGGTTTTTATTTTTGGATTTTTTTTTTAGGTTTTATTTTAGTTTATGTTTAGGTTTATTTTTAATATCTTTTATTTTATTTAATCTAGGGCTTAGGATTAGTTTATTTTAGGTTTAGGTTTATGTTTTATTTATTTTAGTTTAGTTTAATTTAGTTTAGGTTTATGTTTAATTTATTTTAGGTTTAGGGTTTATGTTTTATTTTTTATTTATTTTTAGGTTTTATTTTTAAGTTAATCTTTTAGGTTTAGGTTTTTATTTTGTTTTTATTTTATTTAGTATTTTATGCCACCATCTTTCAAGATCTTTGATCCTAGTGGGAGCTCACGATAACACATTACACACTTTAGAGCTAGCTGTTGCAACACTGGTACCAGCAACGCACTCCTCTTCCGCCTTTTCATTAGCACTCTGTTAGGTGTTGCATTTGATTGGTACACCGAATTGCCTAATGGTTCGGTGAAGACTTTTGCTGAGTTAGATCACCTATTTATCAAGAGGTTTGCTAGAGCTCATTAGAGGGTGACTGTAGGCGACCTCATTGTAGAGAAATAGAAACTCAATGAGTCCCCTGTTGATTACAATCAATGTGGTGCAACCTAAGCATGAAATGCGAAGCACATCTATCTAAACAACATGTCATTGAGATTCTTCTCAAGAATATCCATGGCCCGGTCACCTTCATGTTTGAGGGATTTACCATCAAAACATTTGAGAAATTAATCAACAAGGCGGTTAGCCTACAAGAGGAAGCCAAATAGTTTCCCTTTCCCGACCAATCATCTAGGCCCAAGCCACAGAAGGTGTTTGAGAAGAAGCCAGAGACAGTTGCATGACTGGACAGAGGGAAGCAGCTATCCAGAGTTCAGTATGAGAGATTATAAGCTTAACAACCTCCTTTGCCACCTCCTCTTCTACCACCTCAACCATCATACCAGCCACCACAATGACCACTTCCATTACCTCAACAGCCTACTGAGTAGTAGTATCCATATCCATTGCCAGGAAGCTACTTTCCACCAACTCATACTGATAGATTGAATAAGCCAAATTCATTCAAGAGGGAGGTAGTTAGAAAAATCTTTAAGAATCTCTTAAAGAAAACTGTCTTTCAATTACTAGAGCTTAATACATCGGAGGAAGTGGGCAAGAGTAATGATCCTAGCTATTGCCCCTACCACTGCATATTAGGCCATGTCTTAGAGTATTGTATCACTTTTAAGGACTAGCTTGAGCATAGCTACAAGTTGAGAGCCATAGTTATCCCTAAGAAATACTTATTAGAACAACCATGCAGTTCTATTATAGTAATCATTGCAGATACTTGGGGATACTTGTGATCCTCTTAAGATCGAAGAAGGTTAGGATATATCCCTATCCAGAACCTCTAAGAAGATCATTTCTAAAGCTCAAACCTCCAACACCAAGGAAGGTTTGCTATTGCAAAGGACAACTCGGGATGGTGACACCAAATAGAGAAAGAACTCACCAAGATAATCTAGTAGTGCAGCCATCAACCGAGTATAGTACTCACTCCACTGTTGCAGGTACCACTTCTTTTGATAGATCCTCTTCTACTGGTTATAGTGTTGTATATGCGGATAAGGGCACTAAATCCCTAACTCTGCTTACTTTACTTGATATATATCATGTACCTCCCCCAAAAAGAAATTAATGAAGAATGTTGATTCTACTTATATATTGTCAACTTCTGATGCTCTTGATTTTATTCCGATTGAAAGCTCTCTGAGTCTAAATAAAAATAATAGCTCTAGTAGTTTTGATCCTTTCCTTTCTCGATTGAGTCAAACTGAATCATATCGTTCACCTCTTGAGATTGACATGGAGTCAACTGACTCGGAGGATCCCATAAGAGAAGCTGTAGGTATGCCCAATGCGAAAATATAACTTTTCACAAGCTCATCATTCCAAGAAGTCACTGAAGCAACCTAATCAGTGTCAAAGTTCTACCTCATAGGATAGCCCTTCAGGATAAAGGAAAGCAAGTCATTGGTTCTAGTGAGCATATAGCCCCTCCATAGAATGCTCCACCCATGGATATGCTTGTGGAGGACCAAGCCAAAGTTGATTACAATGTCCTAGCTCACCTTAGAAAGTTTTTAGCTAAGCTAAGCATATACGACACCCTTGTCTTATCCAAAGATATGAGGGAATCTCTAATTAAGGTCTTACTTGATCTAGAGATATACTTAGCTTAGCTGACCACTACTAAAGAGGAGGCATGCCACTCGAATGATATCTTAGGAGTTACATTCAGTGATGAAGATTTACTCCTAGGGACAACTGAACCACCTCTTTACATTATAGTGGATGTTCGCAGATACAAGCTATCCAGAGTTCTGGTTCACCTAGGTGTATCAATCAACATTATGAGTCTGACAACCATCGCCTACTTGGGATTGACATCTCTAAACTCCAAAAAGAAAGGATCATGTTTAAAGGATTTAATCAATAAGGGGAGAAGGCCTTATGCTATTTATTTTTGGATGTATGGGGGGGGTAATTTTTGAGGTGATCGGGTACAACATTGAGGTATGATGTACTATCTCAAGATAGAGATATCACCCTACAATGGACCTAATAATGTAATAAGGATTCCTAAGGCATATTGGGTCTATGAATGTACCAAAGATTTTTCCCCTACTTTATATGGATGAATAAAGCAAGGTTTATATTAAACCAAGTTCTTAAGTTCCCTATGGAGGCAAGCCTCCATAGTTAATTAAATCTTAGGAAATGAAATTTCTTAAGAATACTCTAGATTAAAGTAGACAATTAGCATCTCCAAAGAATTCAAGGTTAAACTATCAAAGGATTGGTTGTATTTGGAAAATCAATTGAGAGAGTTCAAGGAGAAGACTTATTTTGGAATCCAAATGAAATAAGCAGAAAATGCTCATGATACTTGAAAGCCTAGTAAGCATTCTAATCTATCCTATGGTTGGGCTTTATAATTTTGAAGTTGAGGAGAATTATATGTTTTGAGTTGAAATTTAATTAGATTACTTGGGCTTATAATTCACCAGCATAAATTTATGGGAATACCTATAAAGTGAGGATTTATGCTCATAGCCAGAAGGAAATAGCTACATTGGATCAAAAATATAGGGAGATTTAATAGGAGCTAAAGCATGACCTAAATTTAAGCGACAGGTGGACACAAGGTTTTACCTCCACAAGAGAGAATAAATTATCTGACTTCTGGAATTATAATCTCTTAAAGTGGCCACCAGCTAAATCCTCCTATAATTTTAAAACCATGTAGTCCAGTCTTATGAATTGTAAGATAGCTAAGGTAATTATTTAATTAGAAAGAGTCTAAAGTCCAAAATACATTCCCTAAGAGACTAGAGCATGAGTTGTATGAGCATATGACTTAATATATAGATGCAAAATCTTTTCAAATTTTATTTCATTTTTTACGCATCATTTGATAGAAGCTTTAGAATTTCTTATGCCTAAATGCATGATGAAATAGGTTATAGGTCAAATTAGCTAGAAGAAGGTGTTGTCCACCATAAGGGATTCCCTCACAAGTCGAGCATTTCTTTATCATGTAAGGATGGAGATCCTTCATGTTCAAGAGAGAAAAATATGCATGCATGATGTGAAACATACAACCATACGGCTAAGGGTTGCTAAATCTTTTAATTATCTTATTTATTTCTTAGGCTTTATGATGAGGTTATGAGTTGTTTCAAATTTAGTTATGAGTGATTAGATGGGTAGAAAAGTTATTTTTATCCTAAGAGCCTAATTGTATCCAAACCACATATTAAAGCATCAATCATTTAAGAAACTATGAAAATCATGTCGTACTAATGCACAATCTAAACATAACATTAAACAATTATATAAACTATCATAAAAGAACAAGAGGTCGGTACGGTCAAGTACCGTCGTATAACCCGAAGAGAGAAAAGATGGGTAGCTGAGCTCTACCCTTATACAACCTGGAATAAGAAAGAATAATTATAATTGTATTAAATGTTATGGGGGTCTTCTTTCTTCATATCTCTATTTTTTATTTGGTTCCTTCTTTGATTTGGATGGTGCTTGCATAAAAGGCATCATAGGGCATCCCAGGATAAAGCCTTCTAGCTGCTGCTCATCTTAATCCCCCATAGCACTAATCTTAATTCCTATTACAAAAATTATATTTATGTGGGAAAAGTAAATCTAACTACACCTGCAAAAAATATACATATAATCTCAAGCAGTTGTATTAATAATTTGTACTTAGCACCCTACACATGGGTAGCTAAGCCCACCTGTCCTAACTTGGATATTGCTTAAGGATTTAAGCAACCTATAACAGGAGCATTCACATTTATTTTTAAGCATCCTTTAAGCATAATCCATTGCAGAAAACATGATTAGGCTAATATTGGCCTATCATCTCGTCTATGAATCATACATCCTAACATCCAATCTAAAATAATACATCATAAAATAAAACATACATCACATAATACACCATCCTAACTTAGAGCTAGAACTGGTGACTTAATTCTAATGTGTGTATTAAGGCATGTGTGGTAAGTCTTGTTAAGCATTAATGTTGTATTATTTAAGTGTAGAAGGATTCCATTTAACATGAATAGTTAATTTCACTTGAAGTAGTTTAATTGATTTGAGAATTTGAATTTGTATTTTATTTTTCTTCATTTGATCACACTTTGGAACTAAGTGTTATAAAGAGAGGAAATGAGGATTGCCCTCTTTTATCACTACCTTAAGTCACTTTCTAAAGTATATTAATTTGATTTAGTCCCGTTTAGTGAATGGCTTATTAAATGATTTAATTAATCCTAAGTTTAGCCTCACTTTAAATAATCCTATTCAAAATTAAAGGCATCTTAAGGTTAATTTAATTGAATTACTGCCACATGCCAAACATTAAATCATTCCTTTCCAACACATGTAACTTGCATATGATTTAATCCTAAGTGTATCTATACATGCAACATATTTTAGCACACTTAAATGATGAATGTATGTGTATGTTTAGAATTTATATTTTATTAAATATTTTAATTAAAAACTTTATCCAAATTCTTATATAAAAAGGACATAAGAATGAAATTAAATAGGCATGTTCCATTATTAAACCAGGGAAGTGAGGTAATCAAATGACCTCCTTGGAGCTAGCTAAAGCCTCAAATTCTTGGGATGTCCAGACTATATACCCATTTGCATTCAAACATATGTAAATTCGTATACAAGAACATAAGAAGTAAGCCCCAAATCATATGGCTAACTGATTCAACCACTTAGTCAATTATGAATGCATGCAATTTTATTGTAAAATGGGATTTTCACTCACTAATCACATATACATATACATGTTCAAAGATATAGGAAAGTGCATGTCATTGTTAAACCAGAGCAGTGAGGTAATCAAATGACCTCCTTGGAGCTAACTAAAGCCTCATTTTCTCGGGATGTCTAAACTATGTACTTTCTTTTCTTGGACACACATGGGTGTATACATAAATGATGGAAAAAAACCATGCAAAGATTGTATATAATTTTATTAATCATTTATATATAAGAATTAAAGCTCTATCCAAATTCTGATGATGAAATACATTAGAATGAAATCAAATGGGTATGTGTCATTGTTAAAGCAGGGAAGTGAGATAATCAAATGACCTCCTTGGGGCTAGCTAAAGCCTTATGTTCCAAGGATATCTAGACTATATGCCCATGACCATTCAATCTTATATAAATCAACACATGAATAGAGGAAAGAGAACTCAACATTCATACACATAAGCTATAATCATATGCATTTCTTATGTATTTATAACTAGCATCATAACACATTATTATTCATTTATGAGCTTTTGAAAAATACATTTTGATTTAATAGTGATAATAGCAACGCATATATTAAATTAAATCAACACATGCAAGCTTACATAAATAAAAATTCATTTTATTTTACTTAATTTTGAAAACATGGAGGCATGAATTTAAATGGCATACCATATTTAACATGATTGGAAATAGGACAATCAAATATAAGCATGTGATTCATTTAACCAAACTAGTTCTTAAGGACAATCAAATCAATTAAGATTACTTAAAGCAAACCAAAGCTTCTTTATTAATTAAGTTTTGGATTTGATTTTATTTATAGAGGAGAAGAGAAATCATCACTTGTTGTTTTAAACCCATTACCACATTAGTGATTTAATTTAATTTATAGAAATGTAATTAAATTGATTTATGGATTAATTAAGTTGAACCCTTAATTAGATGAATTAATCAACCTTACTTTAAGTAACCTTAAAGTAATTAACAAAATATTTATGAGCCAACATGATATGCATGGAAAATAAACTTGCAATAATCCTAAGAAATAAAAGTAGCCTAATGCAATTGGCTCATGATTAATAGTTAATTAGATTAAGGGACTTAATTAATTATACTTATGATTTTTCCACACATGTGGACTAACCATAATTTATTAAACTCCTTTATGTTTTTAAACACCTAAAGATCTACCCCATGATTTAATTTATTATGGTCTCATGTGATTATGATTTTAATTTGATTAAGTTATTTAATTAATTAGTTAAATCTTAATTAATTTCATTTTAAAAAAGAGTGAAATGAACTTAAGGAAAGGGGTGCCAACCCTATTCCTTAGTTCAGTTACTGCTGAACAATGATTAATAAACTTAATTAACCAATTTTTATTATTCATGGGATTAATTAATCATTAATTAAATTAAAATAGTAATTAAGATTTAATTAGTCAATTTTCCTAATTAAGTGAGCAATAAATCCCAAAAAACACATGGGAGGCAGAGGTCATCCCATAAAATTAACTCATAAAATTTGAGAGTAATTATTCAAGTAATTAATGAGTAATTAAGCTAATTAATTTCATAATTAAACTTTAATTATTATTCAAAATTAGTTAAGGTCATTTTTATTTAATTCTCTTCTAAAATACCTTTAAAATGAGTATTTATTTACATTTTTTATTTCTTTATGATTATTTAAAATTTTTAGAAGTTTCAACCACTAAAAATGATTAATTAAGCCAAATTAAATCCTAATCCTATTAGCACCACATGGCGCTGACGTGACATGCTTTCCACATGGCACCGTGAGATTGGCAACTTAAAACTTATCTAACTCAATGCCTATGATTAATCCCACAGCTTAATAGGATTAAATCAAATCAATCAAGCGGATCTAATCACCACCATCCATTCTGATCACATGGAACAGACGATGCATGATCTAACATCACGTGAGAGAGGGAAAATGTAGTGCATCTGCCATTGCTCACTTGATCCAAGATTACCCAAGCTCGGATCAACTCCAAAAGGATCCCACACCTTCATGACATCGATCAGAGGGGATCTAACCGTCAAGATCACATGAGAAGCAAGTTTTCTTCAAAAAGCTCCAACCCATTTTTTTGTAAGGATTTTTATTTGAAGCATGCCTTGCTAGAGCTCAATTCCAGCATCTTGAATGATTGAGGAAGCTTCATCTAGTGGAGACGGAGCCCTGTTGACCAACAATTGGATCAATTCTTTGACGGTAGCTCGAAAGACTAGGAACTGATGATTTGTAGCTCAACTTTGATCAAAGTCCCACATCCAGTGCTCAGGAAGCTTGGGAGATGATTCATTCTTGCTCGACGAGGCCTAGGGAAAGTGCGTGCAAAGTTAGATTGAGTTTGATGGAGAAAAGGGGAAGTTAGGTTAGAAATGGGAGTGTCCTATTTTGGGACAAATGGTAATGGCATTTTTTGATTGAGTAATGAGTTTAGGATCTTAAAAAATGGCTCTAGCAACTTGTCTTGGGTAGGTAGGGCTCTGAGGAATGAATTTTGTTTGTGTTTAAGTGGAAACAGGGGGGTGCATACCCCCCCTCCCCTCCCTTCATCTTGATTGGGCGGTGGGATCAAGTTTGGTTCCTAGTGGCCATCCGACCATCTCAGGGAGTCATGAATGGTAAGGAGGAGGTGAGTTGGCTTGGCTTGGTTGGTTGAAGGTGCAGAGGTGGCTGCCAAAGAGGAATCATTTGGCTTGGGTTGGGTGTTGGTTTGGTTTAGTTGACTAATTAAAAATGATTGTAGGATTTTGTTTAAATTAATTTGGATTTGGTTTTGATTTAGGCCAACTTGAACCTTTAGTTCAATTTGGGCTAAGTAGGATAATTGGGTTAAATTGGGTCCAATCATGGCTTTGGTCAAGTTCAACAATCAATTTGTAATGAACTTGAGCCATTTGTTGCAATCAATTTGGTATATATTTTTATTTGACCCAATTTGGTCTTTTAGGTAAATTTGGGTCTACTTGGGTCAAGAGGGCCAATTAGGTTTGGTTTGACTCAATTGAAGGTCAAGTCATATTTAAATATTGATTTTGATTTGGTATGAATTATTAGATTCAATGGATTTGGCATAGGTTGCAATTTGGCTAGTTTAGGTTCATATGGGTTAAGGGGTTGACTTGGTGAAATGACCAAGTCGACTTGGTTTGACCCAATTTGTGATAATAGATCAACCTAGGGTGATCAACAATCATGATGGGAGGTTTTGATGGGCTTGGTTCAATCCAATTTGGGTAGGATTAAAACTTGGCTCAAATAGGTCAAATTGGCCACTTTCAATGGACCAATTTGGTTTAGTTATTTTGATTTTCTGAGTTTGATTTAGTTGAGTTTATATATGGATTTAGTATTGATATGTAAATTCAATTGCAATTGGCTTGGGTTCAAAATGGGTTTTGGTTCATTTAAACATTTCAAGTCAAAAGGGTTAAGTTGGGTTTGACTTGGGTTGATTTTGGTTTGGCTTGATGATTATAGATTTCATTTGTATTTTTGAATATGATTGATTCATAAGAAAATCAATTGAGTTTGGGTTTTGGAATGGAGGAATTTGGCTAAGTCCTTGGAGTTGGGTCATGTTGCTTAAGTTGGATTTTGATTTGGTTTGATTTAGTTTTCATGATTTAAATGTATATTCCATTTAAATTTGTGAAGATGATTGAAAATATGATTACTTTGTGAGAAAATCAATCGAGTTTGACTAGATTTGTATTATGATTTTGCTAAGTCCATGGGATAGGTCATATGGTTTAGGAAGGGTTTTGATTTAATTTGATTAAGTTTAATTTATTTTTGATCATTTGAATGTAGGTTTGACGTTTTATTTTGGAAGATAATTGAAGATATAAATTGATTATGAGAAAATCAATTGATTTTAAATTGATTTGGATTAAGATTTGGCAAAGTCCATGGGATAGGTCATATGGCATAGGAAGGGTTTTAAGTTAGGATTTTATCATGGGCTTCAATCATTTGGTTTTGGAATTTGGGTTTGGATTTGGATTTGACTTTGATGTTTGAATTGAACTAAATGTTTGGTTTGATAAGGTGAACATGGATTGGATTTGGGTTGTAGGGTAATTATCCTAATCCCTAAGGCATAACCTAACCCTATGGTTAACCCTTCTAAGTCTTTAGGATTAGGTTAAGTGTTCCTATGACTAGGGAAGTCTTAGCATCAAGAAGAATCCTAAGTCTAAGATGGGAATATTGAATCCTCACTCAAAAATTGAGGTCAATAGGCCTTAGGCTCCATAGTGTTGCCCTTGGAGATAGATGATTAGAAGACCAAAGCCAAGTTTCACATTATAGACTCAGATACATCTTTCAATGCTTTGCTTGTGAGACCATGGATACATGAGAATAACATAGTTCCATCCTCTCTATATCAATGTATAAAGTTCATGAGAGGTGGGATCATCTACAGTGTCAAAGGAGATCTCAAGCCATTTATAATTCATGAGGTTAGCATATATGAGGATACGCCTTACTACCTCCCTATAAATTAACAAGTCTACTCTCATGAACTTGGACAAAGTTTAGAAATAAAATAAAAAAGAAAAAGAAAAAGAAAAGGAAAGAGAAAAAGAAAAGGAAAAGAAAAGAAAAAATTAAAAAGAAAATAAAAGGGAGCAAAAATAGACTTAGAGGAGGAAGTGGAGCTTGATATTAGATTCCACCCATAGTTTGTTACTCTGATCGAACATATGGGTAGGTTGACCTAACCTCCATCAGGTAGAAGAAGAGGCCAGTTCAGAGGCAGTCCCATGGGAGGAAAACCTCTTTAGTGGCCACCCAATAGAAGATATATCTTAGCTACCATGAGTACACCTACTATCCATATAGACTTTGAATCTAGTTCATAAGATGAGCCTTATATGGTTAGCACACCAGCCAGCTCTTCTCAGTAGTAGATTCCCTTGGTGGTGAACTTGAGCCACATAGCGATAAAGACCGAGCTCCAAAGCAAATCATAAGTGTATCTAAGTCTATATGGGAAATAGTTAGGAATCAGTTGGAAACATTAGCTCTAACCTAACTTTCCTCTCAAAAAGCTAAGGGTTTGGTAGTTAAGGAAGCCTCTTAGTCATCCATAGGTGTCAAGACTCAAAGGTTCTTTTTGGGAGCATCATCCTCAATTTAAGAAGTTGATGTAGAACTTGAGGATGTTTCATATAAAGATTTAATAGAATTGCCTTTTGATTGGTACTTGCCTTGTGTTCATAAATTAGCAAAGAAAGGGTTAATCCCATTTATTTGGTCAAAGCATAAGTTAGAATACTTCAAAATAATTTGGAAGAATAAATGCAAAAGCTCTCAGTCAAGATTGGGACTAGGATTCAGTATAGTGGGTCCATTCGATGATGACGATTATTGCTTAGTCATTACCAATTATTTGGAATCTGATAGGTTCTTTTCAAATCACATTAACTCAGATGAGGAGTTGTGCTTAGAAACTTTAGATGATCCAGATAATTTTGGAGTTAAAGGTGCACCACCAAAGTTCAAAGAAGAGATCAAGTCAACCATCGATGAGCTCAAGAAAATTAACTTAGGAACTGAAAAAGATCCATGGCTGACATACATCAGTTATTTGTTGAATGAAATTGAAACAAATGACTTAGTTAGGCTATTGACTGAGTTTAAGGACTGCTTTGCATGGTGTTATGAAGAGATGTCTGGATTGGTTCTTGACATAGTGGTCCATAAACTAGCAATAGAGCCTACTACTAACCCTATCAAGCAAGCTCCTAGATGCATGCAATTAGACATAGAAGAATAGGTGAATTATGAAGTCAATAAATTGATTGATGATAGCTTCATCCAAGCAAAAAAAATACCCTACTTGGTTAGCCAACGTCATCTCAATTAAGAAAAAGAGTAGCCAAATTCACATATGCTTCAATTTTAGGGATTTAAATAAGGCATGTCCAAAAGAAGAATTTTCACTACCAATCTCAGAGCTGATGGTGGACATTACCTCATCTCATGCAATCTTCTATTTCATGGACTGCTCATATGGATATAACCAAATAAAGATGTCCCCTGAAGATGAAAGAAACACTACTTTTAGAACCCTAATTGGAATCTATTGCTATAAGGTCATGCCTTTCAGCTTTAAAAAATGTCAGTGCTACATACTAGTGGGCTATGACTCAAATCTTCGATGAACTCATTCATCATTAAGTCGAGTGCTATGTCGATGATTCATGGTCAAAAGTAGAGAAAATGAAGACCATATCTTTGACTTGAGAGTAGTTTTCTAATAGTTAAGATAATATAACCTCAAAATGATCCCCCTAATGGGTGTATTTGGAGTAACTTCAGGGAAATTCCTTGGGTTTGTTGTCTGACACCAGGGAATCGAAATCGATCTAGAGAAGATCAAGGTGATATTAGAATTTCCACCCCCTAAAAGTTTAACTCAACTCAGATCACTCTTAGGTGGTTGGAGTATCTAAGACTCCTTATATCCAACCTATCATGAAGATGTCAACCGTTCTCAACACTTGTCAAAAAGGATGCTAAGTACAAGTGGGATGACAAGTGTGAGAATGCCTTCAAAGAAATCAAGCATTACCTAATGATCCCCCTGGTTCTAGCAGCCCTTATCCCGGGTAAGCCACTCATACTTTACATTATCACGTTAGATGACTCCCTTGGTGCTTTGTTGGCCCAAGCCAATGATGAAGGGAAGGAAAATGCACTATACTACCTCAGCCATTATCAAATACATGGTGTTGTCCTAAACCAACCAATCAACATTCTACATCCTACATTGGCCTCATGGCCATTCGAGTGTTGGGATACCGACATAGTCGGTCTGATTGATCCTACTTCTTCCAAGGATCATCATTTCATCTTAGCTGCTATTAAATACTTTTCCAAAAGTACAAAGGCAATTCCACTCAGAGAGGTCACAGCTCATCATGTGCTCCAATTTTTTAGAAACCATATCATATATAGGTTCATAGAGTGCCTCCATGAATTATATCTGATTGGTAGTACATTCAAGAGCACTGAGGTCAACAACTTGTCCCAGAGATAAAGCATAGATTGGAGATATTCTGCCATCATCTACCCGAGGGAAAATAGTTTAGCAAAATCTTTTAATAAAACTCTCATCCAAATACTAAAGAAGATAATCAAGAATAATAAGCGATAGTGGCATGAGCAGTTAGTTGAAGCCTTGTGGGCCTACTGCAACACATATAGAACTCCAACTCAGTCCAACTCCCATCATGAAGGATAGCTGTGGGTAGCAAGATCACAATAAAGCAGAATGCCAAGTTGAAGTTAGAAGAGCTCAAAGGTTTGGAGGAGAGACGCCTGCGGACAAGCCAAAACCTTGAGTTGTATAAAGCTAAAATGATTCAAGCTCACAACAAGTTGGTCCATCCTAGAGCTTTTTAAGTAGGAGAGGTTATTTTAGTTCTAATGAGATCGATTGTTGCTGGTCGTAAGATGGGAGACAAGTTTGGACCCACTTGGGAAGGCCCTTTTACCATAGAGAAGGCCTACTAAGGTAGATCTTATCATCTTATTAATCATAAGGGAGAGCTCTCAATGCTTCCAATTAATGGGCTCTGCTTAAAGAAATATTATAAATCATGTTGAAAAATAATTATCATCAATGAAAATTCCATTTTGAATTCAATCTCTTCCATGTTGAAAGTATTCTTGTTTGTGAATTTTCCATGATGTGTTTAGGGTAGGTGTAAAGAACCCAAGTGGTGTCCTATCCTTCATCGACACAACACAAACACAAACTACACACAAGCATATAAAATAAAAACATATCTTTAGATTTGGGCTATTCTGAGTTGAAATAATGCCCCCAGTGGCATTCACTCAGTAGTTGCTCTAGGTCGGGCTGACGTGTTACCATGCTAGTGTGTCCCCCAAGTGGTCTTCTTACTTTGGAGGATGTAAGTTTGCTATGCTTTCCTTCCTTACTTCACCACTTCACACCAATGAGAACCTGGTTAGTTTGGTAGGCCTTATTGTGTGGCTAGTAAGCTATCTCATGTTGGCTTTGTTTAAGAGGACGTGAGTCTGCTACACTTTCTTCTTGGATTAGCCTTCGTGCACTGACTGGGTTGAGTATATTTGCAGTTTTAGATAAGTTCCCTAGCGGCTCCTTCCCTCCTGACTACGTCAAGTCTAGGTCCAGTCCTTCCTCGAGGCTCTCCGCTTACTAGTCACTCTAAGTTAGATAACATCTATCCTGCCAATGATAGATTATCACGATGATCTGTTATGCTTGGAAGTTTGAATCCTACATCATTTCTTTCCAAATTGATCATTGGATACTAACAAGCACTTTAGGCTGGTTGGTTTTCACTATGCTGATGGATACAACTTATGTTGGTTGGTTCTCGCACTTCAAGATATACCACTCATGGCAGATGTAAGTCTGCTACGCTTTCTCCTTGAGTTGGCCATCGTACACCTATAAGCTTTCTTTTCCATGGCATAGGATAATGCCCCAAGCAGCACCTCCCTTGTGGGCACTATATTTAGATTACATCCTTTGCGACCCCATTTAGTCACTATTGGGTTACTATCGGATTGGACAATTCCACTTTCCTAGTAACCACCCCTATGGTTGGAGAATCCATCTTATGGATGTGTAGATTTTCCCTTGGTCCAATAAATCTGAGATAAATCAAGGCTAACATAGCTCCTTCTCGGTGTGTTCCCTCGCACATCAACAAGGTTCACACAAATATATAAATAAAATATACATTCACTTGTGGATTAAGAGGACACCCCTAGCAGTACCTTTTCCCAAGAAGGCATCCTATCTTTAGGGCAGTGTCAGCAAAACTCCCTATAAGAATCGCCTGACTACTCTTGAGTTGATATAGGTCCCCAGTGGCATTCACTCAGTAGTCATCCCTTAGTCGGGTTTGATTCTTGTCTTCAACGGTCATTAACTAACTAACTCCCCTAGTAGAGTCTAAATCAAAGAAATCCAACATAACTCTTATTCCCAGTGGATACATCCCCAAACTAATCTATGAAATCAAACACAAATCCCAATCCCCAGCGGATAGCTCAAACCTGCTTCTCTAGTGGAAGGTTCATATACTCGATCCCCTGTGGACTCGAGCCCATATCTCTAGCAGATATGCCTCCACATCAATTAAAACAAAATAGATTAAATATAATTTGATCTTAATCCCTAGTGGATTATAGATTATTATCCCCAGTGGATCTTCTTTCCATAAATCATATAATCAAATCAAATTCAAACCTTATCCCCAACAGATTTTCTTCTTTTATGCCCTCGACATAGACCCCTCACATGTCATGTCCAATGTATGTGTCCCCTAGCGGATCTCCCTCGATGTCCTTAACATGGAATTCTCATCAAATCTTATTTCTTCTCTTATGCACACCTTTAATACTTCAACCAAAAGCCTAACAATGTATTCATCAAATTACTGACATCTTAACATTGTAATCAACATTTTAAGATTTGTGTTGGTGCAATAAAACTAACTATACAATATCATGCTAAACATATTATTGTGTGAATTAACACACTATATTATATTATAATATATGATGTTATATTATAATTTTCTATAATCTAATATATTGTCTAACATTACACCTCACTAGAATAACTTAAAAAAACAAATAACAAAATTTCTCAAAATATTAATAATGTTAATTTTGGATGTAAAATTGTTATTTTTTTTCTATTATAAATGGTACAAAATAGCATAATTTTGGTGTTGCTTCTTAGTGTGTGCTGTGAATTTGGCCAAATTCTTCCATCTCAACCTTCAAATTAACATTTTTTGAGTTTTGACCCAATGTATTATAACAAAAGTACAACTTACTAAAATGTACATTAACATTTAGTAACACACCACCACATTCATATATATGTGAAGTTATATTGTTATGTACATTATATTTTAATATGATTTTATATAATATATTATCTTACATTACACCTTAAAATGAATCACTTTAAGCAAAAAATTTATAAAATTTGGTTGAAAAATGAACATTTATTTTGGATGCAAATTTCCATTCTTTTGATTAAATGACAAACCATAGCACACCCCCAATGATTTTCCCTAAAGATTACCTTAAATTTGGCAAAATCCCATCATCTTAGCCTATAAATTAGTATTTTTAAGAATTATGCTAGCACAAACTCTACTACATCATACTATAACAAACTAAAATATTCTAAACAATAAGTAGTAATACATAATAGTATGCTATAATGCATGTTGCTACACTATGTTATGGCATAATATATTATAATACACTATAACATATTATATTATCTTATATTGCATATCACATTATAAGGGATTGCTTAAGATAAAAAATCATAAAATTAACCTAAACAATAAAAAACTATATATTTTAGTCATATAACTTACATATTTTAAATTGAAATAATATATTATGATGCCATGCTCTACCTATTGTGAATTTCACCAATTCCACCATTTTAAAGTATAAATCAACATTTTTATAAATAATTCTAGTGTAGGCTTGACTGCATGATTGTAAAATACTAAAAGAATATAAAATTCATAGCAAAATATATTACGATATATGATGATATACAACGCTACAACATATAATATTTATTTTGAACATAAAATCTTACTTTTTAGACTATAAGTGGCATAGCACACCATTGGTACTATAACCTAATTCCCACTTCAAATTTAACAAATTTCATCATCTGATTTATTAAATAAATATTTTTATGATTTATCTTAATATTGACTATAGGGCACAATACCATAATATTCTAAAAAATTTCAAAACATCTTATAACATCCAAAAACACATCACTACATGCTCAAACATATGATGCTTCATTATACTATAATATATGGTATTATAATATGATTTAGGGTTAGGGTTTAGGGTATTCAAATCTCTAATAGTCAAGGAAAAGTCTCTTGAAGACATTTTCTTTAGCTACCATAACTATGTTAGGATTAGGTCATTCTTTAGATCTACTCTTAATGACATATTTATTCAAAGTTTAGGGTTTAAGGTTTGGGGTTAGGGTTTAGGGTTAGTTTTGGGTTTAGGGTTTACGGTTAGTTTAGTGTTTAGGGTTTAGGATTAATTTAGGGTTTAGATTTGGGGGTTCAAAGTTTAGGTTTTAGGGTTTAGGTTTTAGGGTTTAGGGTTTAGGGTTATAAGTTTTATGGTTTAGGGTATATGATTTTAAGGTTTAGGGTTTAGGGTTTAAGGTTTATGGTTTTAGGGTTTAGGGTTTAGGATTTAGGTTTTAAGGTTTAGGGTTTAGGGTTTAAGATTTAGTGTTTAATGTTTAGGGTATTTAGGGTTTTTGGTTTAGTGTTTAGGCTTTCAGATATAAATTTTAGTTTATGGTTTAGGGTTTAAGGTTTTCTTTTAATAAAGAATAAATTCATATTCAATATTTCTTCTTTTTGATTTCATCAACCAAGTTGCACCCCAAGTTTACTAAGACACAAGTGACAATATTGATAAAAAAGGAGCACACATAGAGCAAATCAAATACCCTAGATAAGTAGAATTATCTCTACTATAAAGAAATAGTTCCATGAGCAATAAATTAGATCATTCATTCTTTAATTTCTCCAGTTCCTACCAAAACCTCCCCTGCCTCTTAAGTAGCGGGATTCACCATCATATCCTCGATCTCTCCCTCCTCCACCACTACAGCTATAACCTCTGTCGCTCCTCCTGCCTCCTTAACCACCATTTCTCTGACCACCACCTCTATATCCACCAGCACCTTTACATCCCCCACAAGTACTGTGGTAATCGTCGCCTCTGCCTTCGCCTCCACCACCAGATTTAGACTGAAACTAATTGATGGTGATGTTGCTGTCATCAAGGTTCTACCCATTCTTAGGGTTTAGGGTTAATTTAGGGTTTATGGTTTAGGGTTACTTTAGGGTTTAGTCTTTAGGGTTTAGGGTTGTATGTTTTAAGGTTTAGGATTTAAGGTTTAGGTTTTAGGGTTATAGGGTTTATGGTTTAGAGTTTAGGGTTTAGGGTTTTAGGATTTAGGGTTTAAGGTTTAGGGTCTTCGGGTTTAGGGTTTAGGGATAGTTTTTGGGTTTAGGGTTTAGGGTTCTGGGTTTAGGGTTTAGGATATTAGTTTAGGTTTTCTTTTTTAAATTAAACAAACTGATAGGTTTAAGTTTATTTAGTTTATTTAGTTTATTTTTTATTTATCTAGGTTTATTTTATTTATTATTTTTATTTTGGATTATTTATTTAAATTTAGGTATTTTATTTTAATTTATTTCTTAAGTTTAGGTTTATTCTTTAGTTGAGTTTTATTTTATATTATTTTTTAGGATTAGGTTATATTTTTTATTTTTAGGTTTCAGGTTAAGTTTTTATTTTATTTTTTTAGGTTTAGGTTTTAGGTTTTATTTTTTAATTTAAGTTTAGGATTATTTTTAGTTTATTTTATTTAGTTTAGGTTTTGGTTTAGGTTTAGGTTTTATTTATTTTAGTTTATTTTATTTTAATTAGGTTTAGGTTTATTTTATTTTGTTTATTATATTTTTATTTTAGGTTTAGGTTTTTTTTTAGTTTAGGGTTTAGGTTTTATTTTTTATTTACTTCTAGGTTTTATTTTTAGGTTTATTTTTTAGGTTTAGGTTTTTATTTAGTAATTATTTTATTTTATTGTAGGTTTAGCTTTAATTTTTTATTTTATTTTCTTTTTATGTTTAGGTTCAATTTTAGGTATTAGTTTATGTTTTTATTATTTTTTGTTTTATTTTATTTTGGTTTAGGTATTTTTTATTTATTGTATTTTTAGGTTTTATTTAGTTTAAGTTTAGGTTTTTAGCTTTTTAGGGTTTAGGGTTTATGATTAGTTTAGGGTTTAGGGTTTAGGGTTTGGGGTTTAGGGTTTAGGATTTAGGTTTTAGGTTTAGGGTTTAAGTTTTAATTTAGGGTTTAGGGTTTAAGGTTTAGGGTTTAGGGTTTAGTGTTTAAGGTTTTTTTAATAGAAAACAAATTCAGATTCAACATTTCTTCTTCTTGATTTTATCAACCAAGTAGCACCCCAAGTTTTTAAGACAAAAGCGACGACAAGATAAAAAATGAGCACCCATAGAGCAATTCAAAAACCCTAGATAAGTAGAATCATCTCTATTGTAAAGACATAGTTCCATAAGCAGCAGATCGGATCGATTGTTCTTAAGTTTCTCTAGTTCCCATGAGAACAACCCCTGCCTCTCGACTAGCGGGATCCGCCTTCATATCCCAATCTCTCCCTCCACCACCACCAGGGCTATAACCTCTATCGCTTATCCCACCTCCATAATCCCACTGCTCCAACCACCACCTTCATATCCAGTAGTACCTCCAAATCCCCCACCCCCACTGCGATAACCGTCAAGTCTGCCTTTGCCTCCATCACCAAATCTAGATTGAGCCTAGTCGACAGTGATGTTCCCGCCGTTAAGGTTTTGCACATTATTAGAGTTTAGGGTTTAGGGTTTGATTAGGGTTTAGGGTTTAGGGTTTAGGGTTTAGGGTTTAAGGTTAGTTTAGGTTTTAGGGTTTAGGGTTGTAGGTTTCAAGGTTTAGGGATTAAGGTTTAGGGTTTAGGGTTTTAGGGTTTAGGGCTTAGGGTTTAAGGTTTAGGGTTTTAGGGTTTAGGGTTAGGGTTTAGCATTTAGGGTTTAGTGTTTAATGTTTTAGGTTTTAGTGTTTAGGGTTTAGAGTTGTAGTTTTAGGGTTATAGGTTTAGGGTTTAGGGTTAGTTTTAAGGTTAAGGGTTTAGGGTTTACATTTTCTTAATAAAAATTAAGAAAATTGATAGGTAGGTTTATTTAGTTTATTTATTTATTATTTAATTGAGTTTATTTTTTTATTTTAATTTAGGTTAATTTTTTAAATTTAATTTAATTTATTTATTTTAGGTTTATTTATTTTAGTTTTAGTTTTATATTTTAGTTTATTTTAAGGTATAGTTTATTTTTTTAGTTGAGTTTTATTTTAATTTTATTTTTTAGGTTTTGGTATTATTTTTTAATTTTTAGGTTTAGGTTTATGTTTTTATTTTATTTTTTTATGTTTAGGTTTTCAGTTTTTATTTTATGTTTATTTTTAGAATTTATTTTTTAGTTTAGATTTAGGTTTAGGTTTAATTTATTTTAGGTTTAGTTTTAGATTTTATTTATTTTAATTTAGGTTTAAGTTTAGGTTTATTTTGTTTATTTTAGGTTTAGATTTTTTTTAGTTTAGGGATTCAGTTTTATTTTTTATTTATTTTTAGTTTTATTTATTAGGTTTAGGTTTTTCTTTAGTTTTTATTTTATTTTATTTTAGGTTTATTTTATTTTTATTTTACGTTTAGATTTTTTTTTTTAGTTTTGTCTAAGTTTTTATTTATTTTATTTTATTTTGTTTTTATTTATTTTATTTTAGTCTCATTTTCATTTTGTTATTATATGTTTAGGTTTAGGTTTAAGTTTAGGTTTAGGTTTAGGTTTAGGTTTTAGTTTAGGTTTTTATTTTATTATATTTTATTTTATTTAGGTTTAAGTTTTTTTATGTATTTTATTTTTATTTTTTCTGGTGTTTAGTGTTTAGGGTTTAGGGTTTAGGGTTTAGTGTTTAGGGTTTAGTGTTTTAGGTTTTAGGGTTTTTTTTTAATTTTTATTTTAATTTTTTTTTTTGTTTTTTTTTATTTCGTTTTTTTTTTATTTTTTTATTTTTAGGGAAACCCCATGATGCGGGGGTATTTTATTGCCACAAAAAAAGGGTTACAAGGTCCTTAAAGGGGATAAACTCCGAAACGACTGCTCAAAGAGCTACAATCAGCCTAAGGAGTAAATTCCCATCAAAGTACATCCAAGAGCAAAAGAAAACATTAAAGCAATCAAAAGGTACAAGATGATTAACATAATAGGCTAAAGGAAGGTTAAGGCCAATGCTCGATGGTTGTAAGAGTGCTTGGTAATATGGTGCAAACTTGCAAGATAAAAAGAGAGAAACACACAAAGTTATAATGAGAGAGAGATTAGAGCAGTTAAGGTAATCAGACAAAAAAAAAAAACAATATAATATGAGTATGATAATAAGAAAATGTGATAGAGAAGGCTCAGGCTCAATCACACCATGTTGGGGCAGATGCAAGTATGAGCATCCAAACTTCAGCAGAAGGGTTACATCACAAGAGCTACTACCAAACCAAAAGGTGTGAGAACATCATAGCCATCATAGCCAACAAACCTGTGAGAAGGAAGCACCCAGTTGTTGATAATCATGTGAGCTTTATTACCTGCAAACCTAAACAAAATCCTATTTATGCATATGCAATAGGTTGGCATAGAAATCATCCACTGGAAAACAGCAGCAGAAGAAGTAGCATGCTGAAATCCTGCGAAGCAAGTCAATGAGTCTTTAAAAGACACCATCCCAATTATAAGGTAAATAAATGAATCGGTCCGGAAAATCTGACAGGGGTAGATGTAAGGTCCGGAAAAGAGCCCAATCAATATAATGAATGCAGATTGGTGCAATCCCCTTAATAGATCAAAATCAATAGTTGGCAAGAAACAATAGTAAGGGAAGGCAACAAAACCATAAACCCAAGAAATAGCCAATAAGCATGGCAGCAAAAGCCAAGGAACTAAACAATAAACAAGAAAAGACAAAAACAGTTCATAATACCACCCCTTAATAATAGAGATTATATTCCAAGGAGTAACCACTGTGATCCAGTTAGAAAAGCGGAGTCCAAATAATTTCCATATGAGAATCTAGAAAAATAAGAAGATAAGAGTAAAGGTGCCCAGTGTAAAGACATAAAAACCAAGACATGAAAGGGCTGCATAAAGAATGCATTCCAGGATAGGTTCCCAAGACAAAAAGATAGTAGCAGAGCACAAGCCATTCAGGTCCCAGTTGGGAATAGAAATAACAAGGGTAATGTAGATCGCAGTTATCAGATAATGAGCAATACCCCAGATAGATATAGCAAGCACTCGAGCAAACAACAAAATAGCTAGACAGAAATACAAATTAGGATCCACATTAGAATCTAGAAAAACAAGACAACAAATAACCAAGGCAAAAAAATAGCCAAGGCAGTAGTAGCCAAGACAGCCACGGCCAAGACAGCAAGAGACAACATAGTACCATAATTGAAAAGCCCAGGACACCAATGATCAAAACAAAGCAGAGAAGATAATGGACAAGCATACGACTTGGAACCCTTAATCATATCCAGGCCCAAACAAAGGAAAAACTACCAAGTGTTGAGCAACAACAGCAATCGAGATCAGAGAGCCAATCCCAAGAGAGGTTATTGCATTGGAACCCACCGACAAAAGGATCAAAAATTGTATTCAAATGCAAAACATCATTAGAATCCAGACAAAACAATATAATAGGTAACCAAGGCAAAAACTAGCCAGGACAGTAATAAATAGGGCAAAACCATCCAAGCCTCTCAATTAGAGTAGACAATGCCATAGTTAATAGCCAAGAAGATATAACATAGGAATAAGTATCTTGAATGCAGTAATCCAGACAGCAAACACCAAAAAACCTTAGACAATCAAGACAACAAAAACCAGCTAGCTTGCCATAAAACCACCCATCCAGGATAATCAGTGCAATTGATACAAGTTTAATGGGGTTCAAAATAAAACCAACCAACTAATCATCAACATCTTGCTGAACAAAATAAACCAAAACCCCAGAAATAGCTTGTAGAGTATTAATCCAGTGCAGCCAATAACCAAGGCAGTTAATACCAACAAGCTGGCCAAGAATCCACCCCAAAAGCATATATAAAGATAGGGTGTGGAAGAAAACTCCCCACAAGCCAATCCAACAAGGGACATTCAAAGCATTAGGGATGATTAGTCACATTAATCCAGATCGCCAAGGATAAGAGCTTGGAAAGACAGAAGAACCCAGTCGCAGGAGCAGAAAGAGAAACAAAGAAAAAATTAAACACAAAAAAACCAAAAGAAAGGCCAACATGAAAGCCATTCTGGGAGCAAGAAAGACCAAAGCCCCAATCTCATCTAAGCTTCCGCACAAAAGGTTCTCTTGAATATAACAACCAATAACAATCAAGAAACTCCATCCAGTAGAAAATAAAGTACAAATAAGAGTTACATAAAGGTTAACCAAGAAGTACTATCAAAGTCAATGATAATTCATTAAGGGTAAGGAGGTCGTGACTGAGAAAGCAAAGAACATCCATAGCAGGTGAAAGAAAAGAAAAAAGCACCCCCCAGCAAGATCCCACCAAAGAGACCCTGCTGAAATAGGAAATGGATTCTAGAAAGAGCACAACACAACAATGATATCCATGAGGAGTATCCATAAAGGCCAAAAGGAGGTGAGAATTAGATTAGTAAGAAGCCAGTTAGTTAACTAGACCATGCAAGTATTTGGGTAATGTAGATTGATCAAAGATGATGATCGTAATCTCATAAATTTGCAAGGTAATCGGAGCGTTACCTTCATGCCAAACATGAGTGATGGTAAAATTTAGTTGAGAAAGAGCCTAGTTTGCTTGAGGAGGTAACAAAGCTTATATTGGTAGAAGTCAAAAGATCAATGAGAAGAGCATCCACCTCTATCAAATATTGAGGGCCATTTTAACAAATTTCTAGAGCTTTGTGGGCCATAAGCAGATAAGGATAGTCTTTGGAAATAAGAGGATAAGCAAATGCACATAGGACTATACCCCATTGAAAATGCCTCCACAAGGAGCCATTATGAGAGACAAAGCCCATATTAATTTTAATAATGTGATCAATAGGTTCTTCAAAACCATTCTATCATTTTGATAGTAAGTCAGTCGGAAGGTTGAGGCCCTTTATTACTGATTTATAGCCTTTAAAATGTTTGTGATGAATTAATTGGCCAAGTCACAAATTTTGTTTTAGTTCAATAATCCTCATGTGATTCATGAATCTCATGATGTTTAGTTTATCATTTGGTCCATCCATATATGAACCAAATAAGAGTAATGGCGATTATGATTTTAATATGACCTTTAATTGCATTGTCAAAGTAAACTTCAAGAAGTTGATATAAATTAAAGAGCAATTAAAATTGGCATGTTGAATAGATCGTCATACCAAATCCAAATTTTGGCAATAATTAACAAAAACATGGTTAACATTCTCAATATGAACAACATTGACATTTAGAGGGTAATAAAACCCTTTACCCCACAAAGAGTCAGAATAAAGTTGTTAAATTAAGTTAGAGCGTAAGAAGAGGGGATATTGTTATTCCAAATTTTGGAGAACACAATAGAAGAATCTGAGTGTCTTTAGTGAAGCCACACATTTTATGGTTGAAATCCCATTGAGATAGCTTAAAGATAATTTGATCATGATTGTTAGGAGTGATAGGAATATTAGTAATCATATTTAAGAAAGTGGAAGGAATAGAATCGAATCTTACTAGTGTTCCACTTTTGGTTTTATGAATGAATTAACTCTAAGGCGGAAGTGGAGAGTGTAGAGTAAGTCATCAATGGATCCACAACACTCCATTGTCTTGCCAAAGAAGGAATTATCGGAGTTTATGCCCCAAAAAATTAAGGATTCATCCCATTTGTGACAAAATCTTCTCCACATAGGAGAATCACCGATTTAAAGGGACAAATGAGAGGATGTTTACCCGCAATATTTAAAAGTCATGAAATTCAAAGACTATTTTGCTCCTAAAATTCCACCAAAGTTTGTAGGAGAAGGCATTGATAACTCTTTGATGGAATTACAACCCACCTCCCTCTTCAAGAGTACCACAATTTTAGACCAAGATGACCATTGCATTCTTTTAGAGGAGGTATTGGTTCCCAAAGAATTTGTTTAAGAGATGCTCAATTCTATTGATGGTAGAGTTGGTAGGCACAATGGTTTGGAGAAGGTATATAGGCATGGAATTTAGAGTGCTCTTGATCAAGGTAAGCCTACCACCAAAAGAGAGTAAATGAAATTCCCAAACCAAAATTTTGTTAGAAATTTTTGAATTAGATCATCAAAAAGGTGTGATCTTTTATGGCCTTTAAAAAGCGGAGCCCCAAGGTAATTAAGAGGGAGTTGATTTTGCTTAAAATTAGTAATTCTGGATATTTGGTTAAGTCTATTAAGAGGAATCTTAGTTGAAGGAATAAAACCACATTTTCCTTCATTAAGAAAAATGCCACTAACTTTACCAAAATCATTTAGAAGGTTCTTAATGGTTTTAACATGTTGAAGGGAGCCGTTGCAGAAGATAATGAAATCATCTACAAAGCTAAGATGAGAAATAGGAAACCTCCATGAGTTTTAAAAGACATATTAGGATTATTAGTGAAAAGATCGTTAAGGCTCCTTGACGTATTCAATGATGAAAAGAGAAGGTGGTAGTGGGTCACCTTGCCTCAAACCATGGCTAGAAGGAAAGAAACCTATGGACTCACCATTCAAAATAACCAAAACCGGACATTCGTGATACATTTTCATAATCGGATAAAACTATCGAAAAAAAACAAATTCAGGATTTGAAAGAAAATCCCATGAGAGATTGTCAAAGGCTTTAGATGTCCAATTGAATAAGATGTTGCCTCCTCTAAGGGACATCAATGTCATGAACCGACTCTTGAGCAAGAAGAATATTATCGATATTGCTGTTTAATAAAACCAGTTTGATTTGGGAGATGATTTTAGGAAGCAAAGGGCTAAGTCTATTATTTATTAATTTAGCAATGAGTTTTTGAAAAAAGGTGCAAAGATCGGTCAAAATCGAATTGTTAGTTTTGGAAATAAGGACAATAGAAGTGCTAAAAAAGTATTTGGGAATAGGATTGCCATCAAAGAAATCAATAACATCAACTAAGTCGGTTTTAATAAATGACCAATCTTTGAAAGAAGTGGGTTGTATAGTCGAGCCAAAGAGCGTGTTCATGTTCTTAAGAGTATTACTAATCTTCTCTTCGGAAGGACACATAGTGAGTAAATGATTATCCGCACTGTTAATCATAGAAGGGATAAGATGAGTGTTTGATAAAGTGCCCAACAATGGATTAGAATTTAATAAAGTTTGGAAATGATGTATGACAGAATCCTTAATATCATTATTATCGGTTATCCATTCACCATTAGAGTTCTTAATTTTCTTAATCGAAGTTTAAGGCTCTCTTCTTTATTACAAATGGCATGAAAATACACGGTGTTTGTGACCATCGAATATGCTTGCGCTTTTTGGCCAATAGGTTTCTTCCATGTTTTGATAATTAGCCAAGGTATTCTTGGCAATGTTCAACTCCTCCAGTTCACTGGGATCAGTTGAGACTGCCTCTTCAAGAGAACAAACCTCTTGTTCCATAGCCTTAAGATTTGTTAATAGGTTTTTGAAAATGTGTTTGTTCCACCAATTGAGATTTTATTTAAGTCTTTTGAGCTTCAGCCAAAGATGAGTCATACCTTTATCAGGAAAATAGGGGCCATCCAATTAGTGAGACATTGGTGAAATCACTATGTTGGGTCCACATATTTTGAAATCGGAAAGGAGAGGGAGTAGACGGGGTAGAGGGGAATTTTTGAAGGAAATCAAAGAGGAGCATGGTCGACAAAGTTCTCAAATGCTCAACAATGGTAGTAGGCCACGATTGATCCAAAGAGAATTAAAGAGGGTCCTATCTAGATCAAAGTCTAGAATTGTGCCATGAAGTTAGACCCAAGTGAAACCAATGTCGATCATTGCAATCAAGGATCATATTTGAGAAGTCCTCCATGGAATGAAGGTTAGGAGAACATCCTCCCCTTCTTTTCGAACTAGCTATGATAGTATTGAAATCACCTCCAACCAACCATGGAAGGTTAGCCGAGGAAGCAAAGGTGCATAAGTAATTCCAAAGGATGTTCCTACCAGCTCTATTTTAAGAAGCATAGATAAAAGAGCCAAAAGTCGATAAGTCACCTAAGGTGATTTTGACATTAACCAATTGGTCAAGATCATCAATGATGGAAATGGTGATGGAGTTGTTCCAAAAGTACCAAATTTTATTATTAAGATTGAAGAAGAAATTATGAAAACCAAGGGATCTAGCACAAAAGCAATCTTAGAAGAATTAATGAAGAGGTTCAATAAGAACAAGTAACTTGATATTATGAACATGATAAAGACTCTAACACGATTACGGACGGAAGAGACCCAGATATTCCAAATAAGAAAATTAATCATAAGGGGACAACCAAAAGGGAAAAAGAAAAAGGAAAGAGAGGAGAGAAATGATGACACTTACTTGTGTGGGTGGAAGAAGGAGTAGTAGTTCTAATTATTATTAGAAAATTTTTTTCTTTGCGGGTTTTTTTTTTTGTTTTAACAATTTGAAAGGGTCTATCGATCCAAATTTTCTCCATCGAAAGGGATTTAATTCGAATAGTAGAAGAATCAATCAATGTTTTAGGAGAGGGGATTTCACCTTCTTCCCTATCGGATAGAGTATGAGAAATTGGGTTCAATTGATTATCACTCTGAAGGGAAATAGATGAGGAAGTTCGCACCATTAATAATACAAATATCTTTCTCAATATGTTCAAGCCATAGGGTCATCATTGTTTTGGTCCATTATATGATTCTCATTCAAATTGTTTAATTGGGTGTCCAATATAAGGCTACCATTCAGATTTTCAGTAGGATTTAAATGAAGCAAAGAGCTATCATGGGAAACCAAATTATTACAAGCAGGGGTGAGGTTAGGTAAATTTCCATTGGTATCGTCACACCCCTCAATGTGCATTTTAGTACCAAGGTCAGAGTGTTTTCCACTAGACAAATCAGTAGGAGGTGTAGGGAGGAGAGGTTCTTTTTGATTATCTTTAGGCACATATACTAGAGTAGTAGTTTTCCCAGTTCCATTAATGGTATTCTTATTCTGAGGTAAATTTTTTCTAAGATTAGGATGAAGCACAAAGCATTCTGAGTGATCGTGCCCGTGAATCTTGTGGTGCAAAACGGAAAATTTTTGAAATTGACTTTTTGACTATATCCAACTTTTTTGGAGACAATCCAAACCTCTTTGGGATATTTTTTTGTGATATCTATCTCAACAAGAATACGAGCGATAGATGGCCTAGATCTAGTGGCCGTTGCTTGGTCTATTTGGAGAGGCCTACCAAAAAGGCCGCCAACAGCAAACAAAACTTGATGAGTGATATAATGTATGCATGTTAGGAAAAGCAAGCCAAAGAGGGACAATGGGAGATTCCTCTTTGACATCAAAGAGAGGCGACCATTTCAATAGCCGCATGTGACAATTATGCACAAAATAAGAACGACGAGCGAAAACCCATGAATATTCTAAATCGTTTGAGAGTTGAATAAGAATGTGATGGGGATCGATCAGCCCGATAGAGAAAGTGCCTGATAATTTTAAACTATGAAAGAAAGAGTGAATATTATCAAGAGTCGGGCATCTAAGAGAAAATTTACCCACCAAAGCGAATTCGAAGGGCTTAGCAAGTTTCTCAACATCCTGATCTGAACACATTACTGCCGGTAATCCACGATAAGATGTCGAAATGAGATTAACCAATTGCTAGGGATCTTACCGGATAAAGCATCTTTGAATGATTTAACAACGAGCATTAATGTGCAATTGAATCTAGAAAACCTATAGAGTCGAGATCACAAGCCGTGCCGGTGTCGAGAGCGACGGATCGCAGAGACCGGAGCCTCGCCATTTCTCTAATCCAAGGGTGTCACATACGGGGGAGCCCGAAACACGTGCTCAAGCTGAGAAGCATGCAGAGAAGGATCAATTACCAGAGAACGACCAATACACCGAGGGGAACTCAAAATTGCCAGAGAGGGAGCGCAGCCGAGACGGGTTGTCTTATTTTTTTTTATTTTTTTTTATTTTTAGGGTGTAGGGTTTAGGGTTTAGGGTTTTGGGTATAGGGTTTAGGCATAAGGATTTAGGGTTGTAGGTTTAGGCTTTAGTGTTTTTCGTTAATTTTATAGTTTAGGATTTAGGGTTAGGATTTTTCTTTATTTTTTATTATTTTTTTAAATTAACTAAACTGGTAGGTTTATGTTTATTTAGTTTGTTTTTTATTTTATTTTTTGTTTATTTTATTTTATTTTTATTTAGCTTTATTTTTTTGCTTATTTAGTTTAATTTATTTATTTTAGTTTATTTTTTAGGTTAAGGTTTAGGTTTAGGTTTATTTTATAGTTTAATCATATTTTTATTTTATTTTTTGGTTTAGGTTTTATTTTTTACTTTAAGGTTTAGGTTAAGGATTTTATATATTTTTTTTTGTTTAGGTTTTATGCTTTTATTTTAAGTTTAGTTTTAGATTTTATTTTTTAGTTAAGGTTTAGGTTTATTTTTAGTTTATTTTATTTTATTTAGTTTAGGTTTAGGTTTAGGTTTTATTTATTTTAATTTAGTTTATTTTAGTTTAGCTTTAGGTTTATTTTATTTTTATTTTAGGTTTAGGTTTTATTTTTTAGTTCAGTGTTTTAGTTTTTTTATTTATTGTTAGGCTTTATTTTTAGGTTTATTTTTTAGGTCTAGGTTTTTATTTTAATTTTATTTATATTTTAGCTTTAGTTTTTATTTTATTTAAGTTTTTATTTTTTAGTTTAGTTTATGTTTTTATTTATTTTATTTTAAGTTATTTTTTATTAATTATTTTATCTTTTTAAGGTTTAGGTTTTAGTTTATGTTTTTAGTTTATTTTATTTCAATTTAGGTTTATTTATTTATTTTATTTTTAAGTTTTATTTAGCTTAGGTTTAGGTTTTTAAGGTTTTAGGGTTTAGGGCTTAGGGTTTTGGGTTTACGTTTTAAGGTTTGGGGTTGTAGGTTTTAGGGTTTAGATATTAGGGTTGTAGGTTTAGGGTTTAGGGTTTTAGATTTTAAGGTTTAGGGTTTAGGGTTTAGGGTTTACGGTTTATGGTTGTAGCTTTAGGTTTTAGGGTTTAGGGTTAGTTTTAGGGTTTAGGGTTTAGGTTAGGAATTTTTTTCTTATTTTTATAATTATTATTTATTTAGTTTTTTTTTAAAAAGTAAATTGGTCGATTTAAGTGTATTTAGTTTATTTTATTATTATTTTTATTTAGGTTTACTTTTATTTTTATTTAGTTTAGTTTATTTAATTTTGGTTTATTTATTTTAGTTTAGGTTTTTTATTTTAGTTGATTTTTTAGGTTTAGGTTTAGGTTTATTTTTGGTTTAGTTTCATTTATATTTTTATTAGGTTTAGATTTTAGTTTTAATTTTTAGGTTCAGCTTTAGGTTCTTATTTTACTTTTTTAGGCTTAGGTTTTAGGTTTTTATTTTTGGTTTATTTTTAGGTTTAGGTTTAGTTTTTTTTAATAGAAAATAAATTCAGATTTAACATTTCTTCTTTTCAATTTCATCAACCAAGTAAAACACCAAGTTTTCTATGACATAAGAAATGACATAGATAAAAAATGAGCATGCATAGAGCAAATCAAAAGCCCTAAATAACTAGAACCATCTCTAGTATAAAGACACAGTTCCATAAGCAGCAGATCGGATCCCATCAGAACCAACCGGCCTCTCGAGTAGTGGGATCGACCATCATATCCCCGATCTCTCCATCCATTACCACCACAGCTGTAACCTCTGTCACTCCTCCTGCCTCCATAACCACCACTGCTCTGACCTTCACTTTCATATCCTCTGGCACCTACAGATCCTCCACCACCACTATGATAACCACGGCCTCAGCCTTCGCCTCCACCGCCAGATTTAGAGCCTAGTTAACAGTGATGTTCCTGCCATCAAGATTCTATCCATTCTTAGGGTTTAGGTTTAGGTTTAGGTTTATTAGGTTTTAAGCTTTAGGGTTAGTTTAGAATTTAGGGTTTAGGGTTTTTTAAGGTTTAGTGTTTATGGTTTAGAGTTTATGGTCGTATGATTAGGGTTGCAGGTTTAGGGTTTAGGGTTAGTTTTATGGTTCAAGGTATAGGGTTTAAGATTAGTTTTAGTGTTTAGGGTTTAGGGTTTTATTTTTTTATTTTTTATAGTTTATTTTATTTTCATTTTTATTTGGCTTTATTTTTTATGTTTATTTCGTTTAGTTTATTTATTTTAGGTTGCTTTATTTTTGTTTAAATTTTAATTTTAGGATTATGTTTTGGATTATTTTTTAGTATAGTTTTATTTTAATTATATTTCTTAGGTAAAGGTTTTAATATTTACTTTTAGGTTTAGCTTCAAGTTTTTATTTTATTTTTTTGGGTTTAAGTTTTATTTCTTAGTTTAGGTTTAGGTTTAGATTTACTTTTCATTTATTTTAGGCTTAGGATTAGGTTTTAATTATTTTAGGTTTTTTTAGGTTTATTTTTTAGGTTTATGTTTTTATTTAGTTTTTTTTATTTTAGGTTTAGTTTTTAGCTTATTTAGCTTTTTTATTTTTTATTTTAGTTTAGGTTTTTATTTATTTTATTTCAGTTTAGTTTTTATTAATTATGTTATTTTCTTTTTAGGTTTAAGTTTTAGTCTATGTTTTCATTTTATTTTATTTTGGTTTAAGTTTTTGAATTTATTTTACTTTTAGGCTTTATTTAGTTTAGGTTTAGGTTTTTTAGGGTTTCGGGTTTAGGGTTTGGGTTTTTGGGTTTAGGGTTTAGGGTTGCAGGTTTTAAGGTTTAGGCTTTGGGGTTTAATGTTTAGGGTTAGGGTTAGTTTTAGGGTTTAGGGTTTAGGATTTTAGGGTTTAGGGTTATGGTTTTTTTATTTTTTTATTTTTTTATTTTTTTCTAAATTAACTAAACAAGGATGTTTAGGATTATTGAGCTTATTTAGTTTATTTTATTATTTTTATTTTTATTTAGTTTAGTTTATTTCTTTTAGTTTAGGTTTTTTATTTTAGTTTTTTTTAGATTTTGGTTTAGTTTTTCTTTTTGTTTAGTTTTTTTTTATTTTATTTTTCAGGTTTAGGTTTTATTTTTTATTTCTAGGTTTAGGTTTAGTTTATTATTTTATTTTTTAGGTTTAGGTTTTAGGTTTTTATTTTAGGTTTTTTTTTAGGTTTAAGTTTAGTTTTTTTTAATAAAGAACAAATTTAGATTCAATATTTCTTCTTTTCAATTTCAATAACCAAGTAACACACCAAGTTTTCTAAGACACAAGCGACGATATAGAGAAAAAAATATGCACGCATAGAGCAAATCAAAAACCCTACATAATTAGAACCATCTCCACTATAAAGATACTGTTCCATAAGCAGCAGCTCGTATCGACCATTCCTGAGTTTCTCCAGTTCCCATGAGAACCACCCCGGTATCTCGAGTAGAGGGATCCACCATTATAGCCTCGATCTCTCTATCCACCACCACCATGGTTGTAACCTTCCTCGCTCCTCCCACCTCCATGACCACCACTACTCTGACCACCACTTTCATATCCACCAGCAGCTCCAGATCTCCCACCATCACTGTAGTAACACCCGCTTTCGCTTTCACCTCCACTGCTAGATCTATACTGAGCTTGGTTGATAATGATGTTCCTGCCATCAAGGTTCTGCCCATTCTTAGGGTTTAGGTTTAGCATTAAGTTTATTAGGTTTTAGTGTTTAGGGTTAGTTTAGAGTTTATGGATTAGAGTTTTAGGATTTAAGGTTTAGGGTTTAAAGTTAAGGTTAGGTTTAGGATTTAGGGTTTAGGGTTAGGGTTGTATATTTTGGGTTGTAAGTTTAGGGTTTAGGGTTTAGGGTTGTAGGTTTAGGGTTTATGGTTTAGGGTTAGTTTTAGGGTTGTAGGTTTAGGCTTTAGGGTTAGTTTTAAGGTTTAAGATTTAGGGTTTAGGGTTTAGGTTTTTTTGGGTTTAGGGTTTAGGGTTAGGGCTTATTTATTTATTTATTTTAAAATTAAGTAAACTAGTAGGTTTAGGTTTATTTAGTTTATTTATTATTTATTTTAGTTTATTATATTTTTAATTTGATTTAGGTTTATTTTTATTTTGATTTAGTTTACTTTATTTATTTTAGGTTAATTTATTTTAGTTTAGGATCCTTATTTTAGCTTATTTTTTAGGATTAGGTTTATTTTTTAGCTTAGTTTTATTTTTTTTATTATTTAGGATTAGGTATTATTTTTTAGTTTTAGGTTTAGGCTTTTATTTTATTTTTTAAGGTTTACATTTTAGGTTTTTATTTTAGGTTTTAGTTTTTAGATCAGGTTTAGTTTTATTTTTAGTCTAGGTTTAGGTTTAGGTTTAGTTTATTTTAGGTTTAGGTTTAGATTTTATTTATTTTAGTTTAGTTTATTTTAGTTTAGGTTTAGGTTGATTTTATTTTTATTTTAGATTTAAGTTTTTCTTAGTTTAGGTTTAGGTTTTATTTTTTATTAAGTTTTTTGTTTTATTTTTTAGTTTTAGGTTTTTATTTAGTTTTTATTTTATTTTATTTTAGGTTTATTTAATTTTAATTTATGTTTTTTATTTTTTAGTTTAGTTTATGTTTTTATTTATTTAATTTTAGTTTATTTTTAATTTTTTGTTTTATTTTATGTTTAGGTTTAGGTTTAGGTTTTAGTTTAGGTTTTTTTTTATTTTTATTTCATTCTGGTTTAGGTTTATTTATTTATTTTATTTTTAAGTTTTATTTAGTTTAGGTTTAGGTTTTTAGCTTTTTAGGGTTTTGGGTTTTGGGTTAATTTATGTTTAGGGTTTAGGGTTTCGAGTTTGGGGTCTAGGGTTTATGGTTTTGGGTTTAGTGTTTTTATTTTAGGGTTTAAGGTTTAGGGTTTAAGGTTTTTTTTTTAGAAAACTTTAAAAATTTTATAATGAAAACTCAAGAAAAAAAGTGCCTAAAATATTAAAAAGGATTGCAGAAACTAGTGAAGAAAACTTAAATAACCATGATTACATTACCTGATCTCTGATTTATAAAATATAGGTCAAATCGCGACAGTTCATGCAGAAGGCATCGAGCAGAACATGCGAGACCGGGGTTAATCTCTGCAGGTGCCATGTCGCCTTCTTCCCTTATGGTCCAGTGCATCAAATTATTGGTACATGGATCTCCATGCTTTAAAAACCCTCACTGATCATTCAAGCAATTTTTAAACAATATCTGAAGAGTGATTGGATTGCATCCCCATTCAACTATAAAGCAGGAGTTTAGTTTATTTTAGTTTAGGTTTATTTTAGGTTCAGGTTTATTTATTTTATGTTTAGGTTTAGTTTAGTTTAGGTTTAGTTTATTTTTATTTAGTTTAGTTTATTTTAGTTTAGGTTTAGGTTTATTTAGTTTATTTAGGTTTAGGTTTAGGTTTAGGTTTAGTTTATTTTATTTTAGGTTTAGTTTAGGTTTATTTTTTAGTTTAGTTTATTTTTTGTTTAGTTTATTTTTAGTTTAGTTTATTTTTTTTATTTATTTAGGTTTTTATTTTAGGTTTATTTTAGTTTAGTTTATTTTTCATTTTTTAGTTTAGTTTAGTTTATTTTTTTATTTAGGTTTAGGTTTATTTAGTTTAGTTTATTTTATTTTTTTTAGGTTTAGTTTATTTTTATTTTTAGTTTAGGGTTTAAGGTTTAGGGTTTAGGGTTTAGGGTTTTGGGTTTAGGTTTTAGGTTTAGGGCTTTGGTTTTAGTTTAAGATTTAGGGTTTTTTGTTTTTTATCTTTTTTAATAGAGAACAAATTCAGATTCAACATTTCTTATTTTTGGTTTCATCAACCAAGTCACATAAAAAATTTTCTAAGACACTATTTACAACATAGATAAAAAATGAGCACACATAGAGCAAATTAAAAACCCTAGATAACTAGAACCATCTCTACTATAAGGACACAGTTCCATAAGCAGTAGATCAAATCGATCATTCTTCAATTTCTCTTATTCTTGTTAGAACCACCCCGACCTCTTGAGTAGCGAGATCCACCATGATATCCTTGATCTCTCCCTCTGCCACTACCATGGTTGTAACCTCCATTGCTGCTCCCATCTCCATGACCACCACTGCTTCAATCACCTCTTCTATATTCACCAGCACCTCCAGATCCCCACCACCACTGTGTTAACCGCCGCCTCTGCATTCACCTCCACCGTAATATCTAGACTGAGCCTGGTTGACAGTGATCTTCCTGCCATCAAGGTTCTCCCTATTCTTACTATTTAGGTTTATTAGGTTTTAGGGTTTATGTTTATTTTCTAATTTATTTTGTAACTTTAGGTTTAGCTTTATGATTTAGGGTTTAGGGTTAGTGTTTAGGGTTTAAGATTTAGTGTTTAGGGTTTTAGGGTTTATGCTTTTAGGGTTTAAGGTTCAGGGTTAGGGTTTAGGGTTTAGGGCATAGAGTTCTTTATGGTTTAGGATTTAGGGTTTAGGGTTTAGGATTTAGGGTTAGTTTAGGGTTTAAGGTTTTTTTAATTAAGTAAACTGATAGGTTTAGGGTAATTTAGTTTATTTAGTTTATATTTTATTTATTTTAGTTTATTTTATTTTTTATTTTAATTTATGATTATTTTTTTATTTAGTTTAGTTGATTTATTTTAGGTTTATTATATTTTACTTTAGCTTTAGGGTTTTGGTTTAGGTTTATTTTTGGGTGGGTATTTTATTTTATTTTTTTGGTTTAGGTTTTATTTTTTATTTTTTAGTTTAGGTTTAGGTTTTTATTTTATTTTTTTAGGTTTTATTTTTTAGTTTAGGTTAAGGTTTAATTTTGATTTATTTTATTTTATTTAGTTTAGTTTTTGGATTAGGTTTATGTTTAAGTTTTATTTATTTCAGTTTAGTTTATTTTAGTTTAGGTTTAGCTTATATTTTTTATTTAATTTTTATTTTAAGTTTAGGTTTTTTTTTAATTTAGGGTTTAGGTTTTAATTTTAGGTTTATTTTTTAGTTTTATGTTTTTATTTAGTTTTTATTTTATTTTAGGTTTATTTTAATTTTATTTTATGTTAAATTTTTATTTTATATAGGTTTTTTATTCTTAGGTTTATTTTATCTTTTAGTTTAGTTAAGGTTATTATTATTTTTATTTTAGTTTATTTTTATTAGTTTATTTTATTTTATTTTTAGGTTTAGGTTTAGGTTTTAGTTTATGCATTTATTTTATTTAATTATTTTATTTTATTTAGGTTTAGGTTTTTTATTTATTTTAATTTTAGGTTTTATTTAGTTTAGATTTAAGTTTTTTGGTTTTTAGGGTTTAGGGTTTAGAGTTTAGGGATTAGGGTTTAGGGTTTAGGGTTTAGGGTTTAGGGTTTAGGGTTTAGGGTTTTAGGGTTTAGGGTTTTAGGGTTTGGGGTTTGGGGTTACTGTTTAGGGTTTAGGGTTTAGCGTTTAGTGTTTAGGCTTTAGGGTTTAGGATTTTAGGGTTTAAGGTTTAGAGTTTAGGGTTAGCTTTGGGTTTAGGGTTAGTTTACAATTTAGTGTTCAAAGTTTTTAGGGTTTTGGGTTAATTTAGGGCATAAAGTTTAAGGTTTATAGTTAGTTTAGGTTATAGAGTTTATGGTTTTAGGGATTAGGGTTTAGGGTTTAGGCTGTGGGGTTAGGGTTAGGGTTTATGATTTATGGTTTAGCCTTTAGGGTTTAGGGTTTATTTTTTAGGGTTTAGGGTTTAAGTTTTTTTTGGGTTTAGGGTTTAGGGTTTAAGGTTTAGGGTTTAGGGTTTTATGGTTTAAGGTTTAGGGTTTAGGGTTTAAGGTTTAGGGTTTTAGGGTTTAGGGTTTAGGGTTAATTTTAGGGTTTAAGGTTAGGGTTTTTTATTATTTTTATTTTTCTTATATTTTATTTTTTAGAAAATTAAGTAAACTAGTAGGTTTAGGTTTAGTTAGTTTACTTTTTATTTATTTTAGTTTATTTTATTATTTATTTTGATTTAGCTTTATTTTTATTTTTATTTAGTTTAGTTTATTTATTTTAAGTTTATTTATTTTATTTTAGGTTTTTTATATTAGTTTATTTTTCGAGTTAAGGTTTAGGTTTATGTTTATTTTAAAGTTTAGTTTTATTTTTATTTTATTTTTTTAGGTTTATGTTTAGATTTAGGTTTTATTTATTTTATTTTATTTTCGGTTTAGGTTTATTTTATTTTTATTTTAGGTTTAGGTTTTTTTTAGTTTAGGGTTTAGGTTTTATTTTTTATTTATTTTTAGGTTTATTTTTTTGGTTTAGGTTTCTATTTAGTTTTTATTTTATTTTATTTTAAGTTTGTCTTATTTTTATTGTAGATTTTGTTTTTATTTTACTTAGGTTTTTAATTTTTTTTAGTTAAGTTTATGTTTTTATTTATTTTATTTAGTTTAGTTTTATTTTTTATTATTATAATTTTTTTTATTTATGTTTAGGTTTAGGTTTAGGTTTTAGTTCATGCTTTTATTCTATTTTATTTTTAATTTTATTTGGTTTAGGTTTATTTATTTATTTTATTTTTAGGTTTTATTTAGTTTAGGATTAGGTTTTTACCTTTTTAGGTTTATGGTTTATGGTTTAGTGTTTAGGATTTAGGGGCTTTTTTGGGTTTTTTTTTGGAGAAACCCTATGTAGGGGGTATTTTATTGCCACAAAAAGAGGGTTACAAGGTCCTTAAAGGGGATAAACTCCATAACTAGCTTCAAAGATCTGATCAAGGTAGATCCCTATCTAAGTATAGCCAAAAGCAAAAGAAGACATTAAAGTAATCAAAAGATACAAATAGATTAACATAAAATGCAAAGGAAGATTAGGGGATGCTTTGCGGGGTGAGAATGCATGACACTATGAAACAAACTGCGGACAAGAGACAAGCACTGCAATGTAAATGGAAAGAAATTAGGATTAAGGTATCTGAGACATAATGATGAAAATAGCATAATTCGAGAATGATAGTAAGAATTGTGATAGAGGAGGCTCGAGCTTAGTCACACCAAGTTGCGGATGCAAATATGTGCATCAAACTTGAGAAGGGTTACATCACAAGAGCTACTACCAAACCAAAAGGGAGTGAAATCATCACAGCCATCATAGCTAACAAACCTGTGTGAAGACAGCACCCAGTTGTTAAAGTCTTATGGGATTTATTACCTGCAAACCTAAACAAAACTATATATAATATAGAGAGGAAATTGCAAAGGGCAGAAAGATAAGGGGTCCCATGCAGGAAAAGTATCATCAATATAGTCACCCTGACATGAGGATACCTATACATATGAAATAGGCCAACATAAAAACCATCCACAAGAAAATAGCAGAAGAGGCAGGGTGCTGAAATCCTGCTAAGCAAGTCGATGAGCCTATAACAGTAGTTGGCAAAAATTAATTGTAAAGGAAGGCAGTATAACCCAATACCAAAAATAACACCAAATACAGATAGTCAAAACTACAGCTCCAGTAGCAGCATGCTAGCCAAAAAATTGGATAATCCAAATCAACAAATAACCAAGACAGCAAGACAACAAAAGGCAGCAGCTATCCATAGTACCACTCATTCAGAATAGACATTGCATTCCAAGGAGATAGCAGCAGAAGCCTAACAGGACCCAAATGGGAATAGAAACAATAGTAGTTAATGTAGATCACAGCTATTAGGAAATGAACAGTAGCCCAGACACAAACAACAAGGGTAATCAGAAAGCCAACCCCAACAACAAAATAGTTAGTGCAACATTGGAACCCATCAGAGGATAAATCAAAATGTGGATTAAAAATAGGGTCCTCATTAGAATCCAAAAAAAACAAGACAATAGAAAACCAAGACAAAAAGCAGCCAAGACAACAACAGCCAAGATAGCAAGGGACAACAAGATGGTCATAGAACCTCTCAATCAGAGTAGACATTGCAATAGTTAGTAACCAAGTAGATAGAGCATACAAACATGGATCAAAAAAGCAGCAGCCCAGACACCAATGACCAAAAATAATTAGAACAGTAAAGTCAAAAATAGCTTGTTGAACATAGGACCCTAAAGTCCTACAACCAACAGAAAGATAGAGCCAACATTGGAATCTCGAGAAACAAGGATAACAAATATCCAATACAACAAAAAGCCAAGACAATGAAAACCAGCTAGCTAGCAAGAGAACCACCCATTCAGAATAAACAATGCAATAGATACAAGTTTAACTAAAAGAAGTTGGAGAAAAGAGCAGTAGATAAAGTAGTCCATAGAATTCAGATGATAAGTATATAATAAACCAATAAGGAGATTCAAATCAAAAGCCACCAAGAAGTCAACAACTTCATTAGAGACTTGCAGAACAAAACAAACCAAAACCCCAGAAATAGCATGTAGAGTATTAATCCAGTTCAGCCAACAACCTAGATAGTAATTACCAAGAGGCTGGCCAAAAGTCCACCCATTCAGAGTAAATAGAGCATATGTAAAGATCCAAATAATCAGATGGAAAATCATAGGGTTCTACACAATTTGAACAGAACCAAGGTGGAAAAACAACGGAGAAATCGTGATTTACTGGTTAAGAAAAATAATCGAGAAATAAAAGGCAAGAAATATATAATAACCACAAAGACAACTTGCTGGACAAAGGACCCTAAAATCCAAAATCCAATAGTGGTAGCAATAAAACAAAAATTACACCCACCATATAAAATTATAATAAAAAATAGAGATGTAAAGTAGCAACAGAAAGGGTTCAAAAGATAATCAACAGAAAAAACCTTCCAGATAAAGATGATCAAGCTAGCAGTTAAACCCACCACCACATTAAAGGCAAATTGAGAAGCCATAAAGGAAGTCCAAACCTGCAAGGAATTAATAAAATTGAACAGGAAATTGCAAAATCTCTCTTGGCAGATTGGGAATATGAGGTTGGGCAAAATAATTAGCAAGACAACACCAACAGCGCTCTGCTGAACCAGATAAACAATCCCAGTAATATCTTGCTAGATAAAAGACTCAATGATCACAGACCATCCAACAACCAAGAAAGAAAATAATAGCAAGTTGGCCATAAAACCAACCATTCAAATTATATAGTGCATAAGTTAAATCCCAGATAATTAAGGAAGAGGCCTGGCCAAGACTAGCTGAACCAAGATGTAAAAAATAGCAGCTGGTGAAAATAGCAGCATCCCAGGTTTTAACAGCACAAACATTCAGAAAAATAAGGGATAAGAAATAGTCAAGTAGAAAAATAAAAGCCATCTTCCAGTCTACAACCTCAATAGAGGCCAACTGAATAAAATAAAATAAAACCCCAGAAGCAGCATGAGGAGTAATAATCCGATCGACCAACATCCGGAATGATGATTACCAATAATGGATCTGAATTTTAAAGAGCCAAAAGGTAAAACAACAGATTAATTGATCGGCGACTGGATGAGAACAACAAAGATAGTCAGAAGAACACCAGGCAATAAATAGCTAACAAACACAAGGTTATCCAGTAGGATAGTGAATCCAAAAATCCAACAGCCATAGGTTAAAACAACACTATAATTATTGCAACCATAGGATAGGCTAGTAAAAAGTAGTGGGGAAATAGAGCTACCATAAGGGTTCAAAAGGGTATTATCAATGAAATCCTTTAGAGAAATTAGGCTAGCACCAGAACTACCCTCCTCAGAGAAATCAGACTAAAAGGAATTCATTAAACAATACCTAACCTGCAAAGAACCATTAATAATAACAAAGGTATTGCATTTTATTTCCTTACTGTATGTAAGGCAGGGGTTATACATGCGTTCAAAAATACATTAAACCAACTCAAGACCTTTGGACAAAGGGCCAAGACCAACAACCAATAATTAAACCTTTAACATAGATGTTGCATCCGAAATAGACCCCAAACAAGGTTGGGATAATTAAACCAACATATGCCACTTAGCTCATCAAAGGACCGAGGAATGATGATGATGCATTAAATTCAAAAGACACATTAATAGTAAAAATAGTAGAGGCAGTAAGCTCCCAATTAAAGCTAAGATAATTAAACCAACAGCACGTGCCACAAAGATCAACAAGTAAACAACAAGAGATATCAGGTTGATGCATCAGCAAAGACCAAAGAAATAACAATAGTAAATAGAAAATGATCATGAAATAAAAGAGGTATTGAAGCAGGTGAATCCATTAGGTTAGATTAATTTTTGAGATTAGGAAACCCAGTATTATCCAGATTAACCAAGCCATGCAAATGTTTAGGAAGGGTTAGTTGATCAAAGAATTTTATTCCATCTAATCTAGCACCTAGATTGGCCAGATAATCTGCACATGCATTACCCTCATGCCATACATGAGTGATTTTAAAGTAGAGTTGGGCTAGGAGAGTTCTAGTTTGCTTAAGAAGGAAGTACAATTCAGTATTTCCATTTTGGTGGAAGTCAAGAGATCAATCAGCAGAAGGGCATCCACCTCAATCCAAATATTAAGCCAACCTTTTTGAAGGTAAATCTCAAGAGCTTTGTACCGCCATGAGCTCAAGGGAATAGGCGGGGATTAAGGGGTAAGCAAAGGCACATAGGACTTTTCCATTAAGATTTCGAAAATTCCACCACTGAACCTTATGAGAGCGAGCCATTGTGTTAACTTTAATAGTGTTAGCATGAGATTTTACCCAATAAACAATCTTGTCATCTTTACACATGTGGTGATCCAGCAAGTTAAAACCCAGTTTATTTGCCATAAATTTGCAACCTTTGAATTGTTTGTATTTAATTAAATTGGCATTAAACAAGTCACAGATTTTGTTTTTAGTTCTGACAATTATCCTCATGTGATTCATAAGGATCTTACGATGTTTTGCATCATTTCGGTCCATCCATATGAACCAAATAAGAGTGATAGCAGTTATGACTTTAATGTGTCCTTTAATAGTGTTGTCAAAATAAACTTCAAGAAGTTGGTATAAATTTAAGGAGCCATTGAAAATGACAATGTTAAAGAGTTCATCATACCAAATCCAAAGTTTAGAAGCAATAGCCTCATTAACAAAAACATGATTCACATTCTCAATGTGAAAACAACATTGGCATTTTGAAGGTAATTGGAAACCTTTACCCCCACAACAAGGAGTCCACAGGGATGAAGTTTTTCAAAATACACCATGTAAGAATAGAATAAGAAGTAGGGATATTATTGTTCCAAAGTTTAGAAAACACATAGGAAAAATCTTGAGTATCTTTAATGTGAATCCAAACATTTTTAAAGTTGAAATCACTATTATGTGAAAGCTTAAAAAGGATCTGATCTTAATTGGTAGGAATGATAGGAATAGTAGTAAGCTTATTTAAAAGAGAGGGAGTAATATGATGAATAAGCTTACTATTGTTTCACATATTATTCTGCTAGAAAGAGATCACTTTAATAGCAGCAGTAGAATGGGTAAAAAGTAAGTCGTCAATGGACCCACCTTCAGTCCAGTTGTCTTACCAAAAGAAAGAGGAGCTTGAGTTAATCCCCCAGGAAATTAAAGATTCAGCATTCCATTTGACGTAACAAAGTCTTTTCCAAATAAGAGATTCTCCCACTTTATAGGGGCAAATGAGAGGGTGCTTACCCTGACAGTATTTAGCAGTCATGAAATTTTTCCATAGACTATTTTTTTTCTAAAATTCCACCAAAGTTTATAAGAAAAAGCAGTGATAGTTTCCTTGATTGGTTTACATCCAAGACCACCTTCAACAAAAGTACCACAAGTTTTATACCAAGAGTTCCAGTGCATTTTCTTAGAAGAATTGTTAGATCCCCAAAAAAATTTGTTAATGGCTTAATTCTGATGATTAGTTGGTGACAATGGTTTGAATGAGATACAAAGGCATGGAGTTAAGGGTGCTCTTAATCAAAGTGAGCCTACCACCAAAAGAAAGTAAGTGAAATTCCCAAATAGACATTTTATTAGAGATTTTTTGGATTAGCTCATCAAATAGGTGAGATCTTTCTTGACCTTTAAAAAGAGGAGCACCAAGATATTTAATAGGAAGTTGTTGATGTTGAAAATTAGTAATTCTCAATATTTGGTTGGTCCTATTGTTAGGGATTTTAGAAAAAGGAATGAAACAACTTTTGCCTTCATTGAGAGAAAGACCGCTTTCGTTGCCAAATTTATTTAAAAGATTCTTAATAGTTTTAATGTGAGGAATTGAGCCATTGCAAAAGATTATAAAGTCATCAGCAAAACTAAGATGAGTGACAAGAAGACCACCTTGAGTTTTATAAAACATCCTAGTTATTGTAAAAGATCATTGAGACTCCTTGATAGATATTCAATAATAATAAAGAGAGGGGATAGGGGATCCCTTTTCTCAACCATGCTTTGAAGGAAAAAACCTAGGGATTCACCATTCATGATAATAGAGAACCAAACATTTGTAATGCAATTTTGATGAGGGATAAAATAACGAAAACCCAAACAAATGAAGAATTTGAAGGAAATCCCAAGAGGTTGTCAAAAGCTTTAGTGATGTCTAGTTTAAAATGATGTTACCACCGATAGGAATGTTAATGTCATGAATCAGCTCTTGTGCTAGAAGTATGTTATCAGATATTGCTACCTTTTTGAAGCGGTTTGGTTGGGGAAATAATTTTAGGCAGTGGACTAATTATTAGCAATTAATTTAGCAATTAGTTTATGAAAGAAGGTGCAAAGGCGATTAAATCACCCAAGATTTAGATTATTAATTTTGGGAATGAGAATAATGGAAGTGCTAGAAAATATCTAGGTAAAGGGTTACCCTCAAAATCAACAAGCATCATGAGGTCGGTCTTAATAATAGGCCAACAATGTTTAGGTATTCATAGGGAATGACCAGGAATTAGGTCTTCATGCTATTGAGAATACCAATCTCGACTTAGTGCCAGCTAAGTGGTTTTCATCATTAGAGATCGTGGGAGATCAAATGTATTGTTGGAGATGAAGCTGTTGTTTAATAAATTTTGAAAATGATGTATGACAGAATCTTTAATATCATTATTTTCAGTAATCCAGGTTCCATTATCATTTTTGATTTTTTTAATATAGTTTAAGGCTTTCTTTTTTTTAAAAAAGAGCATGGAAATACCTTTTGTTTCTGTCACCATCAGCAATATGTTTGCTAGCAGCCTTTTGGCTACAGTAGGTTTCCTCCATATTTTGATAATTAATCAAGTTATCTTTAGCAGCATTCAAATCATCAAGCTTATTAGAGTTAGTCAAAATAGCATCTTCAAGAGAGCAAATAAGTTGTTCCATATTTTTGAGATTTGCAAAAAGATTTTTAAAATGATGCTTGTTCCACCAATTTAGATTTTGTTTAAGCCTTTTTAGCTTAAGCCAAAGGTGAATCATGCCTTTAACAAAATTATCATGATGAATAGGGGCCCGCCAAGTAATGGAAAAAACATTAATGAAATCACTATGCTGGATCCACATATTTTGGAATCTAAAAGGAGTAGGGGAGGATAGTCTAGTGGAGGGATATTTAACAGAAATCAAAAGCGGAGCATGGTCAGATAAAGTTCTGCTTAAATGTTCAACCGATGTAAGAGGCTATTGATTGATCCAAAGAGAATTAAAGAGGGTCCTATCAAGCTGCTGCCAAAGTCTAGAATTATGCCACGTGTAGTCGAAACCCAAAAAACTATTATCAATTAGATTACACTCAAGAATCATATTAGAAAAGTCTTCCATGAAATGAATGTTAGGAGAGCAACCTCCCCTTCTTTTCGAGGAAGCGAGTATAGTGTTGAAATCACCACCAACCAACCAAGGTTTATTGATAGAGGAGGCAAAGGTTCTTAAGTTATCCTAAAGGATGCTCCTACCAGCTCTATTACAAGAAGCATAAATAAAGGAACTAAGAGCAGAATATTCACCCAATGAGATTTGAACATTAACCAATTGATGAAGGTCATCAAGGATAGAGATGTTGACTAGATTATTCCAAAAACACCAAATTTTATTGTTAATATTATAAAAGGAGTTTTGAAAGCCAAGCATTCTAGCAACCTGAGTGATCTTAGAATAGTGTATGAATGGTTCAATAACAATAAGTAAGGCTATGTTATGAGTGCGGCAAAGGCTTCTAACACGGTTGCTGACAATGAGAGTCGCAATACCCCTAACATTCCAAATAAGTAAATTAGTCATAATAAATAAGAAGAAAATAAGAAAGATAATAGAAGGATAAGAAAAAATAAGAAGAAGAAAGACACATGATGTAATCATGTATGGGAAGTTAGAGAAGATCTAGTGGTTCAAGTGGAGCTATTAGTGAACATTCTAGCTTTAAAGGATTTTTTCTTAGTAACAGTTTGAAAAGGTCTATCTATGTCCAAAGTATCTCCATCCGAGAGAGATTGATTTGTGAAATTTAGAGTAGGGCCAGTATCTGTCAAAATATTCCTAATTATAATTTCCCCTTCTTCAATGTTAGAATTAAGATGAGGAATTGGGTTAACCTGAGTATCACTCTGAAGGGTAGGAGAAGGAGAGGTTGTGAAGCCATTAATTGCACAATTTTCATGTTCAGTTTCAAAAATACTTTTCAGATTTTGTTCCACTACCAAAGAGTCAACATTTTTTAGATTTTGAACTATCATCAAATGGGCACTTTTAGAATTAGTTTTCAGATTTTGATCTGACCTAAAGTTCCCATTCAAATCACCACAAGGGTTCATATGAGCCTCGTCAGGTTCACTAGTCAAAAGAGGTAAGGTAGAATGAATCAAGGTATTGTCTAGAGGAACCAAAGTATTACAATTAGAAGCAATAATAGGTAAGTTATCATTGGCCTCCTCATGAACCACATAGGCCATATTATTAACCTGCTCTGAATTCTCTCCAATAGACAAATCAGTAGATAATAATCCCTTTTGAGGACCTTTAGGCATATAAGCCAATTTATTGGATTTTTTATTTGCTAGAGAGGGATAGGTTCAGACAGTTTAATTTTTTTAAGATGAGGATGCAACACAAAGCGTTCAGATGATCATGACCATGAATCTTACAGTGGTGCAAAAAATAGGGGAATTTTCAAAATTCACTTTTTGATTATAGCCAAATTTCTCAGAGCTGATCCATACTTCTTTTGGATACTTTTTGGTAATATCAATCTCAACTAAAATATGAGCAACTGATGGCCATGATCTCGCAGCAGTGGCCTGATCAATTTGGAGAGGCCAACCAAAGAGAGCCCCAACCACAAAGAGGAATTGATGTGTAACGTAATGTATTCTCATATTAGGAAGGGCAAGCCATAGAGGAACAATAGGGATTCTTCTTTTACATCAAAAAGAGGAGACCATTTGAAAAGTCTCATTTGAAAATTATACACAAAGTAGGAGCGACGAACAAAAACTCTTGAGTAATCTAAGTCATTAGATAGCTGAATAAGGATATGCCTAGGATCAATCAATCTGATAGTGAAAATGCCAGAGAGCTTTAGGCTATGAAAAAAGGATCGGATATTATCAAGAGTTGGCCGATGTAAGGAAAATTTTCCAACTAAAGAGAATTCAAATGGCTTGCCAAATTTTCCATGTCAAGATTCGAGCACATTACAATAGGAATTCCATGAAAAGATGTTGAGATCAAGTTAATCGAAGCATTAGGGGAAGTGTTCTTACCAGATAATGCATCCTTGAAGGACTTAACAGCAGAAAGAGTAACAGGTGGAGTCAAATCCATAATACCTTGAAATTCGAAAGCCCCTAAGACACTAAAGTCAAGTTTATGGTGCGACACTCCCACCATTGATAGAATAAGGATACTCACATTAGCCCAAAGAGAGTAAAAAACTAGAAATTATGATGAGAAGGATCAAAATTGACCAAGCGACGAAAGTCACAAGGAACAGAGCTGAGAGCACCACTGAGAGTGGTTTAGGTTTAGTTTAGTTGGTTTAGGTTTAGGGTTTAGCGTTTAGGGTTTATAGTTGAGGGTTTAGTTTTTAGGGTTTAGGATTTTAGGTTTTAGGTTTTAGGGTTTATGGTTTTTATGGTTTAGGGTTTAGGGTTTAGGGTTTAGATTTTAGGTTTATGGTTTAGGGTTTATGGTTTAGGATTTAGGTTTTGGAGTTCTAGTTTTAGTTTAGGGTTTAGGGTTTCTAGTTTTTTTTAACATAGAGCAAATTAGGTTCAACATTTCTTCTTTTCGATTTCATCAAGCAAGTAACACACTAACTTTTGTAAGACACAAGGGATGACATAGATAAAACATGAGCACACATAAAATCAAAACCCCAAATAACTATAAGAATGATGAGTCCATAAAGTAGATTGAATTTTTCTTTTTTTTTTATTTAATTTAGGTTTATTTTATTTTTTAGTTTAGTTTAGGTTTTTATTTATTTATTTTAGTTATTTTGTTAGTTTATTTTATTTTATTTTAGTGTAAGTTTAGGATTATTTTATTTTTATTTTATGGTTTAATTTTTTTTAGTTTAGGGTTTAGGTTTTATTTTTTATTTATTTTTAAGTTTTATTTTTAGGTTTATTATTTCAGTTTAAGTTTTTTTTTTTTTTATATCATTTTAATTTTGATTTATTATATTTTTATCTTAGGTTTACTTTTTATTTTATTTATTTTCTATTTCTTAGTTTAGTTTAGGTTTTTATTTATTCTATTTTTGTTTAGTTTTTATCTATTATTTTATTTACTTTTTAGGTTTAGGTTTACATTTCGATTTAGGTTTAGGGTTTAGTTTATGTTTTTATTTTATTATTTTATTTTATTTATTTAATTTATTTTATTTTTGTTTTATTTAGTTATATTTTAGGTGTAGTTTAGGGTTTGGGGTTTAGTATTTAGGGTTTATTTATAAATTTTAGGTTTAGTTTAGGGTTTAGCTTTAGGGTTTAGGGTTTAGGGTTTTTTGAGGGTTTTATGGGTTTAGTTTTAAGTTTAGGTTAGGTCGTTAGGGTTTAGGTTTTGGTTTATGGTTTAGGATTTATGTGGTATTTTAGTTTTAGGTTTAGGTTTATTTTTATTTTAGTCAGGTTTATTTTAATTTTATTATTTAGGCTTAGGTTTTATTTTTTATTTTTTTAGGTTTAGTTTTATTTTATTTAGGTTTAATTTTTGTTTACTTTTTTATTTTAGTTTAGCTTTAAATTTTTTTTAGTTTATTTTATTTTATTTAGTTAATGGTTTAAGTTTAGTTTATATTAGGTTTAGGTTTAGGTTTAGGTTTAAGTTTTATTTATTTTAGTTTAGTTTATTTTATTTTAGTTTTAGGTTTATTTTATTTTTATTTTTGGTTTAGGATTTTTTTTAGTTTAGTGTTTAAGTTTTATTTTTAAGCTTTATTTTTTAGATTTATTTTTAGGTTTAGGTTCTTGTTTAGTTTTTATTTTATTTTATTTTAGGATAATTTTATGTTTATTTTATTTTTATTTTACATTTAGGTTTTTTGTTCTTAAGTTTATTTTATTTTTTAATTTAGTTTATGTTTTTATTTATTTTATTTTCCTTTATTTTATTTTCTTTTTTTGGTTTAGCTTTAGTTTTAGTTTAAGATTTTATTTTATTTTATCTTTAGGTTTTATTTAGTTTATGTTTAGGTTTATTTTAGGTTTTTTTATTTAGTAGTTTTATTTATTTTTTTAGGTTTTAGGGTTGTGGAGTTATTTTATTTTAGGGTTTAGGATTTTTTGGCTTTTATTTGGGTTTAGTTTTAGTATTTAGGTTTAAGGTTTAGGGTTTAGGCTTTGGGTTTGGGTTTAGGTTATGGTGTAGGTTTGTTTGGGGGTTTAGTTTAGGGTTTATAGTTTTGGGGTTTAGTTTTTATTTTAGGTTTTGGGTTTAAGGTTTTGTTTTTTGGTTTAAGTAGTTTGGAGATTTAAGATTTAGTTTATTTGGGGTTTAGGATTGTAGGTTTAGGCTTTGGAGTTTATGGTTTAGGGTTTAGGGTTTAGGGTTAGGGGTTTTTTTAATTATTTATTTATTTTTTAAAATTTTATAAAATGGTAGGTTTAAGTTTATTTAGTTTATTTTTTAATTATTTTATTTTATCTTATTTTTTATTTTGATTTAGGTTTATTTTGATTATTTTATTTAATTTAGTTTATTTATTTTAGTTTATTTTTTTTGGTTTAGTTCTATGTTTAAGTTTATTTTTTAGTTTAGTTTTATTTTTATTTTATTTTTTAGGTTTAGGTTTTATTTTTTATTTATAACTTTAGGTTTAGGTTTTTATTTTATTTTTTTAAGTTTTGGTTTTAGGTTTTTATTTTAGGTTTATTTTTTGAATTTAATTTTTAGTTTAGGTTTATGTATTTTTTTAGTTTATTTTATTTTATTTAGTTTAGCTTTTGGTTTAGGTTTAAGGTTTATTTTATTTTTTTGGTTTAGGATTTAGGTTTTATTTTTTATTTATTTTTATGTTTAATTTTTATTTTATTTATGTTTGCTTTATTTAGTTTTTTTATTTTATTTATTTTATTTTACTTTTATTTTATTTTATTTTAGGTTTAGTTTCTTTAATTTTAGGTTTTAATTTTTTTATTTGGTTTAAGTTTTATTTTTATTTTATATTTTTATTTTATTTTATTTCTTTGTTTTGTGTTTCTTACTTAGTTTTGTTTATTTCTATTTTATTTTTTCTTTATTTTATTTTATTCTTTTGTTTTTAGCTTCATTTTAGTTTAAGCTTCAGGTTTTGCTTAATATTTTAGCTTTAGTTTTCATTCTTTTAGTTTGATTTGGTTTATAGGTTTTTTTTTTTATTTGTGGTTTTAATTTTATATTTTAGGTTTTAGGTGAGGGTTTAGGGTTTATATTTTAGGTTTAGTGTTTATGATTTAGGTTTTAGGGTTTTAGGGTTTAGGGTTCAAGGTTTAGGATATATTTTTATTTTATTTTATTTATTTATTTTATTTTTGTTTATGTTTTTTTTATTTATTATATTTTTATGTTTTAATTAGTTTAGGTTTAGCTTTTTAGCTTTTAAGAGTTTAGGGTTTAGTGTTAGTTTAGGGTTTATGATTTACAGTTTAGGGTCTAGGGTTTATGGTTTAGGGTATTATTTTTTTTTTTGGTTTATGGTTAAGGGTTTCGGGTTTTAGGGTTGAAGGTTCAGGGTTTAGGGTTTTAGGGTTTAGGGTTTAATGTTTTATAGTTTTTAGAGTTTAAGGATTAAGGTTTATATATCATGTTTTAGGTTTAGGGTTTAGGGTTTTAGGGTTTAGGGTTTAGGGTTAGGATTTAGGGTATAGTGTTTAGGCTTTATGGTTTAGGGTTTTTAGGGTTTAGGTTTTAGTGCTTAGGGTTAGCTTAGGGTTTAATCATTTTTTGGGTGTTTAAGGTTTATGGTTTAATTTAGGATTTAGAGTTTAGGATTTAGGGTTGTAAGTTTAGAGTTTAGGGTTTAGGGTTAGTTTTAGGGTTTAGGGTTTACAATTTAGGGCTAGAATTATGGTTTAGGGTTTAGGGTTTAGGGGTTAGGGTTTAGGGTTGTAGGTTTAGGGTTAATTTTAGGGTTTAAGGTTTAGGGTTTAGGGTTTAGGATTTACAGTTTATTTACTTTATTTAATTTATTATTTATTTTTCTTAGTTTATTTGATTTTTTTTATTTAGGTTTATTTTTTATTTTTTATAGTTTAGTTTATCTGTTTTAGGTTTCTTTTTTATAGTTTAGGTTTTTTATTTTAGTTTATTTTTTTAGGTTTAGGTTTAGGTTTATGTTTGTTTTTCTGTTTAGTTTTATTTTTATTTTTATTTATTTATTTTTTTTAGGTTTTATTTTTTATTTTTTTGGTTTAGGTTTAGGTTATATTCTCATTTATATTCTCATTTATATTCACATATATAAATGAAATATAAATTCAAACCAATTAAACTAAACTCAAAAGTCAAAATCAATTCATGAAATTCTCTTAAGTCCTTTATTTTCCACTAATGGACTTAAAATCAACTCTAAACCAATTCGAACTCATGGGATTTTCTCAAAACTCATTTATATTCTCATTTATATTCACATATTTAAATGAAATATAAATATAAATCAACCAAATCAAATCCTCAAATTAAATTCCAAATCTAAAACCTTTCTTAAGTCCTTAATTTTCCATTAATGGACTTAGCCTAAATAATCATCAAATCAATTCAAATTCATGGAATTTTCTCATAATAAATTTATATCTCATTTATATTCACATATATAAATGAAATATAAACATAAATCAATCAAGCCGAATTCAAAAATTCAAACTCCAAACTCCAAAGTTTTCCTAAGTCCTTTAAATCCTTCTTAATGGACTTAGCCCAAATCATGATTAAACCACTTCAAATCCTTGAAATTTTTCATTGATCCATTTATATTCTCATTTATATTCACATATATAAATGAAATATAAATTTAAACAATTGAAACTATTTCCAAAAATCAAACTCAAATCTACTCAAAATCCAATCTAAGCCCTTCAAGTCAAAATCTTGAACTTAGTCAAATCAATTTCAAATCAAGCCGAACTCTTGATTTTTATTCATGATTCAATTAACCCTACAATCATGAACCTATACATAAATCCAAATCCAATCACTCAATCAAAACCCAAGTCAATAATTAAACCCAAAATCCCTTCATATTCTTCCTTTGAATATGAAATTGTCAAATGAACCAAAACCCATTTGACTTCAAACCACATGTAAATGGATTTATATTTCAATCATAAGTCCATATACAAGATCAATCAAGCTCAAATCAAGCTTTGACCAAGCTATTTGACCCACTTAGGCTCACTTGACCCAAAGTGACCTAAAGTACCCTTATGAGCCAAATTCTAATCCTAACCAAATTGGATTGAACCAAACTCACATATGCCTCTCATCATGATCAACAATCATCATGGGATGATCAATCAATAAAATTGGGTCAAACTAAGTCAAATCAAAGGGTTGACCAAGTAAACACTTAGTCCAAAATGAAACCTAACATAGCTAAATTTCACCATAGGCTAAATTGATTGAAACCATTAATCTAAGTTCACTCATGACCTATGTTTAAACTTGACCAAGCCAATATTTGAGCCTAACCTAGCCCAATTGGCCACTTGACCCAAGTTGATCCAACTTGACCTAGAAAGTCAAAATGCATCAAAACTTTATCTAAACTAAATTGGTTGAAACCAATGGTTCAAGTTCATTCCAAATCACTTGTGAAACTTGACCAAAGCCTCAATTGGCCAACTAAACCAAACCTAGCCAAATTGATCTTAGACCCAACTTGACCTAAAGGGGTCATGTTGAGCCAACTTTGAACTTAACCAAAATTAATTGGAAATAAAGATACCAATCCACTCCATATGACTAACCTAACCTAAACCAACCCATGACCTAGCCCAAATAGGTCAAATGGGTCAAATACATCAATTTGACCCATTTGACCTAAATGAAGTCAAATGAGCTAAAATTAAAACTTTACCAAATTGAACCAAACCAAATCCACCAAAACTTTTCAAATGGTCATATGAAGTTGACCCAACCCTTGCTTTGACCCAATTTGACCAATTGGTCATCTTGACCCAAGTTGAACTATTTTGACCTAAATAGGTCAACATGGACCAAACCTTATCAAATGAATTCCATATCTCATGAAACTTGACAAAACCTAGTTTCTCCACATACACAACATATTTAAATTGAAAATTAAGTAAAATGACCATTTTACCCCTAGTCCATAGAATAAATTTTGACCTAATCTATGGGTAATTTGGTCATACCCTTTTCATATCCACGTTATGCTTTCTTAATAGCTCAAGGGGACCAAATGAAGAATGGTGCACCCAACCTAATGGGTTTGGGTCAGTGCAATTGGCCCCAAGGCCTAACCCGACCACATGGGTCAAATTGGCTCATTCCAAATCCCTCTTCCATAGAATTTCAAGCACATGGGAGGTTGGCAATCCACTCAAGGCCTCAAACTGACCATGTGGCAACTCAAAATGGATCAAACAACCTTCTAGTTGTAGTCAATTGGATCAAAATGGAAAAGAAGCTTGCGACATCCGATCTTTCAAGGGGGAGATATACTCCCCTTAACTCAATTCAAAAACCATCATCCTCAATTTGATCAAGCCCTAACCTAAGCATTCTTAGAGGGATTTGAATTTGAGATTTCTCAGTTTTCTCCATGAAAAAATAGGGGAGCTTACTTGAATTTCCAACTTTCTCCACACTAAAACCACTCTAATTCCACTTGCACACTTCCTCTAAGGATCAATCTAAGCACACTCAAGCATTTACTTGAGTTATCATAGTAAGGAGAGGAGCAATTGGATCAAAGATGTAATAGATTTGAAGTGGTGTTGGTTTATAGAGCAATCTCAACCCCAAGGCCTAAGAATTTCAATAGGGCTTCATCTCCACTAGACAAAGCTACCTCATCGATCTCGAGCACCGGTGAGGTATGGAATTTTTTGACCACCTAGCATAGGAGGTGTTGGTCTTTTGTAAAAGGAATTTTCAACTCATGCAAATTCCACCATTGGATGTGTTCCTTATTGGCTTTAGATGGTGTGGGTAAAATTTTATTTTAATCCAAGCTCAATCGAGCTTGGATCTTCCCCTAGATCATGGAAAGTTGAGATTATTCCCACATTTGGAATTTCTTTTATCCCTTTTAAAACTGTGGGGAGTTCCCTCGCCGTCTGATCTTTGATCGGACGGCAGAGATCAAAGTGTGTCCCGTCGCTAGTCGCCACTTGATGTGGTGTTTAAGTAGCGGGCTCACGGTGTGATGCGTGTAAAGTGGACTGACCGTCGTTGCCACGCATTGCGCTATGCACTGAGGGATTAGTTAGGATTCTTAATTAATGCTAATTAATCTATGGATATTCTAAAATTCATATCTCTCTCAATAAAATTTAGAAAAATATGAAATAAATATTTATGGAAAGATAATTCAACCTAGAATATTTTAAAAATAATTTCAATGGATTTTGAATTATGCTTTTCTCTGATTTTGGGCTTTATTGGAAATTTCATTTTGCTAATTAGCTCTTAATTAAGCCTCTGATTTATTCCAAACTTCTTGAGTATATTTAAGGGGATGACTTCTACCTCCCCTAAGTTTCTTGTAATTTATTGAAGGCTTAATTGGGGGAATTGCATATGGGTTTTCTAATTACTCCCTTAACCTAATAAAGGATAATTAAAGTGTGATTAGTAGTTTTAATCCATGATTAGAGTTGATTAACAATAGATCCAGAAGATAGGAGGTTTAGAGAATAATTTTGGGGCATTTCCCCTAAGCTATTCACTAAACCTCCATTTTCTTTCCTTAATCTTCTTTTAATTAAGGGTTAATTCATTAATTATCCCCTTAATTAATTTCTATAAATTTTAAAAATTTCTAGAACTTAATTAATCTACTTTGGGTAGATTCTTAGGTGTTGAATAACCTAAGTTCAATTAAGGAAATCAAAACTCAATTCATATGTGTGAAAGGTTGTTTTGAAATTACTTAAGCTAAACCCTTTTGCTTAATTAACCATTAATTATGAGCCAAATTGCATTAGGCCTTTTTCTTATTAGGCGCATTGCAAATTTAAATTCCTTGTGAGTTTTTATGTCATCTCATTGGCTCATAATTATTTCATTAATTATGTTAAGGTGGTGTAGGTAAGGTTTAATTAAGTTACTTAATTCATACCTTAACCTAATTAATATGTAAAAATGAATCTAATCATCTAAAAATTAAACAAAAATATCAAACACATGTTGTATTAGGTTAGGAACAACAAATGCAAATCACCTTTTCAAAATTAAATCGAACTTCAAACTAAATAAAAATCACAATGAATACACTTTGATTTATTTTAAACTTTCTTTTTCTATAAGAATGTCTTTAGGATTTAATTATAGGGAATTTGTTTACATGCTTTCATTGATTTGAGTCTTTCCCCAACATGTTAAATTTATTTGTCATGTGGTTTCATGCATTCATATTTTTTCAAATTTAAGTTTAAAATGAAATTGTTTACTTTATGTCAAATTTTCATGTGTTGGCTAAAGTAGAAATATGAGTGGCTATTATCACTACTAAATTCAAATTATTTTCAAAACATATAAATCAAGTATCAAATCTGAAAGTATTCTACTTATATTTTAATTATGAGCTTGCATGTGAAAGAGTAGAAAGGTCTGTTTAGCATAGGTTTCTCCTATCTTTTATATTAGCATAGTTTTGATAGGTGTTGGTAAGATGTATGGTTCGATTGAAAAGAACCTAACACTTACTTAATTCTATATCCTATTCATCTCTATGCTACCACTTAAGCAGGGTTAACTATATTAACACACATAAATTTCTTAAACAAAAATGCATTAACTAATACAATTTATGCATTCTTTCCTCTCCATTTCATATCTTAATATGTAAAAATGAATCTAATCATCTAAAAATTAAACAAAAATATCAAACACATGTTGTATTAGGTTAGGAACAACAAATGCAAATCACCTTTTCAAAATTAAATCGAACTTCAAACTAAATAAAAATCACAATGAATACACTTTGATTTATTTTAAACTTTCTTTTTCTATAAGAATGTCTTTAGGATTTAATTATAGGGAATTTGTTTACATGCTTTCATTGATTTGAGTCTTTCCCCAAGATGTTAAATTTATTTGTCATGTGGTTTCATGCATTCATATGTTTTCAAATTTAAGTTTAAAATGAAATTGTTTACTTTATGTCAAATTTTCATGTGTTGGCTAAAGTAGAAATATGAGTGGCTATTATCACTACTAAATTCAAATTATTTTCAAAACATATAAATCAAGTATCAAATCTGAAAGTATGCTACTTATATTTTAATTATGAGCTTGAATGTGAAAGAGTAGAAAGGTCTGTTTAGCATAGGTTTCTCCTATCTTTTATATTAGCATAGTTTTGATAGGTGTTGGTAAGATGTATGGTTCGATTGAAAAGAACCTAACACTTACTTAATTCTATATCCTATTCATCTCTATGCTACCACTTAAGCAGGGTTAACTATACTAACACACATAAATTTCTTAAACAAAAATGCATTAACTAATACAATTTATGCATTCTTTCCTCTCCATTTCATATCTTATATACACATGTTTGTATTTATGAAAAGTGAGGTTGTTAGGCTTTAAGTAGCCCTAAGTAGGACTTGTACCTTACACCTCTGGTTAACAATTGCATTGTACTCACTTATGCCTTTCTTATTTTAATGTGTGTATGTGAAAATTTGGATAAAGAAACCCTTTTCTACTTAAGAAAAATCATGCATAGTAAACTTCTAAATGTCCTTAAATAGATTACTTAGCATGCATCATAATGTGTGTTAAATGTTCTCATTTGTATGTATAAATATGCTCAGGATGTGATGTGATGTGTGTTTTGTGAATTTGGTTCATTTTATTTAATCTTAAAATGCCTTTCTTTTTGAATAGGTTTATTTAGAGTTCATCTAAACTTAGGATTAATTAAAAGACTTAATTAAAACATTCATTAAACTAAACTAAAATGTGAACCTACTTTAGAAATTACTTAGGTTAGGAAAGGAAAGAGAAGTTCTATTCTCTTTCCCTCTCTTCATAACTTAGTAATTAATTGTAGGATTCACTTGAACCTAATCAAAACATGAAATAAAATCAACCTAAGAAAACTAAACAACTTAAATGAAACCCTCTACTAAGTTCAACATGTTTTCACACTTAGAAAATTTGAACCTAAAGCCATAGCTAAGCAAACCACACAAATCTTCAAAGCACACACATTAGCCTAAGTCACCATTTCTAGCTTTAGATTAGGTCGGTTCATGGTTTGGTGTTTTGTTTTATTTTGTGATATATGTTTTAGACTGCATGTTAGGGTGTATTCTTGTAGATTGAATGGTAGGATGCTCTTAGTCTAATCATTATTTTTTGCAAAGGATTGTACTTAAGGGATGTAATCAAAAATAAAAATATAAATGCTTTTGCTTGCAGGTGCTTTATACCCCTAAGCATAATCTAATAGGCCAGGTGGGCATAGTCACCTATGTGTAGGGTGATAAGTCCAATATACATGCTTGGGATTTATTTGGTTTATTTTAGCTAACCTTTATTTTGCAGGTGCTAGTAAGATTTCCACTTTTTTTTAATGTAAATTTATGCAATTAGGATTTTGGAATGATTATTATGGGGATTAGGATGAGCATTGGTCATAAGATCCTATCTTATACACCATGCGAAGCCTAAGAGCATCTACCTTCAAACCATCCAAAAGAAGGAATCAAAGAAAGAAAAGAAAAAGAAGAAGAAGAAAGAAGAATAAAGCTTGAAGACTCCCATAATAATGGATTCCTTGCTTAATTGTAATTTAATTCATTTATAATCTTGGTTTTATGAGGGTAGAGCTCGGCTTCCCAATTTGATATTTTCTGGTTTGGGCAGTGGTGCCCGACTACAACAGCCTTTTATTCTTTTTGCGATTAGTTTTATAAATTGATTAATGATTTGTTTAGCTTGTTCATTAAGTGGCATGCTTTTCTTAGTTTATTCCTTGCTTTATGTATGGCCTGGATGTGGATTAGGCTCTTTAGGGAAAAATAAATCTTATACCAAACCTAACAACTCAAATTAAAAATAAAGAACACGTAACCTCACCTAAAGCTTAGGTTTAAAATCAAGATAAAAGAATTAGCAACCCCTTAGTTGGATGAGCATTTCTTTTGCAATATCATGCACAACAGGATCTTATTTCACTCTTGATTTGAGAGATTCCACTTTTTCCAAAGAAAATTGGCTTGACCTTTGAGAGCCATGGTGGAAACTAACCTCCTCCTTCTCACTAATTTTGGCCAATAACTTTATTTCTCAAGCATTCGACATATGAATCCTATTAGCCTGAGTCAAAAATAATCATCCAAAAATGAAAATAAAATGAAATTTGAATTTCATTAGATTTAGGTCATTTGAAGTATGTTCTTTACATGACCTAGTCTCTTTAGGGAGTGAGTTTAAGGCCTTAGTCTCTTTTTAAATAAATAATAGCCTAGCTATCTTGCATAAGCAGAATGACATGCCTACATGTATTTAAAATCGTAGGAGGAGTTAGTTGGCAGCCATCCCCAGGTGGTTGTAAGTCTAAGCTGTCGGGTTGTTTGTCCTCTCTTGTGGAGGCAAACCAATTACCCATTTTTGCCTTAGATTTAGGTTATGCTTTCAGCTCTCTCTAAAGCTCCCTAGATTTAGGTTCTAAGGTTTCTTCTCTCTTTGTGGGCCATAAGCATAATTCCTTACCTCTTAGGCATTTTCTTAATCCTCTGTTAAGGAATCATAAGGCCTAGATTTCTAATTAAAAATTGAACTCAAATAAATTAAATCAATTTCAAAAATGTAAAGCCCAATTATAGGATAGTTTGATATTGTTCGCTAGGTTTCCTAGCATCGTGGGCATCTCCTACTTATCTTCCATTTTTGGCTTCAATAATAACTCCCTCTCTTTGATAAATCCAATTTGAACTTCAAAAATGAACCAATCGATTGATAGTCATTTCCTATTGAAATATTTGAAGATAATGATCATTTACCTTAATCGAGAGTTTTTCTAAGGAATCACCATTTCTTAGGATGTAATTTTTGAGTAAGGCGAGAGGGCTTTGTGGTGAAAATTTTTCATATAGGAGGGGAATCACCTTCAAATTTATGGGGAGAAATAAAAGAGGAAAGCATATAAAAATTCATCTTTTTAGGATGCCACACAAATTTGTAGATGTACTTATTCAGGTGATCAGGTATGTCATCAAGGAAATAGTGTACTATCTCGAGAGATAGAAGTCACTACGCTTTAATGGACCTAATCACCTCAATAAAGACTCCTAAGGATCATGGGTCTGCATATGTACCAGAAATTCTTTCCCTACATTACATAGAAAAGTAAGGCGAGAGGGCCTTGTGGAGTTTTTTTTTTGGATGTAGGGGTGGGGGGACACCACACAGATCATAGGTGGGTACTTTTTGAGTTGATCGAGTATAACATTAAGGTATGATGTACTATCTCGAAAGATAGAGGCATCACCCTATAATAGACCTAATCACGTAATAAAGACTACTAAGGCATGATTGGTCTTTGAATGTACCTGAGATTTTCCTCCTACTTTACGTAAATGAATAAAGTAAGGTTTATATTAAACCAGGTTCTTAAGTTTCCTATGGAGGTAAGCCTCTATAGTTAATTACATTTTAGGAAATGAAATTTCCTAAGAATACTCTCAATTATAGTAGACAAATATCATCGCCAAATATTTGAAGGTTAGACTATCAAAGGATTGGTTGTATTTGAAAAATCAATTGGGAAAGTTCAAGGAGAAGACTTATTTTTGGAATCTAAATGAAATATGTAGGAAATCCTCATGATACTAGGAAGCCTAGTGAGCATTCCAATCTATCTTATGGATAGGCTTTATAATTTTAAAGTTGAGAAGATTTATATATTTTGAGTTGAAATTTAATTAGATTACTAGGGAATATAATCTACCAACATAAGTTTGTGGGAATGCTTAAGAGGTGAGGATTTATGATCGTCACCTAAATAGCTACCTCGAATCTTAAATCTAGGGAGCTTTAATACAAGCTAAAGCATGACCTAAATCTAAGTAACATGTGGACATAATGGTTTACCTCCACAAGAGAGAATAAATTATCCGACTTCTGGACTTATAACCTCCTAGAGTGGCCGCCAGCTAATTGCTCCTACAATTTTAAAACCAGGTAGTCTGGTCTTCTAATTTGCCAAATAGTTAGGGTAGTTATTTAATTAGTAAAGTCCTTAATACACTCTCTAAGAGACTAGAGCATGAGTGGTATGAACATATGACTTAATCTATAGATGCAAAATCTTTTCAAATTTTATTTCATTTTAGACGCATTATTTTGACAGAGGTTTTAGGATTTCTTATGCCTAAATATTTGAAGAAATAGGTTATGGGTCAATTCAACTAGAAGAAGGTGTTCTCCACCACAAGGGCTGCCCTTACAGGTCAAGCATTCCTTTATCATGCAATGATGGAGATCCTTCATGTTCAAGAGAGAGAATATGCATGCATGATTGCAAACATACAACCATACAGCTAAGGGGTTGTTAAATCTTTTAATAATCATATTTATGTCTTAGGCTTTTTGCTGAGGTTTTGAATGGTTTAAAATTTAGTTATGAGTGATTAGTTGGGTATAAAATTTATTTTTATCCTAAGAGCCTAATCGTACCCAAGCCACACATTAAAGTATCAATCATTTAAGAAACTATGAAAAGTATGTCGTCCTCATGCACAACGTAAACATTACATCAAACAATTATATAAACTATCATAAATGAATAAAAGGCCGGTACGGTCAGGTACCACCGTACAACCTGAAGAGAGATAAGATGGGTAGCAAAGAACTACCCTTATACAACCTGGAATATGAAGGAGTAATTATAATTACATTAAATGCCATGGGGGTCTTCTTTCTTTGTATCTCCATTTCTGATTTGGTTCCTTCTTTGATTTGGATGGTGCTTGCTTCAAAGGCATCACAAGGCACCCTAGGACAAAGCCTTCTAGCCATATGTCATCTTAATCCCCCATAGCACTAATTATAATCCCTATTGCAAAAATTACATTTATGTGAGAAAAGTAAATCTAACTACACCTACAAAATAGTGTTTAGCTAAATATACATCTAATCCTAAGAAATTGTATTTATAATTTTGACTTAGCACCCAACACATGGGTAACTAAGCCCACCTATCCTAACTTGGATTGTGCTTAAGGATTTAAGCAACTTGCAAAAAGAGCATTCACATTTATTTTTAAGCATCCCTTAAGCATAATCCCCTGCATAAAATATGATTAGGCTAATATTGCCCTATCATCAAGTCTGTGAAGAATACACCCTAACATCCAATCTAAAATAATACATCGTAAAACAAAACGTACATCACATCATACACCATCCAAACTTTGAGCTAGAAGTGGTGATTTAAATTTAATGTGTGTATTAACGCTTGTGGTAAGTCTTGTTAGGCATTAGTGTTGTATTTTCTAAGTGCAAAAGGATTCAATTTAACATGAAAGGTTGATTTCACTTGAAGTAGTTTAATTGATTTGAGAATTTTAATTTGTGCTTTCTTTTGTTTAATTTAATTACACTTAGTAACTAAGTGTTATAAAGAGATGAAAAGAGGATTTCCCTCTTTCATCCGTACCTTAAGTCACTTTATAAAGTATATTAATTTGACTTAGTTCTTTTTAGTGAATGGCTTGTTAAATGATTTAATAAATCATAAGTTTTGGTTCAGTTTAAATAATCCTATTCAAAATGGAAGGCATCTTAAGATTAATTTAATTCAATTACTATCACATGACATGTATAAAATCATTCCTTTCCATCATAAGTAACATGCATATGATTTAATCCTAAGTGTATCTATACATGCAACATATTTTGGCACACTTAAATGGTGAATGTATGTGTATGTTTAGAATTTAAATTTATTTGATTGAATTATTTAAACATATTAATTTAAAACTTTATCCAAATTCTTAAACAAAAAGGACATAAGAATGAAATTAAATAGGCATGTGTCATTCTTAAACTAGGGAAGTGAAATAATCAAATGACCTCCTCGTAACTAGTTAAAGCCTCGTATTCTAGGGATTTCCAAACTATATACCCATTTGCATTCAAACATAAGTAAATTCATATACATGAACATAGGAAGTAAGCTCCAAATCATATGGCTAATTAATTCAACCACTCAGTCAATTATGAATGCATGCAATTTTAATGTAAAATGGGATTTTCATTCACTAATCACATATACATATACATGTACAAAGATATAAGCAAGTATGTGTCATTATTAAACCAGGGAAGTGAGGTAATCAAGACCTCCTTGGGGATAACTAAAGCCTCGTATTCCTGAGATGTCCAGACTATATACTTTCTTTTCTTGGAGACACATGGATGTACTCATAAATGAGGGAAAGAAAACCATCTAAAGATTGTAAATTTTTTTGATTGAATCAGTTATATATATGAATTAAAGCTCTATCTAAATTCAAATTTTGAAATACATAAGAATGACTTCAAATGGGTACATGATGTTGTTAAACCATGGAAGTGAGGTAATCAAATGACCTCCTTGGGGCTAGCTAGAGCCTCGTGTTCCCGGGATGTCCAGACTATAAACACATTAACATTCAATCTTACATAAATCAACATATAATTATAAGAAAGAGAACTCAACATTCATACACTTAAGCTATAAGCACATGGATTTTTTATGTATTTATAACTAGCATCATAACAAATATTATTATTCATTTATAAGCTTTTGAAAAATACATTTGGATTTAATAGTGATAATAGCAACACATATATTGAATTAAATCAACACATGCAAGCTTACATAAATAAAATTCATCATATTTTACTTGATTTTGAAAAGATGGATTCATGAACTCAAATAACATACCAAATTTATCATGATTGGAAAGAGGACAATCAAATATAAACATTTGATTCATTCAACCAAACTAGTTCTTAAGGACAATCAAATCAAATAAGATTGTTTAAAGCAAACAAAAACTTTTTTTTTAATTAAGTTTTGAATTAGATTTGTTTTAAAGAGGACAAGAGAAATCATCACTTGATGTTTTAAACCCATTCCCACATTAGTGATTTGATTTAATTTAAGGAAATGTAATTAAGTTGATTTTATGGGTTAATTAAGTTGAACTCTTAATTAGATGAATTAATTACCCTTGCCTATGTTACCTTAAAGTAATTAACTAAATAATTATGAGCCAACATGATATGCATAGGAAATAAACTTACAATGATCCTAGGAAATAAAAGGGCCCTAATGCAATTGGTTCATGTTTATAAGTTAATTACATTAAGGGACTTAATTAATTACTCTTATGGATTTCCCATATATGTGGACTAACCATAATTTTATTAAACTCCTTTAGGTTATTAAACACCTAAAGATCTACTCCTGATTTAAATAATTAAGGTCTGATGTGATTATGATTTAAATTTGATTAAGTGATTTGATTAATTAATTAAATATTAATTAATTTCATTTAAAAAAAGGGTGAAATGAACTTAGGGAAATGGGTCCCAACCCTATTCCTTAGTTCACTTACTGTTGAACAATCATTAATAAACTTAATTAGCTAATTTATTACTATTCATGGGATTAATTAATCATTAATTAACTTAAAAGAGTAGTTAAGGTTTAATTAGTCAATTTTCCTAATTAAGTGAGCAATAAATCCCAAGAAAATCTTGGGATGTAGAGGTCATCCCATTAAATTAACCCATAAAATTTGGGATTAATTGCTCAGGTAATTAATGAGTAATTAAGCTAATTAATTTTATAATTTAAACTTAATTACTATTCAAAATTAGTTAAGATCATTTTTAATTAATTCTCCTTTGAAATACCTTGAAAATAAGTATTTATTTATATTTGTTTGGTTTCTCTATGATTTTTTATGATTTTTATAAGTATCAATCATTAAAAATGATTAATTAAGCCTAATTAAAGCTTAATCTAGTTGGTGCCACATGGCGTGCTGACGCGATGCACTTTACACATGGCACCTAGGGAATGGCTACTTAAAACTTATCCGACTCAGCGCTTGCATGGCACCAGGGGATGCGCTTTCTCGTTCGTCATCCGATCTAACGGATCTTATCATGATCGTCCATTCTGATCACATAGAATGGACTATGTGTGATCTAACGTCACACAAATGAGGGAGAATGGAGTCTGTCCTCCATTGTTCACTTTATTTGGGCTTACCCGAGCTTGGATTAAAAAGACCCAGACCTTCATGACATCAAACAGAGGGGATCCAATGGTCAAGATCACATGAGATGCAAGTTTTCTTCAAAAAGATCCAACCCATTTTTGCCTAAAGATTAGTTTTGGAAGCATACCTCGCCAGAGCTCAAGACCAGTGGCTATAACAATTAAGAAAGCTTCATCTGGTGGAGACGAGAGCTTGACTTTGATCGAAGTCCCACCTTGGGTGCTCGGGAAGCTTGGGAGATGATTCTCTCTTGCTCGACGATGCCTAGAGAAGGTACATGCAAGTTAATTTGATTTTGATAGTGAAATGGAATAACTTGAGCCATTGGTTGCAATCAATTTATTTTATATTTTGATTTGACCCAATTCATTCTTTTAGGCCAAATTAGGTCAACTTGGGTCAAGAGGGCCAATTGGGTTTTGTTTGACTCAATTGAAGGTCAAGTAATATTCAAAAATCGATTTTGATGTTTGCTTTTAAGTTTTGTTTTTTAGTTTAGGTTTAGGTTTATTTTTAGTTTATTATATTTTATGTAGTTTAGGTTTATGTTTAGGTTTTATTTATTTTAGTTTAGTTTATTTTAGTGTATGTTTAGGTTTATTTTAATTTTTTTAAGTTTAGGAATTTTTTAGTTTAGGGTTTAGGCCTTATTTTTTATTTATGATTAAATTTTATTTTTAGGTTTATTATTTAGGTTTATTTTTTATTTAGTTACATTCAACGATGAAAACTTACTCCTATGGATGACCGAGCGCAACCACCTTTTACATTACAGTGTATGTTGGTAGATATAGGCTATCTAGAGTTCTGGTTGACCTAGGTATATCAGTCAACATTATGAGTCTTAGAACCCTTGCCTACTAGAGGATCGACATCTCCATACTCCAAAAAGAATGGATGATGCTAAGAGGATTCAATGAACAAGGCAAGAGGGACTTGTGGTGTTTTTTTTGGATGTAGGGGTGGGGGGACACCACGCAGATCATAGGTGGGTACTTTTTGTGTTGATCTGGTACAACATTAAGGTATGATGTACAATCTCGAAAGATAGAGGCATCACCTTATAATAGACCTAATCACATAATAAGGACTACTAAGGCATGATTAGTCTTCGAATGTACCTAAAATTTTCCCCCTACTTTACGTAGATGAATAAAGTAAGGTTTATATTAAACCAGGTTCTTAAGTTTCCTATGGAGGTAAGCCTCTATAGTTAATTACATCTTAGGAAATGAAATTTCCTAAGAATACTCTCAATTAGAGTAGACAAATATCATCTCCAAATATTTGAAGGTTAGACTATCAAAGGATTGATTGTATTTGGAAAATCAATTGGGAAAGTTCAAGGAGAAGACTTATTTTTGGAATCTAAATGAAATAAGTAGGAAATCCTCATGATACTAGGAAGCCTAGTGAGCATTCCAATCTATTCTATGGTTGGGCTTTATAATTTTAAAGTTGAGAAGATTTATATGTTTTGATTTGAAATTTAATTAGATTACTAGGGCATATAATCTACCAACATAAGTTTGTGGGAATGCCTAAGAGGTGAAGATTTATAATCATCGCCTAAATAGCTACCTCGAATCTCAAATCTATGGAGCTTTAATATAAGCTAAAGCATGACCTAAATCTAAGTGACATGTGGACATAATGGTTTACCTCCACAAGAGAGAATAAATTATCTGACTTCTAGACTTATAACAACCTAGAGTGGCTGCTAGCTAACCCCTCCTACAATTTTAAAACCATGTAGCCTGGTCTTCTAATTTGCCAGATAGTTAGGGTAGTTATTTAATTGGTAAAGTCCTTAACACACTCTCTAAGAGACTAGAGCATGAGTGGTATGAACATATGACTTAATCTATAAATGCAAAATCTTTTCAAATTTTATTTCATTATAGACGCATTATTTTGATAGAGGCTTTAGGATTTCTTATGCCTAAATGCATGAAGAAATAGGTTATGGGTCAAATCAACTAGAAGAAGGTGTTCTCCACCACAAGGGATGCCCTTACAGGTCAAGCATTCCTTTATCGTGCAATGATGGAGATCCTTCATGTTTAAGAGAGAGAATATGCATGCATGATGGCAAACATAAAACCATACAGCTAAGGGGTTGCTAAATCTTTTAATAATCATATTTATGTCTTAGGCTTTATGATGAGGTTTTGAGTGGTTTAAAATTTAGTTATGAGTGATTAGTTGGGTAGAAAATTTATTTTTATCCTAAGAGCCTAATCGTATCCAAGCCACACATTAAAGCATCAATCATTTAAGAAACTATGAAAAGTATGTCATCTTAATGCACAATGTATACATTACATAAAACAATTATATAAACTATTATAAAAGAATAAAAGGCTGGTACGGTCAGGTACCACCGTACAACCTGAAGAGAGATAAGATGGGTAGCCAAGCACTACCCTTATACAACCTGGAATATGAAGGAGTAATTATAATTATATTAAATGCCATGTGTGTCTTCTTTCTTCATATCTCCTTTTCTGATTTGGTTCCTTCTTTGATTTGGATGGTGCTTTCTTCAAAGGCATCACAAGGCACCCTAGGACAAAGCCTTCTAGCCACATGTCATCTTAATCTCTCATAGCACTAATTATAATCCCTATTGCAAAAATTACATTTATGTGGGAAAAGTAAATCTAACTACACCTGCAAAATAGTGGTTAGCTAAATATACATCTAATCTCAAGAAGTTGTATTTATAATTTTGACTTAGCACCCTACACATGGGTAACTAAGCCCACCTATCCTAACTTGGATTATGCTTAAGGATTTAAGCGACCTGCAAAAAGAGCATTCACATTTATTTTTAAGCATCCCTTAAGCATAATCCACTGCATAAAATATGATTAGGCTAATATTGGCCTATCATCAAGTCTGTGAAGAATACACCCTAACATCCAATCTAAAATAATACATCATAAAACAAAATGTACATCACATCATACAACGTCCAAAGTTAGAGCTAGAAGTGGTGATTTAAATTTAATGTGTGTATTAACGCTTGTGTGGTAAGTCTTGTTAGGCATTAGTGTTATATTTTCTAAGTGTAGAAGGATTCAATTTAACATGAAAAGTTGATTTCACTTGAAGTAGTTTAATTGATTTGAGAATTTTAATTTGTTCTTTCTTTTGTTTAATTTAATTACACTTAGTAACTAAGTGTTATAAAGAGAGGAAAAGAGGATTTCCCTCTTTCATCCCTACCTTAAGTCACTTTATAAAGTATATTAATTTGATTTAGTTTTTTTTAGTGAATGGCTTGTTAAATGATTTAATTAATCATAAGTTTAGTTTCAGTTTAAATAATCCTATTCAAAATGGAAGGCATCTTAAGATTAATTTAATTCAATTACTATCACATTACATGTATTAAATCATTCCTTTCCATCACATGTAACATGCATATGATTTAACCCTAAGTGTATCTATACATGCAACATATTTTGGCACACTTAAATGGTGAATGTATGTGTATGTTTAGAATTTAAATTTATTTGATTGAATTATTTAAACATATTAATTTAAAAGTTTATCCAAATTCTTATACAAAAAGGACATAAGAATGAAATTAACTAGGCATATGTCATTATTAAACTAGGGAAGTGAAATAATCAAATGACCTCCTCGGAGCTAGTTAAAGCCTCGTATTCTAGGGATTTCCAAACTATATACCCATTTGTATTCAAACATTAGTAAATTCATATACATGAACATAGGAAGTAAGCTCCAGATCATATGGCTAATTAATTCAACCACTCAGTCAATTATGAAAGCATGCAATTTTAATGTAAAATGGGATTTTCATTCACTAATCACATATACATATACATGTACAAAGATATAAGCAAGTATGTGTCATTGTTAAACCAGGGAAGTGAGGTAATCAAAAGACCTCCTTGGGGATAACTAAAGCCTCGTATTCCCGAGATGTCCAGACTATATACATGTTTTTCTTGGAGACACATGGATGTACACATAAATGAGGGAAAGAAAACTATGCAATGTTTGTAATTTTTTTGATTGAATCAGTTATATATATGAATTAAAGCTCTATCTAAATTCAAATTTTGAAATACATAAGAATGACTTCAAATGGGTACATGATGTTGTTAAACCAGGGAAGTGAGGTAATCAAATGACCTCCTTGGGGCTAGCTAGAGTCTCGTGTTCCCAGGATGTTCAAACTATATACACATTAACATTCAATCTTACATAAATCAACACATAAATATAAGAAAGAGAACTCAGCATTCATACACTTAAGCTATAAGCACATGGATTTCTTATGTATTTATAACTAGCATCTTAACATAAAGTACTATTCATTTATAAGCTTTTGAAAAATATATTTGGATTTAATAGTGATAATAGCAACACATATATTGAATTAAATCAACACATGAAAGCTTACATAAATAAAATCCATCATATTTTACTTGATTTTGAAAAGATGGATTCATGAATTCAAATAACATACCAAATTTAACATGATTGGAAAGAGGACAATCAAATATAAGCATGTGATTCATTCAACCAAACTAGTTCTTAAGGACAATCAAATCAAATAAGATTATTTAAAGCAAACAAAAGCTTCTTTATTAATTAAGTTTTGAATTTGATTTGATTTAAAGAGGAGAAGAGAAATCATCACTTGACATTTTAAACCCATTCCCACATTAGTGATTTGATTTAATTTAAGGAAATGCAATTAAGGTGATTTTATGGGTTAATTAAGTTGAACTCTTAATTAGATGAATTAATTACCCTTGCCTACGTTACCTTAAAGTAATTAACTAAATAATTATGAGCCAACATGATATGCATAGGAAATAAACTTACAATGATCCTAGGAAATAAAAGGGCCCTAATGAAATTCGTTCATATTTAAAAGTTAATTACATTAAGGGACTTAATTAATTACTCTTATGGATTTCCCATATATGTGGACTAACCATAATTTTATTAAACTCCTTTAGGTTATTAAACACCTAAAGATCTACTCTTGATTTAATTAATTAAGGTCTGATGTGATTATGATTTAAATTTAATTAAGTGATTTAATTAATTTGTTAAATATTAATTAATTTCATTTAAAAAAGGGTGAAATGAACTTAGGGAAAGGGGTCCCAACCCTATTCCTTAGTTCACTTACTATTGAACAATCATTAATAAACTTAATTAGCCAATTTATTACTGTTCATGGGATTAATTAATCATTAATTAACTTAAAAGAGTAGTTAAGGTTTAATTAGTCAATTTTCCTAATTAAGTGAGCAATAAATCCCAAAAAAATCTTGGGAGGCAGAGGTCATCCCATTAAATTAACCCATAAAATTTGGGATTAATTGCTCAGGTAATTAAAGAGTAATTAAGCTAATTATTTTTATAATTTAACTTTAATTACTATTTCAAAATTAGTTAAGATCATTTTTAATTAATTCTCCTTTGAAATACCTTGAAAATAAGTATTTATTTATATTTTTTGATTTCTCTATGATTTTTTATGATTTTTAGAAGTGTTAATCATTAAAAATGATTAATTAAGCCTAATTAAAGCTTAATCTAGTTGGTTCCACATGGCGCGCTGACGCGATGTACTTTTCACATGGCACCTTAGGAATGGTTACTTAAAACTTATCCGACTCAGTGCTTGTGTGGCACCAGGGGATGCGATTTCTCATTATTCATCCGATCTAACGGATCTTATCATGATCGTCCATTCTGATCACGTAGAATGGACTTTGTGTGATCTAACGTCACACGAATGAGGGAGAATGGAGTCCATCCTCCATTGTTCACTTTATTCGGGCTTAGCCAAGCTTGGATTAAAAGGACCCACACCTTCATGGCATCAATCAGAGGGGATCCAATGGTCAAGATCACATGAGATGCAAGTTTTCTTCAAAAAGATCCAACCCATTTTTTCTTAAAGATTAGTTTTGGAAGCATACCTCGCCAGAGCATAAGACCAGTGGCTAGAACGATTAAGGAAGCTTCATCTGGTGGAGATGAAGCCTTGTTGAGCAGTAATTGGAGCTTGACTTTGATCGAAGTCCCACCTTGGGTGCTCGGGAAGCTTGGGAGATGATTCGCTCTTGCTCGATGATGCCTAGAGAAGGTACATGCAAAGTTAATTTGATTTTGATGGAGAAATGGAATAACTTGAGCCATTGGTTGCAATCAATTTAGTTTATATTTTGATTTGATCCAATTCATTCTTTTAGACCAAATTGGGTCAACTTGGGTCAAGAGGGACAATTGGGTTTTATTTGACTCAATTGAAGGTCAAGTTATATTCAAAAATCCATTTTGATTTTATATGAATCATTAGTTTCAAGGGATTTAGCTTAGGTTGCAATTTGGCTAGTTTGGGTTCATATGAGTTAAGGGATTGACTTGGTTAAATGACCAAGTTGACTTTGTTTGACCTCATTTGTGATCAATAGTCATGATGGGAGGTTTTTTTGGGCTTGGTTCAATCCAATTTGTGTAGGATTAGGACTTGGCTCAAATAGGTCAAATTGGCCACTTTGGGTCAAGTGGACCAATTGGGTTTAGTTTGCTTGATTTTGGGTTGAATTTGATTTAGTTGAGTTTATATTTGGATTTGGGATTGATATATAAATTCAATTGCATTATTCAGTTCAAATGGGTTTTGGTTCATTTGAACATTTCAAGTCAAAAGGGTTAAGTTGGGTTTGACTTGGGTTGATTTTGGTTTGGCTTGATGATTGTAGATTTCATTTATAATTATGGATATGATTGAAGGTATGATTGATTCATTTGAAAATCAATTGAATTTAGGTTTTGGAATGAGGAATTTGGCTAAGTCCATAGAGTTGGGTCACATGGCTTAGTTTTAGATTTTGATTTGGTTTGATTTACTTTTGATGATTTAAATGTATATTTCAATTAAATTTGTAAAGATGATTGAAAATATAATTGATTTATGAGAAACCAAATTGAGTTTGACTTGATTTGGATAAGATTTGGCTAAGTCCATGGGATAGGTCATATGGCATAAGAAGGGTATTGACTTAGTTTAATTTAGTTTTGATTATTTGAATGTATATTTGATTTATATTTAAGAAGATAATTGAAGATATACATTTTTTATGAGAAAATCAATTGATTTTGGATTGATTTGGATTAAGATTTGGCTAAGTCCATGGGATAGGTCATATGGCTTAGGAAGGGTTTCAAGTATGGATTTGATCATGGGCTTCAATCATTTGGTTTTAGAATTTGGGTTTGGATTTGGATTTGAATCTGATGTTTGAATTGAACATGAGGCTTGGTTTGAGAATGTGAACATGAATTAGATTTGGGTTGTAGGGTAGGTGCATTATCCTAATCCTGAAGGCATAACCTAATCCTATGGTTAATCCTTCTAAGTCTTTAGGCTTAGGTTAAGTGTTTACTTAATTGTTAGAAGTGTCTTATGATTAGGGAAGTCTTAGTTTCTAGAAGACTCCTAAGTCTAAGATGGGATGATTGAATTCACACTCCAAAAATGAGGTCAACAAGCCATAGGCTCCATAGTGTTGCCCTTGGAGATAGATGATTGGAAGACCAAAGCCAAGTATCAAATTATAGACTCGGATACATCTTTCAATGTTTTGCTTGGGTGACCATGGATACATGAGAACAACATAGTTTCATCCTCTCTACATCAGTGTATGAAGTTTATGAGAGGTGGGATTATCTACTGTGTCAAAGGAGATCTCAAGCCATTTACAGTTCACGAGGTTGGCATATATGTGGATGCAGCTTACTACCTCCCTCAAAGTCAACAAGTCTATTCTCACAAACTTGACCAAAGTTTAAAAATAAAAGAAAAAGAAAAAGAAAGAGAAAAAGAAAATAAATGATAAAATGAAAAAGAAAATAAAAGGGAGCGAAAATAAACTTGGAGAAGGAAGTGGAGCCTAACATTAGATTCCACCCACAGTTTGTTACTCCATTCGAATATATGGGTAGGATGACCTGATCTCCACCAGACAGAGTTCAGAGGCCAATTCAAAGGTACTCCTAGGACTAGAAAACCTCCTTATTGGCCACCCAATAGAAGATATGTCCCAGCTACCAGGAGTACACTTGCTATCCATATAGACTTATAAGGTGACACTTGAGCTAGATAGCCATGAAGATCGGGCTCTAAAGCAAGGCATAAGGGTATCTAAGTCTATATGTGAAAAAGTTAGGCATCAGTTGGGAACCTTAGCTATAACCCTACTTTTTGATGGGTACTTTCCTTGTGTTCATAATTTAGCAAGAGTTAATCCAACATACTTGTTTAAAGCACATGTAAGGCTACTTGGAAAGAATATCGAAGAATAAATGCAAAAGCTCTTAATCAAGATCGAGACTAGGATTCAGTATAGTGGGTCCAATCGATGATGAAAATTAATGCTTAGTCATCACCAATCATTTAGAATTTGATAGGTTCTTTTCAAATCACATAAACTTAGATGAGGGGCTTTGCTTAGAAACTTCAGATGATCCAGATGATTTTGAAGTCAAAGATGCATCACCAAAGTTTGAAGAAGAGATCAAGTCAACCATTGATCAGCTCTAGAAATCAACTTAAGAATTGAAGAAGATCCACAACTGACATACATCAATTCTTTATTGAATGAAATTGAAGCCAATGACTTAGTTAGGCTATTGATTGAGTTTAAGGATTACTTTGCATGGAGTTATGAAGAGATGCCTAGATTGGCTCCTGATGTAATAATCCATAAACTAGCAATAGATCCTACTACTAACCCTATCAAGAAAGCTCTTAGATGCATGCGATTAGACATAGAATAATAGGACATTTATGAAGTCAACAAACTATTCGAAGTTGGCTTTATCTGAGAAGAAAAATACCCTACTTGGTTAGCTAGCATCATCCAAGTTAAGAAAAGAATGGCCAAATTTAAATATGCATCAATTTTAGGGATTTAAATAAGCTATGTCCAAAAGATGAAGTTCCACTACCAATCCTGGAGTTAATGGTGGACATTGCCTCATCTCATGCAGTCCTCTCTTTCATAGATGGCTCATCTAGATATAACCAAATAAATATGGCCCCTAAAGATGAAAGGAACATAACTTTTTGAACCCCGATCAGAATCTATTATTATAAAGTCATGCCTTTCAGTGTTAAAAAACCCAGTGGCACATACCAGAGGGCAATGCCTCAAATCTTTGATGAACTCATTCATCATCAAGTCATGTGCTATGTCAATGATCTCATAGTCAAAAGTAGAGAAAAGGAAGACAATCTCTTTGACATGAGTAGTTTTTGAATAGTTAAGATAATTTAACCTCAAAATGAACACCCTAATGTGTACATTCGGAGTAGCTTCAAGGAAATTCCTTAGGTTTATTATTCGACACCAGGGAATCAAAATTGATCAAGGAGATATTAGAAATGCCATCCCTTAAAAGTTTAACTCAACTTAGATCATTCTAAGAGTAGCTGACATATCTAAGATGCTTTATATCCAACTTATCGGGAAGATGTCAGGCATTCTCAACACTTGCCAAAAAGGACACTAAGTTCAAGTGGGTAATAACTGTGAGCATGCCTTTGAAGATATCAAGCATTTCCTGATGATGCTATTAGTTCTAGCAACCCCTATCCTGGGCAACCAGCTCATACTTTATGCTACTACATTAGATGAATCCCTTAGTGCTTTGTTGGCCTAAGCCAATGATGAAGGGAAGGAAAATGCACTCTACTACCTCTGCCATCATATAATCCCTATTGAGGCTAATTATCCACCCATTGAGAAGCATTTCCTAGCTTTAATCTTTGCATCCCAAAAGCTATAGCACTACATGCTTTCTCATAAGGTAAATTTAATCTCTAGGATCAATCCACTATAATATCTCATGATATGGCCGATGCTATCAGGATGGTTGGCATGACAGTCCATGATCCTCTCATAGTTTAACACTACCTTCATACCCCTCTGTGTGGTGAAATGGACAAGCATTAGCAAATTTCTTAGTAGCACACCCACTTCCTATTGACTCTCCGCATAGTGATGATCTCCCTGATGAACAAATCATGAACTTATGAGATACTAGCATTCGCTGTAGCGAGATGTTCTTTGATGGTACAGCTTCTTCTCAAAGAGGATAAGAACCATAATCTATAATTCTAGGAAAGATATAGGTAGGAATAGTTCTCTTAACTCTGGACCGCGATGTGATGAAATTCTCAGTCATTTGTTCAATCCTTGCATCAATAATGAAACTGAATATGAGACTCTAATTTTTGATCTGGAGTTAATCGTTACTCTAAGAATCCAGAACATCAATATCTTTGAGGATTCTTAGCTAGTTATCAACAAATCATTGGGTCCTATAAGGTTATAAAGCCCAAGCTCCATCATAACCATAAGTACAGCAGGGAGTTGTTGGCCAAAATACCAGAGGTTGCCATTTATAATATTCCTCGAGGAGATTGTAGCGCCAATGAATTGGAATTGGCATGACCGGAGGATGTGTCCATATCAATAAAGGTCCAAAATAGGCAAGTCTAATCCCTTATTGATAATGAACTCATTAAAAATTACTCTCTTAAAGAAAGGTTGTCATTACCAAGAATGATGAGGAGTTAGATTGGAGGCAGCCATTTATGGATTACTTAAATAAATGGTAAACTACCTCAAGAGAAGTCTTAAGGCCATCAGATGAAATAGAGTGCACTTTCGTGTGCTCTTGTGAATGGTGTCTTCTATCGGTGGTCTTTCGATCATATGTGGTTACATTATTTAGACAAGCATGAAGCCCATAAGATCGTGCCTGAGGTACACTTAGGATTATGTGGAGCCAACCAATCTGGTCTGAAGATGAAAACCAAGTTTAAGAGATTAGGATACTACTGGCCATCGATGATCAAAGATTGCATGGATATGACTAGGCGATGCCACCAAATGTCAAATATACGATGTGGTCCTACACCAACAACCCAACATTCTACATCTTACATTATCCTCATGGCCATTCGAGTGTTGGGGTATCGACATAGTGGGTCCAATTGATCCTCTTTCTTCTAAAGGTCATCAGTTCATCTTAGCTATTACTGACTAATTTTCCAAATGGGCAAAGGAAATTTCTCTCAGAGAGGTCACAACTCAGCATGTGCTCTAATTTTTTAGGAACGATATCGTATATAGGTTTAGAGTGCCTCGATGAATTATATCTGATAATGGTACTACATTCAAGAGCACCGAGATCAACAACTTTGTCTGAAGCCACAACATAGATTGGAGATATTCTACCATCAACTACTTGAGGGAAAATGGCTTAGCAAAAGCCTTCAATAAAACTCTCATCCAAATACTGAAGAAGACACTCAACAATAATAAGCGATAGTGGCATGAGTAGTTAGTTGATGCCTTGTAGGCTCACACACCACATATAGAACTCCAACTTAGTCTATTCCTTTCTACTTAGTGTATGGATCCAAAGCCATTTTACCATTAGAATTCCAACTCCCATCATTAAGGATAGTTGTGGGTAGCAAGATCACAATAGAGCATAACGTCAAGTTATAATTTGAAGAGTTCATAGATTTGAAGGACAAACACCTGTGGGCATGCCAAAACCTCAAGTTATACAAAGCAAAAATGATTCAAGCTCACAAAAAGTTAGTCTGTCCTAGAGTTTCAAGTAGGAGAGCTTATTTTAGTTCTAAGATGACCGATTGTTGCCTTTCGTAAGATGGGAGGCAAGTTTGAACCCACTTGAGAAGGCCCTTTTTCCATAGAGAAGGCCTACTAAAGAGGACCTTATTATCTTATTAATCATAAGGGAGAGTGCCCAATGCTTCCAATCAATGGGCTCTACATAAAGAAAAATTATAAATCATATTTGAAATAATTATCGTTAATGAAAATTCCATTTTCAATTCAATTCTTCCATGTTGAAAGTATTCTTGTTTGTGAATTTGCCACGATGTGCTTAAGGTAGGTGTAAGGAACTTGACTGGTGTCCTATCCTTCATTGGCATATCACAAACACAAACTACACATAAATATATAAAATAAAGACATTTAATCTTGGGCTACTCTAAGTGAGATAACGCCCCTAGTGACACTCACTCAGTAGCTGCTTTAGGTCATACTGACGTGCTACCCTACTAGTGTGTCACACCAGTGGTCTTCCTACTTTGGAGGATGTAAGTCTACTACACTTTCCTTTCTTACTTGGCAACTACACACCAATGAGCACCTTGTTAGTTTGGTTGGCCTTACTATGTGGCTAGTAAACCACCTCATGTTGGCTTCATTTAAAAGGATGTGAGTCTACAATTCTTTCTTCTTGGATTAGCCTTCGTGCACTTACTGGGTCGAGTATATTTGAGGTTTAAGATAAATGTTATATTAGCTCCTTCTCTTCTAACTACTTCAAGTTTGGGTCCAGTCCTTCCTTGAGGCTCCTCACTAAGTAGTCACTCTAGGTTAGATAGCATCTGTCCCACTGATGATAGACCATCCTAATGATCAGTTCCACTTAGAAAGTTGTAAGCCTACATGCTTTCATTCCAGATTGATTGTTTCATACCGACAAGCACCTTAGGTTGGTTGGTTCTCACTATGTTGATGGATACACCTTAGGTTGGTTGGTTCTCACATCTCAGGATACACTACTCATGATAAATGTAAGTTTGCTACACTTCTCCTTGAGTTGGCCACCACACACCTATAAGCATTCTTTTCCAGGTCTTAGGATAACACCCCTAGTAGCACCTCCCCTATGGGTGCTATATTTGGATCACGTCCTTCACGATCCATTTTGATAGTACCCAAGTTACTATGTGATTTGACAAGTCCCCTTTCCTAATAACTAGCTCAGTGTTTGGAGAATCTATCCTATGGTTGGAGAATCTGTCCTGTGGATGTGCAAATTCTCCCTTAGTCTAATAAATCTAAGATAGGTCATGGTCAACATAGCCCCTTCTCAGTTTGGTCCCTCGCACACCAACAAGTTCCACACAAACATATAAATAAAATATATATTCACTTGTGGATTAGGAGGACACCCTTAGCGGTACCTTATCCCAAGCAGGCATCCTATCTTTAAGACAGTGTCAACAAAACTCCCCATAGGAATTGTGTGAGTACTCTTGAGTTGATATAAGTCCCCAGTGGTGTTCACTTAGTAGTCACCACTAAGTTGGGTTTGATTTATTGTGCTACCAACAGCTCACCCCAGCAGTTATTCCCTTCTTTAGAAGATGTAAGTCTGCTACGCCTTCTTCCTAGAACAGCTGTTGCACATTAAAAGGAAACCCCTTAGGTTGGCTAGCTCTACCCTATGACTAGTAGACTATCCTTTTGAATTTATAAATCTGAGATAGGTCAAGTCTGATATAGCCCCTCCTCAGTGAGACCATCACACACTAACATGGTCCATAAATTAAATCTATCAAATTTGATCAAGCTCATATCCAGAGTAGATATGCCCACAATTTGAAATCAAACTAAACCAAACAAACCATATCAAATCACATGAAATTAAGATAAAATTAATCTTAACTACATTTAAGTTGATATAAGTCTCCAACGACATTCACTCAATAGTCATCTTAGGTCAGGTTCAATTTGTTGTGCATCCAATAGATCACCCCAGTGGTTGTTCCTTGCTTCGGAATGTTAGTTTGCTACTCGTTCTTCCTAGCACAATCGTTGCACACTGAAAGGCAACCCCTTAGGTTGGCTAACTCTACCATGCAGCTGGTAGACTATCTCTTTGGATTTATAAACCTGAGGGAGGTTAAGACTGATATAGTCCCTTCTTAGTGGGTTCATCACACACTGATAGGGTTCATATATTAACTCAGATTAAATTAAGCCTAATCTAATTTTTCCCTAGTGGAGTTAAATCACACCCTTCTCCCCAGTGTAGCCCTAAATTATACATAAATAACTTAAGCAAACAAATCAAATTAAAAACCAACCTCCCTGGTGGAGCCAAATTAAACTAACTCCCCTAGTAGAGTCTAAATCAAAGAAATTCAACTAAAATCTTAATCTTAATGGATACATCCCCCAAAAAAATCTATGAAATCAATCTAAAATCCTAATCCCTGAATAGCCTGAACCTGCATCCCTAGTGGAAGGTTCATATACCCAATCCCCAATGGACTGGAGCCCATATCTCTAGCAGATATGCCTCCACGTCAATTAAAATAAAACAAATTAAAGTCAATTTGATCTTAATCTCTCGTGTGTTTTAAATTCTTATCCCCGTGAATCTTCTTTCCATAAATCATATAATCAAATCAAATTCAAACCTTATCCCTAGCAAATTTTCTTTTTCTATGCCCTCGACATAGACACCTCACATGTCATGTCTAATGCATGTGTGATCCCCAAGCGGATCACCCTCCATGTCCTTGACATAAAATTCTCATCAAATATTATTTCTTTTCTTATGCACTCCTTTAATACTTCAACCAAAAGTCTAACAATGTATTCATTCAAATTACATCATCTTAACATTATAATCAACATTTTATGATTTATGATGGTGCAACTTCAAACTAATTATACAATATCATGCTAAACATATTATAATGTGAATTAACACACTATATTATATTATAATATATGATGTTATATTATAATTTGCTATAATATAATATATTGTCTAAAATTACACCTCATTGGAACAACTTAAAAGGAAGAAATAATAAAATTTTCTTAAAATATGAACAACATTCATTATGAATGTAAAATTATTATTTTTCTATTAGAAATGGTACCAAATAGCATCATTTTGGTGCTGCTTCTTAGTCTGTGGCATGAATTTGGCCAAATTCTTCCATCTCAACCTTCAAATTAACAATTTTGTGAGTTTTTACCCAATGTATTATAAGAAAAGTAAAACATACTAAAATGTACAATAACATTTAGTAAGACACCACCATATTTAGATATATGTGAAGTTATATTGTTATGTACATTATATTTTAATATGCTTTCATGTAATATATTATCTTACATTACTCCTTAAAATGAATCACTTTAAGCAAAAAATTTATAAAATTTGGTTGAAAAATGAGTATTTATTTTGGATGCAAAATTCCATTCTTTTGATTAAATGACACACCATAGCACACCCCCAATGATGTTCCTTAAAGTTAAATTATACTATAATATTTGGCATTATAATATGATTTAGGGTTAGGGTTTAGGGTATTCAAATCTCTAATAGTCAAGAGAAAATCTCTTGAAGACATTTTCTTTAGCTAGCATAACTATGTTTGAATTAGGACATTTTTCAGATCTACTCTTAATGACATCTTTATTCAAGGTTTAGGATTTAGGGTTTAGGGTTTGGGTTTAGGGTTAGGGTTTAGGTTTCATTTAGAGTTAGTTTAGGGTTTAGGGTCTAAGGTTATAAATTTTAGGGTTTAGGGTTTATGGAATTATGGTTTATGATTTAGGGTTTAGGGTTTAGGGTTTAAGGTTTAGGGTTTATGTTTAGGGTTTAGAGTTTTCAGAGTTTAGGGTTTAGGGTTTAGGGTTTAGTGTTTAGGGTTTATTATTTAGGGTTTAGGGTTTTAAGGGTTTAGGGGTTTAGGGTTTTAAGGTTAGGGTTGTAGGTTAAGGGTATAGGGTTCAGGGTTTAGGGCTAGGATAATTTTTAATTTTTTAATTCTTTGATTTTCTAATTATTTTTAAAATTAAGTAAACTTGTAGGTTTAAGTTTTTTTAGTTTATTTTTTATTTGTTTTAGTTTATTTTAGGGTTTAGGTTTTCTTTTTAGATTTAGGTTTAGGTTTTAACTTTATTTTTTAAGGTTGAGGTTTTAGGTTTTTGTTTTCGGATTATTTTTAGGTTTACATTTTACTTTAGGTGTAGGTCTATTTTTAGTTTATTTTATTTTATTTAGGGTTTTGGTTTAGGTTTAGGATTAGTTTATTTTAAGTTCTGATTTAGGTTTTAATTATTTTAGTTTAGTTTATTTTAGTTTAGGTTTAGGTTTCTTTTAGTTTAGGGTTTAAATTTTACTTTTTATTTATTTTTAGGTTTAAGTTTTTATTTAGTTTTTATTTTATTTTATTTTAGGTTTATTTTATTTTTATTTTAGGTTTATTTTTTTATTTAGGTTTTTTAATTTTTAGTTTAGTGTATGTTTTTATTTATTTTATTTTAGTTTAGTTTTACTTTTTTATTTTATTTTTTTAAGTTTAGGTTTAGGTTTTAGTTTAGGTTTTTATTTTATTTTATTAATTTTCTTTTATTTTGGTTTAAGTTTTTGTATTTATTTTATTTTTAGATTTTACTTAGTTAGGTTTAGGTTTTTAGCTTTTTCGGGTTTAGAGTTTAGGGTTTAGGGTTTAAGGTTAGTTGAAGGTTTAGAGTTTAGGGTTTTGGGTTTAGGGTTTGTTAGGGTTTGGGTTTAGGGTTTAGGTTTTAGGGTTTAGGGTTTTGGGTTTAAGGTTTAGGAATTAGGTTTTAGGTCTAGGTTTTGGGGTTTAGTTTAGGGTTTAGGTTTTTTGTTTTTATTTTAACAGAGAACAAACTCATATTCAATATTTCTTCTTTTTGATTTCATTAACCAAGTAACACAACAAGTTTTCTAAGACACAAGTGATGACATTGATAAAAAATGCGCACACATAGCTCAAATTAATAAACCCTAGATAACTAGAATCATCTCTATTATAAAAACATAGTTCCATAAGTAGCAGATCAGATCATCCATTCCTCAGTTTCTCCAATTACAATCAAAAATAGCTAGACCTCTCGGGTAGTGGGATCCACCATCATATCCCTAATCTCTCCCATTGCCCCTACTATGGTTGTAACCTCCATCACTCCTCCGACTTCCATAACCACCACTACTTCGACCACCACCTCCATATCCACCAGCAACTCAAAATCTCCCATAACCACCATGATAACTGCCGCCTCTACCTTCATCTCCACTGCCAGTTCTAGACTGAACCTGGTTGATGGTGATGTTCCTTCTATCAAGGTTCTACACATTCTTAGGGTTTAGGTTTATTTTTTTAATTTATTTAGGTACCTTAGGTTTAGGTTTAAGTTTAGGGTTTGGGGTTTAAGGTTTAGGGTTTAGGGTTAGGGTTTAGGGTTTAGGTTTTAAGGTTTAGGGTTCATAATTTAGGGTTTTAGAGTTTATGCTTTTAGGGTGTCAGGTTTAGGATTAAGGTTTAGGGTTTATGGTTTAGGGTTTAGCATTTAGGGTCAGGTTTATAGGTTTAGGGTTTAGGGTTTAGGGTTAGTTTTTGGGTTTAGGGTTTAGGGTTTAGGTTTTAGGGTTTAGAGTTTGGGGGTTAGTGTTTAGGTTTTAGGTCTAGGTTTCAAGTTTTAGTTTAGGGTTTTTGATTTTTTTTTAACAAAGAACAAATTCAGATTCAACATTTCTTTTTTATTTTTCATCAACCAAGTAACACACCAAGTTTTCTAATACACAAGCGATGACATAGATAAAAAATGAACACGCATAGAGCAAATTAATAACTAGAACCATCTTTACTGTAAATAGACAATTCCATAAGCAGCAGATTGGATCGGGCATTCTTCAATTTCTGCAATTCCACCAGAACCACCTTGACCTCTTGAGTAGTGGGATCCACCATCATATCCCTGATCTCTCCCTCTACCACCACCACCGCTGTAACTTCTATTGGTCCTCCCTCCTCCATAACCACCATTGCTCTGACCACCACCTCCATATCCACCAGCCAAATCTAGACCGAGCCTAGTTAATGGTGATGTTCCTTCCATCAAGGTTCTACCCATTCTTAGGGTTTAGGTTTACTTTTAGGTTTATTAGGTTTTACGGCTTAGGTTTATTTTCTAATTTATTTAGTTACTTTAGGTTTAGGTTTAGGGTTTTAGGTTTAAGGTTTTATTTAGGTTTTTGGTTTAGGGTTGAGGGTTTATGTTTTAGGGTTTAGGGTTTAGGTTTAGGTTTAGGGTTTAGGTTTAGGGTTTAGGTTTATGGTTTAAATTTAGGTTTAGGTTTAAAAAAAAACTTTTATTTAGTATATTTTTATTTTATTATTTTATTTATTTATTATTTTATTTTAGAGATTATTTTATTTAACATTTATTTTTATTTTACATTTTTTATTTTAGTTTTTTTAGGTTTATTTATTTTTTAGTTTTATTTTTATTTTATTTTATTTTTTTATTTTCAAGTTTAAGAGTAGGGTTTTATTTTATTTTTTAGCTTTAGATTTTAAGTTTTTATTTTAGGTTTATTTTTAGGTTCCATTTTTTTAGTTTAGTTTTCTATTTATTTTTAGTTTATTTTATTTTATTTATTTTAGGTTTAGGTTTAGGTTTAGTTTATTTTAGGTTTAGGTTTAGGTTTTATTTATTTTGGTTTACTTTATTTTAGTTTAGATTTTGGTTTATTTTATTTTATTTTATTTATATTATTTTTATTTTAGGTTGAAGTTTTTTAGTTTAGGGTTTAGGTTTTATTTATTTATTTTTAGGTTTATTCTTTAGGTTTAGGTTCTTATTTGGTTTTATTTTATTTTATTTTAGGTTTATTTTATTTTTATTTTAGGTTGAGTTTTTATTTTATTTAGGTTTTTTATTCTTAGGTTTACTTCATTTTTTAGTTTAGTTTGAATTTTATTTATTTTAGTTTAGTTTAGTTTTAGTTTTTTATTTTATTTTACTTTTTTAGTTTAGGTTTAGGTTTTAGTTTAGGTTTTTATTTTTTTATTTTTTTATTTATTTTATTTTTAAGTTTTATTTAGTTTAGGTTTAGGTTTTTAAGTTTTTTGGTTTAGGATTTAGGGTTTAAGGTTTAGGGTTTTAGAGTTTAGGGTTAGGATTATGGTTTAGGGTTTAGGGTTTATGGTTTAATGTTTAGGCTTTAGGCTTTATGATTTTGGGTTTAGGGTTTATGATTTTATTTTTTGTTTTTTTTTTTTTTGGTAAAAAGGGGTATTTTTTTACCAAAAGAAAAGGATACAACGTCCTTAAATGCGATAAATCTCAAAGACTACTGCTCAAAGAGCTACAAAAGGACCTAAAGAGAAAAATCCCTTAACTAATATAAAAGAAAAGGAAAAGGAAAAGAAAAACTATGAAATGATTAGCAACATCATAGAATCCCTGAGTAGGTTAGCATACCACCTGAAGAGACCCAAGAGTAAACGAAGGAAACCTACAAGAAAATACTAAATCAAAGATAAGCACAATTAAAAGAAAAATAAATATAGATAAAGAGAATGGAAAGAAAAGCCAAAAAAAGGCTCAAGCTCAATCACAAACATTAGAAGGGGCAACAAAAATTTGTGAGTAGCCAAACTCTGATAGGAGGGTTACAGTCACAAAAAATGCTACCAACCAACCGAAAAGAGTAAGCATCCTAGCCATCATAGCCAAAAAACCTCACAAAGGCACCAGAGCACACACCAAAAACTAGCAAAGATCTAAAGCCAGCCACCAAAAAAGGAAGAACATCAACAAAGTCACTACCCAAAAGTACTAGGAGTAAGAAACAAAGTTACCGACCAAGGAGGAAATACCAAAAATAGAACCAAGGGGGGGTGGGAAGAGAAGCAACCAGCAAACTCACCAACTCCAACTAGACTAAAGAAAAGAAAGCAGCAGCCACACCCAAATCCAAACCAGCCTTACCAACTAAAAGAAAATAGAAGGAAGAGAAGCTCAACCAACATCACATCCAGAGAAGGCACCCAAAACCAGGAAGCTCAAGGAGACCAACCACAAAGCCATCGAGAAAGCCAACCAACCAAATAAATGCCAAAAAAATAAACACAAAAGAACCACAATAAAAGTATAAACAATAATCAACAACAGCTTGACAACCAAAATAGAAAAAGCCAACATTCCAACCTATAAAATACAAGAATAAAATAAGAACATAAAGCCCCAAGAAAGAATAAGAGCCAACAGCAACTGAACAAACCAAAATTACAAGAAGCTACCAAACAGAAGCCCCAATAAAACCACCAACAGAAAAGAAAGAAAAAAAACTAATAAAAATCTAATATTAGGAAAACCAGATTTATCTAAATTAGACAACCCTCTTAATTTCTTAGGAATATTCGCATTGGTAAATAAAGTAAAATCATAGAGATTACACCCCAAACCAGCTAAGAAATCCACACAAGCATTACCTTCTCTTAAAATATGAGTAATTTTAAAAGATAGTTTAGAGATAATAGCTTTAATATTTTTAATTAAATAAAAGACTCAACATTAGCCTTATGGTTAGAATTAATCCTAGCAACAACAATCCCAACATCAGATTCTAACCAAATAGTATGAAGATTTTTTTCCAAACAAAGCTTAAGAGCATGATAAACAACCATCAATTTAGCAAAAATAATAGAATTAGTAGAGAGATGAGTGGAATAACCAAGATAATATTCCTAAGATTATTTCTAAAAATACTACCACAACTCAACTTGTTTTGCGCAATAGAGCCATCAATATTAATTTTGATACAATAATTAAGAGGCTTAATCCAATGAATAATTTTATAATCTAGATATGAGTCACAATAAGGAAAAATGATACCCAATTTAGAGGCAACAAACTTGCAACCTCTAAAATTAGTACCACTAAGAAGGGTAGCCTTATGTAAGAAAAAAAATCTTATCTTCAGTCCTAGCAATAATCCGCTTATGATTCATATGCACATTATGATGCTTAGAATCATTTATGTCAAGCCAAATAAACCAAATCAAAGTAACAGCCACCACAATTTTGATATGCCCTTTAATAGTATTAAAAAATAAGATTCAAGAAGGTTCATTAAAGTTAAATTACCATTAAAATAGCTTAATTTAAATAAATCCTCATACCAACCCCAAACTTTAGAGGCAATGGCACCATGAACAAAAACATGACTAACATTCTCAATATGAAAGCAACATATGCATTTAAAGGGTAGATGAACGCCTTTGTTCAAAAGTAAAGAATCAACACCAATATAATCCCTTAAAATTCTCCACCCAAGAATAGAATAAGAAGTAAGAATACTATTATTCCAAATTTTAAGGAAAATAAGAGAAGAAGATTTTTTTTAACTCTAATATAGTGCCAAGTATCTTTAAAAGAAAATTCTTCATTACTAGAAATTTTGAAAAAAATTTGTTCCAAAAAATTACCATCAATAGGAATATTAATGATGTTATTACTAATAAAATCAAGAATTAAACCATTTAAAAGAGAGAAATTCCATTCACCATTATGAATAAAAGGACTAACTTTCAAAGAAGAAGTAGAGTGAGTATTAAGCAAAGAATCAATGGAAAAATCCCCCATCTTGTTATCTTATCAAAAGAAAGAAGATCCATTATTAATACCCCAAAAAATGAGAGGTTCTGCTTTCCATTTAATATCATAGAGCAGTTTCCAAACAATAGAGTCACCATGTTTATAATTGCAAATTAAAGGATGCTTACCTTTACAATAGTGAAATTCATGAATTTAGCCCAAAGACTTTCATTTTTCAAAAAATACCAACAATGTTTATAAGAAAAAAACATTGGTGGGATCCATCAAAGATCTGCACCCAATACTACCTTCATAAATAGTACCACACATATTAGACCAAGAAGTTCAATGAAGCCTTTTAGCTGAATTCCTAGAGCCTTAAAAAAACTTATTAAAAAGTCTTTCAATTCTGATAAGAACAAGAGAAGTAGGAACAATATTAAGCAACAAGTAAAAAGGAAAACAATAAAGATTACTTTTAATAACAATTAACCTACAACCAAAAGATAAAAAATGAAATTTAAGGGTAGAAATTTTATTTTGAATATTATGAATTACCTCATCAAAGAGATGGGATCTCTTATGACCACAATATAAAGGGAAGCCTAAATATTTAATAAGAAGATTTTGATGAGAAAAACCAGTGATATCCTTTATGTTATTAATTCTATCAACATAAATAGAAGTATAAGTGATAAAATAACTTTTATGAGTACTAATCAAAAGGCCACTTTCCTTTTCAAATTTATTTAAAAAATCCTTAAGCTTTTTAACATAATGTAATGAGCCATTACAGAAAATTATGAAATCATTAGAAAAGATTAAGTGAGTGAGCCAAACCACCAAGATTTCTGAAATACATACTAAAATTCTTCTAAAAAATGATTAAGCTAATGAGACAGATATTCAACAATAATAATATAAAGTGACAGAGAAAGAGGGTCACCTTGTCTTATACCTTGAGAGGAATTAAAGAAACCAAAGTTTTTACCATTGATAACTAATGAAAACCAAACAATTCTAATTATATTGTTAACCAAAGAAACAAAACAATTAGAAAAACCAAATAAAGTAAGAATGCTATTAAGAAAATCCTAAGAAATGTTATCATAGACTTTGGTGATGTCAAGCTTAAAAAGTAAATTGCCACCTCTAGTTTTAACATTTAAATCATTAATGAATTTTTGAGCAAGCAAGATGTTATCCAAAATAGTTCTACCTTTCACAAAGCCAGTTTTATTAGGAGAGATAATCTTAGGAAGAAACTTACTAAGCCTATTAGTCAAAATTTTTGAAATCAATTTATTGATAAAAGTACAAAGAATAATAGGTCTAAAGTCATTCCAAATGTCAACATTATCTTTCTTAGAAATAAGAATAATAGAAGTGCTAGTAAAATATCTAGAAATAGAATTCCCTCAAAAGAAATCCTTAACAACATTAACAAGATCAATTTTAGCAATAAACCAAGATTTTTGAAAGAATAAAGTATCGTGACCATTCGACCCTGCAATAGAATCAGCATTCATACCATTAAGAATATTAAAAATTTCCTCATCAAAAGGAGGAGCAACCAAGCACTCATTATCCTCAACTAACATAATAGAAGGGATGATAGAGGGATTGGATAAATGCACAAGTTGATAATTTTTATTTAAAAGATCTTTAAAATAATTAAGAGCAAAAAAAAATATATCCTCTTTTTCGATAAGCCAAGAACTATCAAAGTTCTTGATTTTAAGAATGTGACCAAGAACTCTCCTTTACATTACCGAAGCATGAAAATGTTTAGTGTTTCTTTCCCCCTCAGAAAGATGCTTAGAGATAACTTATTTTCTTCAATAAGTCTCCTCTATATCCTGAAACTTAATGTGATTATCTTTAGCTTTAGTAAGATTAGAACAAAAAGAAAAATCAGTTATAACAAGTTATTCGAAATCTTTCACCTTTTGTTCCATCTTCTTGATATTATCAAAAAGATTTTTAAAGCAGTTTTTGTTCCACCAAGTGATATTATGCTTAAGCATTTTATGATTAAGTAAAAATCTCATCATACCAAATGTAGAATCATTAGGAGAAAGAGGAGCACACCAATAATATGTAATAACATGAAGAAAACTTTTATCTTGTAACCACATATTTTGAAAACAAAAATTTTTAATGACATTATTATTATGAACAACATCCTTAATAGAAATCAAAAGAGAAGCATGATCCGATAGAGTTCTACTAAGATGCTCCACCGAAGTTAAAGGCCAATAGTTTAGCCAATAATTATTAAATAAAGCACGATCCAACCATTGCCATAATCTATGATTATTCCAAGTAAATTGAGAACTAATGAAACCAACATCATGAAGATTACAATCCAAATTCATATTTGCAAAATCTTCCATTGAATGTAAATTCGACAAAGAACCCCTTCCTTTTATTCAAAGAAAGGACCATATTGAAATCCACACCATCAATCCAAGAATCATTAACAACAAAAACAAAATTAGATAATTGATCCCAAGGAATTCACCTCTCTAACTTGTTACAAGAAGCATAAACAAAAGAGCCAAAAGCATGATAATCACCAAATAAATTATACACATTAATAATTTGATGAAAACCATTAATAACATTAATAGAAATAGAATTATTCAAAAATAACCAAATCTTGTTATTGATATTTAAATAAAAATTGCTAAGACCAATCATCCTGGCCGCATGCATTATTTTAGAAGAAAAATAAGAGGTTCAAGAATAACCAAAAAACCAACTTTATAAATTCTACAAAGATTCCTAATTCTATTTCTAACAACAAGAGTACCAATGCCCCTCATATTCTAAATAAGAAAGTTAAACATTAACTTTTGTTAAGAAAAAATGATGAAGAAGATCGAGTAGATCTAAAACCTTTTAGTGGATAATTTTTAAATTGTTTTTTCCTTTCCACAAAAATAGTTTGAAAACCGATCACATTCTCCATGGATTCATCATCAGAAAAAATTTTCTCATCATTATTAACAATAGATTTAGGAGAAGTTCCCATTTGACAGGAAGATAAATCCTCTTTCTCCATTAAATGAGAATTATCCTTGGGTTCACTTTGTTAAATGGAATGAAATTTCTTGGAAACAATCAAATGCATATTCTTAACTGGTGCCACTTAAGAACCGAACAAGGATCAAAGGTCGAAGCTGAATCAGAAGAAATTTCTTGGAAACTAGCCCATAAATGCCCAGAAAGAGAATGAAAAAGAAAAGGGATTCAAGAATCACTAGAGCTAGGGATGGGAAGGGGCCGCGGGATTGGTTTAGGTTTTTGTTTTAGTTTTTAGTTTATTACAAGGTTTAGGGGTTTAGGTGTTTTTTAATTATTGGTTTAGTTTAGTTAGTCTTTTAGGTTTAGCTGTTTAGTTGTTTTTAGGTTTTTTTATTAGTTTTGTTTTCCAGGTTTAGGTTTTTTAGTTATTTATTATTGATTAGTTTTTTTTTGTTTTTAATTTAATTTTAGTTATTATTATTATTATTATTGGATTTAGGGTTAGTTTTGGGGTTTATTATTTCTTTGTTCAGTTTTTAGTTATTCTGTGTTTTAATTTTATTTATGTTTATTAGTTTTGTTTTAGGGTTTAGTGTTTTTTATTAGTTTTAGTTTTATTTAGGTAAATCCTAAACTAAAAATAAAAACTAAAGCTAAAATAAAAATAAAATAAAATAAACCTAAACTAAAATAAATAAAACTTAAACCTAAACCAAAAATAAACAAAACCTAAACCTCAACCTAAATAAAAGAAAATAAACTAAAAATAAACCTAAACTAAAAAATTAAACCTAAAGGTAAAGCTAAAGTAAAAACCTGAAACTTAAACATGAAAAAAAATAAAAACCTAAACCTAAACCTCAAATTAAAAAAAAATGTAAATTTAAAAAATAAAATAAAAACTAAAACAAAACTAAAATATAAACATAAACCTAAGCCTAATCCAAAAAAATAAACTAAAATAAAAAACCAAAAATAAAATAAATAAACCAAAATAAATCAAAATAAAAAATAAAATAAACTGAAATATATAAAAATTAAACTAAATAATTAAATAAATGTAAACATACCCGTTCATTTATTATTATTATTATTTTAAAAAAAACCATAAAACCTAAACCCTAAATCCCAAATCATAAACCTAAACCTAAAGTGCCATAAATCCTAAATCAACCTACCAACCACAAACCAAACTAACAGGAGCCAACCCTACCCTGAGCCAAACTGACCACAGGCCTAAACCCAGGCCCAACCATAAAGCTAAACCCAAACTAAATCCACAAATCCACAACCCTAAACCCAGGCACTGATCTCCCCACAAAATCTAGTCAGGCTGAAACCCTAGTTATAACTAACCCTAGGCTAGATGGCTAAAACCCTGAGGCCCAAACACTAAACAAACAGCCAACAGGCCCATACCATAAACCCCATTAAACCCTAAAATCTAAAATAAACTTTAAAACCTAATCCCTCTAAAAAACTAAACTTAAAATAAAGAAAACCTAAAAAAATAAAATATACAAAGCATAAACCTAAATAAAATTAAAAAATAAATTAAAATAAAAACCTAAACTAAAACAAAAACCTAAACCTAAAAATAAAATAAAATAAAATAAAATTAAAAATAAAATAAAGAAGAACCTAAACTAAACTAAAAAAACAAAATAAACCTAAGAATTAAAAATAATAATTAAATAAAACTAAATGTAAATAAAATTAAAATTAACCTAAAAAAATAAAATAAAAACTAAATTAAAACCAAAACTAAAAAAATAACCTAAAAACAAAACGTAAAAATAAATAAAAAATAATACCTAAACCCTAAACTAAAAAAAACCTAAACCTAAAATAAAAATAAAATAAACAAAATGAAATTAACCTAAACCTAAACTAAAATAAATAAAACTTAAGCATAAACTTAAAATAAACTAAACCTAAACCTAAACATAAAATAAATAAAATAAAATAAATTAAAAATAAAGTTAAACCTAAACTAAAATATAAAATAAAAAAATAAATCAAAAATAAAAAGCTAAAACCTAAACATAAAAAATAAAATAAAAATCTAAACTTAAACCTAAAAAAAATAAAACCTTAACGTAAAAAATAAAATAAAATAAAGCACTAAAAAAATAAACTAAACTAAATCTAAAAAATAAACTAAAATAAATAAAATAAATTAAATAAAAAATACCTAAATAAAATTAAAAATAAAATAATCTAAAATAAGTAAAAAATAAATTAAATAAACCTAAACCTATTGGTATATTTAATTTAAAAAACCCCTAAACCTAAAACCCAACCCTAAACCCAACCAAACCCCTAAAGTAACTAAATAAATTAAAAATAAACCTAAACCCTAAAACCTAATAAACTAAACCCAGTATGGAAGGCCGAGAACATCACACCGTGACAGGCTCTGTCTAGATCTAGCAGTGGAGGCAAAGGCGGAGGTGACGGTTATCAAAGTGGCGATGGGGGATCTGGAGGTGTAAGTGGATATTGAGGTGGTAGTTGGAGTAGTGGTGGTTATGCAGGTGGGAGGAGCAATGAAGGTTACAGCCATGGTCGTGGAGGAGGTAGATATAGGGGATATGATGGTGGATCCCACTACTGAGAGATAGGGTGGTTGATGAGGAGAAAAAAAGCGAAGATCCGATTCTTATGGAACTGTCTTTACAATAGAGACGGTTCTAACTATCTTGGGTTTTTTATTTGCTCTTTGCGTGCTAATTTTTGATCTATGTCGTCGCGTGTGTCTTAGAAAACTTGGTGTGTTACTTGGTATAAGAAATCGAAAAGAAGAAATATTGAATCTTATTTTGTTCTATGTTATAAAATAATGCAAACACCCTAAATCCTAAAATAAAACTTGAACCCTAGACTTAAACTAAACCCTAAACCATAAATTCTTAACCCTAAAAACATTAAACCCTAAACCCTAAAACTTAAACCCTAAAACCCTAAACCCCAAACCCTAAACTCTAAACCACCTAACCCTAAACCCAAAACCTAAATCCCTAAAAAAAAACTTAAACCTAAACTAAATAAAAAAAAAAAAAATAAATAAAAAACCTAAACCAAAATAAAACTAAACTAAAACCTAAATCTAAACCTAAAAGAAAATAAAATAAAATAAAACTAAACTAAAATAAAATAAATAAAAAACTAAACTAAAAAATTAAAACATAAATAAAATAAAAAAAAATAAAAAATTAATTAAACTTAAAATAAAATAAATAAAACTAAATAAAAACCTAAACCTAAAGATAAACTTAAAAATAAATAATAAATAAACCTAAACCCTAAACTAAAAAAAACATAAACCTAAAATAAAATAAAATAAACATAAACCTAAACTAAAACTAAATTAAAATAAATAAAAAAACCTAAAAAAATAAACTAAACCCTAAAAAATTAAATAAACTTAAACCTAAACTAAATAATAAAACCAAAATAATTTTAAAATAAAAAAAAACCTAAAATAATAAAATAAAACCTAAACTTAACCCTAAAATAAAAATAAAACCTAAAAATAAATTAAAACTAAATTAAAAATTCAAAACCTAAAAAAGTAAACTAAAATAAATAAACCAAACTATAAAATAAATAAAATAAACTAATAAAATAAACTAAATAACCTAAACCTCTTGGTTTGTTTGTTTTGTTTTTTGAAAACCTAAACCATAAACCCTAAACTCAAACCTAAATCATAAATGGCATAACCTATGACCAACTCCTCTCACTAACCCTGAGCTGACCTTGAAGGCTGACCACACCTGAGCCTAGATCCTACCCTGACCATGCCCTACCCTATCACACTGGTGACATACCCTGAGCCACAGGCCACAGGCACTGAGCTCCACCCAACCACTGGGTGACACTGCCCCTGACACTGAGCCATAAACTGACCCTAAAGGCTGAGCCTAAACCCTACCTAAACCCACCACTAAAATCCACTGACTTAGATCTCAATCAACCCACTGAGCCTAAACCATAAAACCTGGCTTGATCCTACTAAATACAACATAAAAATAAAATAAATAAAACTTAAACATAAAGATAAAATAAATAAATAAAATAAAACCTAAACATAAACCTAAATATAATAAAATAAAAAATAAAAATACACTAAAATAAAATAATAGAAAAACCTAAACTAAATTAAATAAAGCAAAACTTAAAAAAATTTAATAAAATAAAAACTAAACGTAAAATAAAAATAAAAAAACCTAAAATAAAATAAAATAAAATAAAAATAAAATAAAACTTAAACAAAAAAAATAAATCTAAAATTAAAATAAAAATAAATAAAAAATAAAACCTAAACCTAAAATAAAAATAAAATAAATAAAATAAAATAATCCTAAACACAAACTAATTTAAACTAAACTAAAATAAATAAAGCCTTAACCTAAACCTAAATTAACTAAACCTAAACCTAAATCTAAATTAAGTTAAATATAATAAACTAAAAAATATAGCCTAAAAAATATACCAAAAATAAAAACCTAAAGCCTAAACCTAAAAAATAAAATAAAAACCTAAACTTAAACTTAAAAATAATAAGTAAAACCTAAAAAATAAAATAAAAATAAAACTCAACTAAAAAATAAACCAAAACTAAAACCAAAACCAAGATAAAATACTAAAATAAAAAACCTAAACTAAAATAAATAAAGCTAAAATAAATAAACCTAAAATAAATAAAGCAAACTAAATAAAAATAAAAAATAAACCAAAATAAAAAATGAACTTAAATAAATAAAAAATAAACTAAATAAACTTAAACCTACCAGTTTACTTAATTTTTTTTAAACAAACCCTAAACCCTAAATCCTAAACTCTAAATCCTAAACCTATAACTCTAAACCATAAATCGTAAACCTTAAACCCTAAACCCTAATCCTGTAAACCACAAAAGCATACCATAAAACCCTTCCCTAACCCACCCCAAAACCCAAACCAAACCTAAAACTACCACAAAAAACCACTCAAATGTTAAACTGACATTAAACCCACAAAACCTAAACCTAAACATAAAATATCTTAAAAATAAACTAAATAAATAAAGATTAACTAATTAAATAAAAACATACCTAATTAAAATAAATAAATAAAATAAACTAAAATAAACTAAAAAAACTAAATAAATCTAAACATATCAGTTTAATTAATTTCAAAATAAATCATAAACCCTGAATAAACCCACAAATCCTGAAATCCTAAAACCCTACCAAACTCCACTGGGCCCTAACCATGGGCCCCCACCCAGGCCACAGGCCTAACTAGCCCTCTCTACTAACCTGGGCCACCCTGACTCTAAACCACAACCCTAAATCATAAATCATAAACCCTAAATGATAAAACTCTAAACCCTGATAATAAATGCTTAACCCACCCTAAACTAAACCCCACCACTCTAACCCTAAACCCTAAACTAAAGCTCAAACCCAAACCCACTAAACACTTAATCCTCCCTAACCCTAAAAACTTAAAAGCATAAACCCTACAACCTTAAACTTTAAACCCTAAACTTTAAAAGACCCCACCAAACCCAACCTAAAGTAACTAAATAAATTAAAAAATAAATATAAACCCTAAGAATGGGAAGAACCTTGATGGTAGGAAAATCACCGTGAAATAGACTCAGTCTAGATCTAGTGGTGGAGGCAAAGCTAGAGGCGATAGTTTTCACAGTGGTGGTGGAGGATCTGGAGGTGCTGGTGGATATAAAGGTGGCGGTCATAGTAGTGGTGGTTATGTAGCTGGGAGGAGCGATGGAGGTTACAGCCGCGATGGTGGCGTTGGTAGAGATCGGGATACCATGGTGGATCCCAGCCTGGAGAAATTGAAAAATGGTAGAACCATGCCGCTGCTTATGGAACAATGACTTTACAGTAGAGATGATTCTAGTTATCTAGGGTATTTGATTTGCTCTATGCGTGCTTATTTTTTAACTATATTGTCGCTTATGTCTTAGAAAACTTGGGGTGTTACTTAGTTCATGAAATCAAAAAAAAGAAATGTTGAATCTTAATTTATTCTCTATTATTAAAAAAACCTTAAACCAAAATTAAAAACACGAACCAGACAAAACCTATACCTAAATCTAAACCCTAAAACCCAAAGCCAAAAAGCCAAAATCCTAAAACCTAAACCCTAAACCTCAAACTAAACCATAAACCCTAAACCTAAACCCCACCCTGCCCTAAACCCTAACACCAAACTAAAAAGCTAAAACCTAAACTAAACTAAATAAAACTAAAATTCAAATAAAAAATAAAACCTAAAATAAAATAAAATTAAAACCAAAACTAAAACCTAAACTCCTAAAAGAAAAAACTAAACTAAAATAAAATAAATAAAACTAAACTAAACTAAAAAATTAAAACCTAAATAAAATAAAACTAAACCTAAAATAAAAATAAAATAAAACTAAGTATAAATAAAAAAATAAAACCTAAACCTAAAATAAGCTTAAAATAAAACCTAAAATAAAATAACACTAAACCTACTAAAAAAAACCTAAATCATAATAAAATACCTAAACTAAAATATATAACCAAACCACCTAATAACTAAACTAAACCTAAACTTAAACCCTAAATAAAATTAAATAAGCTAAAATAAACCAAAATGTATACTAAATAACAAAACCTAAAAATAATCCTAAAATAAAAACCTAAAACCTATACCTAAAAAAGTAAAAGAAAAACCAAATCCTAAACCTAAAAGTAAAAAACTAAAACTTAAACCTGAATATTAAATAAAAATAAAACTAAACTAAAAAGTAAACATAAACTTAAGCATAAACTTTAAAAATAAACTAAAATAAATAAGCCAAAAAATAAAACATAAAGTAAAATAAATAAAATAAAATAAATAAAAACATAAGTTTTCTTTGTTTTTTTAAAACCTTAAACCCTAAACCCTACCCTAAATCTCCTAGGCCCACCTGACCCCCACAACCCAAACTACCAAAACCTAAAGCCATAACCAGGCCCTAAACCCAAAGTGCCTGGGCCCCACTGACCTCCACTACCACAGGCTCTAAACTAACCACTCCCTGGGCTCAGGCTGACCTGACCCCCAGTAACCCATCAGAGGCTACCACTGGGCGCTAAATCACTCCAGGCCCAACTGACTGGGCCCCACTGGGCTAACCAGGCCCATGGCCCCAGACCCAAACCCTAAACTGAGGCCTACGTTAAATCATGGGCCACCACACTGGGACCTAAACCACCTAAACCCTAAACCCTAAACCCTAATACTAGCATAATGGATAAACACTAAACCTAAACTAAATAACTTCCAGATAATAAATAAATAAACTAAACCTAAATAAAATAAAATCCAAATTAAAACTTAAACCTTAAAATAAAATAAAATAAAAAATAAAATCAATAAAATAAAATAAAGAAATACCTAAACTAAACTAAAAAATAAAATAAACCTAAGAATAAAAAACCTTAATTAAAAAAAACTAAGCATTAAAATAAAAATAAAAGAAACTTAAAATAAAATAAAATAAAAACTAAATAAAAACTTAAACCTAAAATTAAACCTAAAAATAAATAAAATAAACCTAACTGAAGAAACCTAAACCTACAATAAATAAAATAAATAAATAACAAAATACAACAAACTAAAATAAACTAAATTAAAATAAATTAAACCTAAACTGAACCAAAATAAATAACCTAAACTAAATAAATAAAATAAACTAAAAAGTAAAACCTAAAATAAACCAAAAATAAAATCTAAAACCTAAACCTAAACCTAAAATAAAAGTAAAACCTAAACCTAAAAATAAAATAAAATAAAATCAACTAAAAAATAAAACCTAAACCTAAACCTAAAATAAAATAAAAATCCTAAACTAGAATAAATAAACCTAAAATAAATAAACTAAACTAAATAAAAATAAAAAGTAAACCTAAATAAAAAAAATAAAATTAAATAAATAATTAATTAACTAAATAAACTAAATAAACCTAAACCTATAGGTTTACTTAATTTTAAAAAAAAAAACCCTAAACCCTAAACCCAAAAACTAACCCTAAACCCTAAACCCTAAACACTAAACCCTAAACCATAAACCCTAAAAATGCTAACCCCTAAATCCTAAATCCTAAACCATAAAACCTAAACCCTAATTCTAAACCCTAAAAACCAAAAACTTTTCACTCTTTCAATTTTTGGGTGCTTTGGTGAATTTTGTTTCCCCTATGAAGGTGTGTCTCTTTTGTGCCTTGTCATGTGGACATCTTGGTTGGTTCTCCATTTTGATGGCTTAGCTTGGCTCTCAGCTTCTCTTATCATGTGCTATTGTTGATCATGGCTTCAGTCTTTACTTCCTCGTGGGGAAATCCTTGCATTTCGGTTTCTCTCGTGAAAGCTTCTGACTCCTTGGGGGTCTCTACCTTAATTCATTTGCTGGCTTCAAAATCCTTCAAGGATGTTCTTGCTGGTAAGGCAAAATGTGCTGGTGAGTCTCTCAAGCTTATCTCTACCTCCATCTAGGGTGTACCCACAATAATGTGTTCTAATTCAGCTGTGGAAAGGCTTGAGAAACCTTTTGAACTCTCTAGCATTTTCTCTGTCGGATTGATCGATTCACAACATGTCTTGATTCAACTTTCAAATGATTTAGATATTCTTGAGTTTTCTCTCGACATTCATATTTTGTTTTCAATTATTGGGTGCGATTATTGAAATGGATGCCTCATTTTGATATTAAAGAGGAATCTCCTATAGTTCCTGTATGGATCTCCCTTCTCAATCTGCGTGTTTATTTTATTAATCATGAGTTTTTTTGCTGTGGGTGCGCTGTTCGATCATCTTCTTCAAGGTGATCAAGTGAAGTGACTGCTTCTAACTCTAGGCCCTCTGTTGCTCAGATCCTAGTTGAGTTGGATATAATTATAAAATTTCTAAAGAAATTTGGCTAGGATCAGAGAGATATGGATATTTGCAAAAAGTGGATTTTGAGAATTTTCTTATTTTTTGTTCCAATTACAAAATTCATGGTCATGGGGTTCCAGATTGCTTTGTGGTTCATCCTCACTTTAAGAAACCTAAACCCGTGCATATAATCCGGATCTCAATCTTTAGCTGCCATCGGTTAAACCTCAGAAAGTTGTTCCAATGGATAACTCATTACCTAAAGTTGAGGGTCATTACCTTGATCCTCCCATTGCTCCCTTTGATAGGGTTGTGACTATTCAGCTTGATCAGCTTCTGTATATCACTCTTGTAAATAAGGATTCTTTACCTTCTAATGGACCTATCAATTTGCATCACACTGATATTGGTATTAATATGGGCAATAATATGTTTTCAAAACTTGTGGATGATGATTTGATTTCAATTAATTTCGTTCCTGCTTCTTTGCCACCTTTAATAGAAGAACATGTGATCCCTCATGAGGGTATGATTGGTGAGCTTACTAAGGATAAAATTGATAATCCTAATTTGGGCACTTGTACTTTGAATGATTCTAATCCTACTCCTGCTTCTTCATCTAATGTTGCACTATCTTCTAACCCAATTTTGCAAAATAATAATGATTTGGAAGAAGGTGAAGTGGCCTGATGTTGTAAAGATGCAACCTTATCCCAAGCATATCCCTGAATAATCTCTATCTGATGGTGATGTTGTGGATATGACTAATAAATTTCAAATGGCTTTTAGAAAGAAAAATAAAACTCCTAAATCTAAATTTCTTAGCATTGCCAGATTTAGTAGATCTAGTTGTTCGGCCCAGAAATAAATTGTTTCCTTCTTAGTTTGGAATACACGAGAGATTAGTACAATCTCTGTTAGAAATAGAATTAAAAATATAGTTCGTTCTCATAATATTTCTTTTTTTGGCTATTTTAGAACCTTTTATTCTTCCTTCTAACATTTCTTTTGTTGCTAGAATGATTGGTTTTGATAATTTTTTTTGCTAATTCGAGTAATAAAATTTGGATATTTTGGAATAGTCCTTTTATTTTGCAAGTTTTGGATGAGTTTTCTAATGTTATGAATGTTACGATTACATTTGATAATTGGTATTGTTTTGGTTCATTTGTTTATACTGCTTGTAATAGAAATAGTAGATAATTTCTTTGGGATGATCTTATTAATTTTTCTTCTTCTGTTAATGCTCCTTGGTTTGTTGGTGGGGATTTTAATTCTATCTCCTCTTCCACTGAACGGGTTGGTGGTGATGCTCCAAACTTATTTTCAATGGAATATTTTAATAACATGATCCTTGATTGTCATCTTACTGACATTGGCTTTAGTGGGACTCAGTTTACTTGGAAAAATTATAGACTCTGGCAAAGGTTAGATCAGGTTCTTTTTAGCCATTTGTGGATTAACCTTCTTTCTAGTACTTTTGTGGAGCATTTAATTAGAACCCTTTCGAACCATTCTCCCTTACTTATCTCTGTGAATTTGAATGCTACTAAACCCTCCTCTCCTATCCCTTTTCTCTTTCAAAATATGTGGCGCATAGATGAGAGATTTTTGGATGTTGTTGCTAACTGGGATGAACCTCTCCATCCTAATGATTCTATTTTTGGGATGAGGAGATTCTGGTTCAAATTAAAAAGACTCAAAGATTGCCTTAATTGGTGGAATAAACATTATTTTAAAAACCTTTATGTCAATATTAAAGAAATGGAGAATGAGGTTATTATTTTGGAAGATGCTGTTGTTAATGACCCATCTAAAATTCATTTGTTGGCTCAAGCTAAAAATAGGTTAACATGTTATCAAGATAAGGAAGAGACCTATTGTCAAAAAAAAGCCTCTATGAAATGGATCTCTGATGGTGATCATAATACTAAATATTTTTATGCCATGGTTAAAAAGAAAAAAGCTTTAAATCACTTTCATAAAATCAAAACTAATGATGGTATTAGGTGTTCAGATAACAAGGAGCTTACAGATTCTGTTGACTCTTTTGTTAAAGAGCTTCTTAACAAAAATGTTGCTTATGATGATATTTCTTGGCTTAATGTTATCCCTAATCTCATTTCTGATGAAGATAACAAGATGCTTTCTTTCTTACCTTCTGAATCTAAAATTGCTGACATTTTGCAAAGTATGGATACAAACTATATGGCTAGCCCTAATGGTTACACTACCCTCTTTTTCTAAAAATGTTGGTTTATCATTAAAGAGAACTAGGTTAAAGCTATTCTTGATTTCTTTATGAGTAGTACTCTCCCCAAATACTTTGCTAGCACCTCCATTGTCTTAATTCTTATTGACCTCACTTTTGGAGTGAGCTTTCAACTTCTCCATTCTAGACATAAGGACTCCTTTAAACACTAAGAATTTTGTAGTCTTAAGACACCTCTAGTGATTAGGCGAACACTTAACTTAACCCTAAAGACTTAGAAGAGTTAGGAATAAGAATATGTTGTACCTTAGGGGTTTTAGGAAGACTTGCCTATCCTATAGCTTAAACCCAAATCCTTGCTTCCTTCTTTCAAACCAAACTTCAAACTCAAATCTTAAATCAATTCCAACTCAATTGATTTTCTGAAATCATAAATCAATTCCAAAATCCAAATCATGAATCAATTCCAAATAATTGAAACCCATGATCAATTTCAAAACCAAAATCTTTCCTAAGCCCTTTTGATTTCATCTTATGGACTTAGCTCAAATCAAGTCCAAATCACTCCAAACTCAAAAGATTTTCTCATAACCCATTTATATTTTTATTTATATTAACAAATAAAAATCAAATATAAATTCAAATAGCCAAAACTAAATTCAAAACTCAAGTCCAAATCTAACCTAAATCCAACCTATACCCTTTCAAGTCAAATTCTTGAACTTAACCAAATCATTCTCAAATCAATCCAAACCTTTGGATTTTCTATTCAAACAATCATTCCTTCAATCACTCTTAAAAGAAAATAAACTAAAAACTGAATAAAAACCTAAACCTAAAAAAATAAACTAAAAAATTAATAATAAAAAATAAACATAAATAAAAATAAAAAATAAACTAAACTAAAATAAATAAAAAATAAAATAAATAAACTAAATAAACAAAAGAAGAAATGTTGAATCTGAATTTGTTCTCTGTTAAAAAAAAAAAACCAAAACCCAAAACCCTAAACTAAAACCTGAACCCTAAACCCTAAATCCTAAACCCTAAAAACCCCTAAACCCTAAATCTTAAACCCTAAAGCCCTAAACCCTAAACCCTAAACCCTAAACCCTAAAAGCTAAACTCTAAACCCTAAACTATAAACCCAAAACCCTATTCCCTAAACCATAAAAAAACCCTAAACCTCAAACCCTAAACCCCAAACCCTAAACCCAACACCCTAAACCCTAAACCCTAAAAACCTAAAATTCTAAATCTAAAATAAATAAAAATTTTAAAAAAAATCTAAACCAAAATGAAATAAAATAAAAACATAAACTAAAACTTAAACCTAAATATAAACCTAAACCTAAACCTAAAAAGAAAATAAAATATAAAATTAAAACTAAATAAAAATTAATTAAATAAAAACCAAAACTAAACTTAAAAATAAAAAACCTAAATATAATATAAACTAAACCTAAAATGAAATAAAATAAAGATAAAATAAAGAAAAATAAATAAAAACTTAAACCTAAATAATAAACCTAAAAATAAAAACTAAAAATAAATAAAAAATAAAATATAAACCCTAAACTAAAAATAACACCTAAAATAAAAATAAAATAAACTTAAACCTAAATTAAAATAAACTAAACTAAAATAAATAAAACCTAAACCTAAACCTAAAATGAACTAAACTGAAACCTAAAACTAAACTAAATAAAATAAAATAAACCAAAATTAAACTTAAACCTAAACTAAAAGATAAAATCTAAAAATAAACCCAAAGTCAAAACCTAAAAGCTAAACCAAAAAAATAAAATAAAAACCAAAACCAAAACCTAAACCTAAAAAATAAACTAAAATAAAAATACCAAATTAAATAAACTAAACTAAACAAAAAATATACCTAAATCAAAATAGATAAAATAAAATAAAACAACTAAAAAAATAAAGTAAATAAATATAAAACTACTGGGTTTAATTTTTTATAAAATAAAATAACAAAATAAAATAAATAAATAAATGGCTGAAACCACAACTAACCCTAAACCCTAAACTCTAAACAATAAATCTGCAACACTAAACTTTAAACAATAAAACCCAAAACTCTAAAAATAAATCTCTGACACTAAACTCAAAAACTGACCTATCCACAGACTGACCTACCACTAAACCTTAAACTCAAAAACTGACCACTAAACCTAAACCCTAAACAACCTAAACTTACCCTTAAACCCAAAAAAAAACCCTAATCTAAACCTTAAACCCACAAAACCCTAAACCTGCCCTAACCAAACCTAAACCCAGCATTCTACTAAATCCAAACACAAACCAAACCCACAACCCTAACTCCTAAACTCAACTAAACAAGCATAAAATAATAAATTAAAAATTATACCTCAACCCTAAAACCTAATAAACCTAAACCATAAGAATGGGCAGAACCTTGACAGCAGGAACATCACCATCAACCATGCTCAGTCTAGATCTAGCGATGGAGCCGAAGGCAGAGGCGGCAATTATCATAGTTGTTGTGGGCGATCTAGAGGTGTTGGTGGATATGGAGGTGGTGGCCAGAGCTATGGTGGTTATAGAGGCGGGAGGAGCGACGAAGGTTACAACCATGGTGGTGGAAGAGAGAGAGAGATCGGGGATATGATGGCGGATCATGCTACTTAAGAGGCGGGGGTGGTTATGATGGGAATTGGAGAAACTGAAGGACAACCAATCTGATCTATTGCTTATGGAACTGTGTCCTTAGAGTAGAGACAATTCTAGTTATCAAGGGATTTTGATTTGCTCTATGCATGATCATTTTTTATTTATGTCGTCGCATGTGTCTTAGAAAACCTGGTTTGTAACTTGGTTGATGAAATAAGAAGATATGTTGAATATGAATTTGTTCTATGTTAAAAAAAATCCAAAAACCTTAAGCCATCAACTAAAACTTGAACCCTAGACCTAAAACCTAAAACCTAAACCCTAAACCCTAAAACCCTAAACCCTAAACCCTAAAACTCTAAACCTAAACCCAAAACCCTAAACCTTAAAACCTAAACCATAAACCGTAAACCCTAAATCATAAACCTCCATCCCTCAATAACCACTCCACCTAAACCTAAAATGCTAAAACTTGAACATAAACTAAATAAAATAAAATAAATAAATAAACCTAAACCAAAATAAAATAAAAAAATAAAATAAAATAAAAACTTAAACTAAAACCTAAACCTAAACTTAAACCTAAAAAGAAAATTAAATAAAAATAAAGCTAAACTAAAAAAATAAACATAAACCTAAACCCTAAACTAAAATAAATAAACCCAAAATAGATAAAGTAAACTAAATAATAAACCCAAATAAAAATAAAAATAGAATAAACTAAAATAAAGAAAAAATAAACTAAATACTCCTAAACCTATGAGTTTACTTAATTTAAAAATAATAAAAATAAATAAATAAAAACCCTTACCCTAAAACTAACCCTAAACTAGCCTAACCTGTAACCCTACCTCTCCCTAAACAAATCCCTAAACTACCACCCTAAACCCACAACCCAACCCTAACAAACAACCCTAAACCTTATAAACCTAAAAACCTAAAAATAAAATAAATAAAAAACCTAAACCTAAATAAAATAAAAAAATTAAATTAAACTAAAACCGAAACCTAAACCTAAACCTAAATGTATAAATAAAATAACATTAAAAAAATACAAACTAAACAAAAATACAATAAATAAAACCTAAACTAAAATAAAATAAATAAAAAATAAATAAAATAAAACTAAATATAAAAATAAAATAGGTAAATTATCAAATAAAATCAAAACTAAATATAAACCTAAACCTAAAAAAGAAACCTAGAAATAAAACCTAAACCCTAAACTAAAAAAAAACCTAAACATGAAATAAATGAAATAAAATAATGCTAAACCTAAACTATCATAAACTAAACTAAAATAAATAAAACCTAAACCAAAACAAAAAATAAACTAAACCTAAACCCTAAACTAAATAAATTATAATAAACTAATAATACATGGGAATCTAAACTAAAAAATAAAACCTAAAATAAAAACCTAAAACCTAAACCTAAACGTAAAAAAAATAAAACTAAACTTAAAAAGTAAAATAAAAAAAACTAAACAAAAACATAAATAAAATAAACACTTAATAATAAGTAAACTAAACTAAATAAAATAATAAATAAATAAAATAAAATAAAATGATAAATTAAAATAAATAAATAAACTAAATAAACTTACTTAATTAAATAAACCCTAAACTACCTAAATCCCAAACCCTGGGCCATACCACTAACTCTACCCTACCCCACTAAACAACCACTAAACCAGGCCCACCCTATCATGACCTACTGACCTGCTGGGCCCTCCCCATCCTCCACACCTCCACTCTACTGGGCCCTCCAGGCCACTATAGAAACTGAGGCCTACACCCAGGCCCCCTGGCCACCAACCCTCACTGAGCCCTCCACTAGCCACTGAGGCCCTGAGCTCCTGACCCTACCCACCTAAACTGGGCCTGGGCCTAATACTAAACCTTATCTAAAACCTAAATATAAACCTAAAATAAACCTTATTAAATATAAAACCTAAACCTAAAATAATAAAAAATGTTATAAAGTAAACCTAAACCTAAACATAATAAAATTTTAAAATTTAAATAAATTAAAATAAAAATAAATAAAATAAATTAAAAATAAAATAAACCTAAGAACCAAAACCTAAATAAAATAAAACTAAACTTAAAATAAAAATAAAAAAAATGAAACTAAATAAAACTAAACCTAAATAATAAACCTAAAAACAACAAAATAAAAAATAAAACCTATAAAATAAAACCTAAACCTAAAAATAAAATAAATAAATAAAATAAAATAAACCTAAACCTAAACTAAAATAAATAAAACCTAAACCTAAACCTAAATAAATCTAAAACTAAATAATATAAAAAACTAAAAATAAACCTAAACCTAAACAAAATAAAACCTAAAAATAAAGCTAAAATATAAACATAAAACCTAAAACTAAAAAAATAAATAAAAAGCTAAACCTAAACTTAGAAAAAAAAAAATAAAACTAATCCTATAAAAATAAAAATAAAACTCAACTAAAAATAAACCTAAAATTAAATAAAATAAAGAAACCTAAATGAAAATAAATAAATCTAAAATAAATAAACTAAACTAAATAAAAGTAAAAAAATAAACTTAAATAAAAGTAAAAATAAATTAAACTCAAATAAATAAAAATTAAATTAAATTAACTAAATAATAAACTTAAACCTACTGATTTACTTAATTTTAAAAAATATAACCCCTAAACCCAAATCTCTAAAAACCCAAAACCCTAACCATAAACCTACACTAAACCCTAAAACCACAAACCACACCTAACCACCCAAACTAAACCCAACCCCAAACCTGACCCAAACCTAAACCCTAAACCCACACAAACTACCCTAAACCCCCAAACCCCAAAACTTAAACCCTAAACCCTAAACTAAACCTAAGTGGTAAACCCTAAACCCTAAGAATATGGGACTTTGTGGCAGAACATCACCATAAACATGCTTGGTTATATGGGGTGGTGGAGAGCTTTTCATAGTGGTGGTGAGGGATCTGGAGGTGCTTGTGGATATGGAGGTGGTGGTTATGGAGATGGGAGGAACGATGGAGGTTACAACCGTGGTGGTGGTAGAGTGAGAGATCGGTGATATGATGGCAGTTCCCGCTACTCGAGAAGTACGGGGTGGTTCTCAGGGAAATAGAGAAATTGAAGAATGGCTGATCTGATCTGCTTCCTATGAAACTATGTCTTTACAGAAGAGATTGTTCTACATATATAGGGGTTTTGATTTGCTCTATGGGTGCTCATTTTGATATATGTTATCTCTTGGGTCTTATAAAACTTGGGGTGCTACTTGGTTGATAAAATCGAAAAGAAGAAATGTTGAATCCAAATTTGCTCTTTGTTAAGAAAAACTAAACCTTAAACCCTAAACTAAAACTTAAACCCTAAACCTAAAACTAAAACCCTAAGCCCTAAACCCGTCACCCTAAACCCCAAATCCCTAACACTAAACCCTAAAAAACAAAAAACCTAAACCAAAACTAAATAAAACCTAAAAATTAAAAAATTAAAAAACTTAAACCAAAAAAAAAAACTAAAATAAAATGAAAACATAAACTAAAACCTAAACCTAAACTTAAACTTAAAAATAAAATAAAATAAAAAATAAAAATGAACTAAAGTAAAAAAATAAAAACCTAAACTAAACTAAAAAAAACCTAAATAAAATAAAAACTAAACCAAAAATAAAATAAAATAAAAAATAAATAAAATCCTAAACTTAAAAACTAAACCCAAAAATAAAACATAAAAAATAAAAAAATAAAACCTACCCTAAACCTAAAAAAAAACTAAACCTAAAATAAAAATAAAATAAACCTAAACCTAAGCTAAAATAAACTAAAATAAATTAAATAAAACCAAAACCTAAACCTAAACTAAATATAATAAAATAAACTAAAAATAAACCTATACCTGAACTAAAAAGTAAAACCTAAAATAAAAACCTAAAACCTTAACCTACCAAACTAACAAGGTACTCGTCGGTGTCTAGTGGCCAAGGAAAGAAGGAAAGTGTCGTAGAATTACATCCTCCAAAGCAAGAAGACCATTGAGATGACACACTAGTAGGGTAGCACATCAACCTCACCTAGTGCAGCTGCTGAGTGAGTACCATTGGGGACATTATCTCAACTTAAAGTAGCATGCATGTGTCTCTCCTCCAAGCCTTTGAGCTCTTCTAATAGCAACTTGGCATTCTGCTCTGTTGTGATTTTGCTACCCACAACCATCCTTTATGATGGGAGTTAGACTTCTAATGGTAGAATGGCTTCGGACCCACACACTAAGGAGAAAGGAGTAGACCGAGTTAGAGTTCTATATGTGGTGCGGTAGGCATAAGGCTTCAACTAGCTGCGATGCCACTTGTTATTGTCGAGTGTCTTCTTTAGTATTTGGATGAGAGTTTTATTGAAGGCTTCTGCTAAGCCATTTTCCCTCGGGTAGTTGATGGTAGAATATCTCCAATCTATGATGTGTCTCCAAGAAAAGTTGTTGATCTTAGTGCTCTTGAATGTAGTACCATTATCAGATATAATTCATCGAGAAACTCTGAACATATATACAATATGGTTCCTAAAAAATTGGAGCACATGCTAAGTTGTGACCTCTCCGAACAGAATCTCCTTTGAGCATTTGAAAAATTAGCTAGTAGCAACTAAGATGAATCAATGACCCTTAGAAGGAAGAGGATCAATCGGACCCACTATGTCGGTACCCCAACACTCGAATGGCCACGAGACCGATGTAGGATGTAGAATGTTGGGTGGTTGGTGTAAGACCACACCATGTATTTAACATTCATGGAATTTCCTAGCCATTTCCATGCAATATTTGATCATCGATGGCCAGTAGTATCCTAATCTCTTGATCTTGGCTTTCACCTTCAAACTGGATTGGTTGGTTCCACATAATCTTGAGTGTACCTCAGTCATGATCTTATGGGCTTCAAGCTTGTATAAACAACGTAACCACATGTGATCAGAAGACCGCCAGTACATAACACCATCCACAAGAGCTTAGGAAAGTGCTCTCTGCTTCATCTGATGGGCTTGGGACTTCTCTCAAGGTAGTTTGCCTTTATTTAGGTAATCCATGATTTTTTTCCTCCAATCTAACTCCTCATCCTTCTTAGCAATGACAACCTCACCTTCATGAGAGTACTTTTTTATGATATCAATATCAATAAGGGATAAGACTTGTCTAATTGAAATTTTATTAATATGGACTCATCCACCATACATGCCAACTCCTTCGCAAGGTTGGCTAGAGCATACGCTATGGCATAATATCCTCAAGGATTCTTATAAATGGTAACCTCTGGTAATTGGGCCAACAACTCCATGGTATACTTGGGGAAGTGATGGAGCTTGGGCTTTATAACCTTAGGACTCATAATTGGTTGAGAATCCCAAAGATGTTGATGTTATTGATGCTTAGAGTAATAGTTAACTCCAGACCAACAATTAGAGCATCATATTTGGCTTTGATGTTGGTGCAAGGATTGGACAGATGATATGAGTATCTCATCACATCATGGTCCAGGGTTAAGAGAACTATTCCTACCCCTGCCTTTCATGGAATAGTAGATTATGGTTCTTCTCCTCTTTGAGAGGAAGCCACACCATCAAAGTACATCTCTGAGTGATGAATACTAGTATCTCCTAAGTTCTTGATTTGTTCATTAGGGAGATCATCACTAAGCCGAAAGTTAGCAAGAAGTGGGTGTGCTACTAGGAAATCTTCTAGCTCTTATCCTTTCACTAGACGAAGGGGTACGAAGGTAATGTAAAACTATGAGAGAATCATGGACCGTCATGCCAACCGTCTGAATAGCGTCAGTCGTGTAATGAGATATTATAGTGAATTGATCCTAGAGATTAAGTTCACATTATGAGGAAGCATGTAGAGTTGTAGCTTTTGGGATGCAAAGATTAAAGATAAGCAATTCTTCTCAATGGCTAGATAATTAGCCTCAGTAGGGATTAGACGATGGCTGAGGTAGTATAGTGCATTTTTCTTCTCTTCATCATTAGCTTGGGCCAACAAAGCACCAAAAGAGTATTTTAATGCAGCAGTGAAAAGTATGAGTGGCTTGCCTAGGATAGGGGCTACTAGAATTAGCAGCATCATCAGGTAATGCTTGATGTCTTCAAAGGCATGCTCACACTTGTCATCGCACTAGAACTTGAAGTCCTTTTTGATAAGTGCCAAGAATGGTTGACATCTTTCCGATAGGTTGGATATAAAGCATCTTACATACGCCAACTGCACTTGGAATGATCTGAGTTGAGTTAAAGTTTTAGGGGATGGCATTTCTAATATCACCTTGATCTTCTCCAGATCGATTTGAATTCCCTGGTGTCGAATAACAAACCCAAGGAATTTCTAAGCTACTCCGAATGCACACTTCAAGTGGTTCATTTTGAGGTTAAATTGTCTTAAATGTTCAAAAACTACTCTCAAGTCAAAGAGATGGTCTTCCATTTCTCTACTTTTGACAATGAGAACATCGACATAGCACTCGACTTGATGATGAATGAGTTTGTCTAAGATTCAAGTCTAAAATAAAATAAAAACCTAAACATAAACCTAAAAATAAAATAAAATAAATGAATAAAAATAAACAAAAATAAAATAAATAAAAACCTAAACCTAAACCTAACAATAAAAAATAAAACCTAAATCAAAATAATATAATAAAAATAAAACTCAACGAAAAAAATAAACCTAAACCTAAACCTAAACATAAAAAATAAACTAAAATAAAAAACCTAAACAAAAATAAATAAACTAAACTAAATAAAAATAAAAATAAACCTTAATAAAAAAAATAAACTCAAATAAATAATTAATAAACTAGATAAACCTAAACTATCAGTTTTTTTTTTTTAAAAAACCATAAACCCACAATATAAACCACAAACCTAAAAAACCTCAACCCTAAACTCAAACCTACAAACCTAAACTAAACTTAAACCAACAACTCTAAAACCACAACCCACAAAACCTTAAACCTAAACCTAAATCTTAAACTAATCCCAAACCTTAAACCACCCCAAACTAAACCTAAACCTTAAACCCAAAACCCCAACCCTAACTAAACCCTAAACCACAAACCCCAAACCCCAAACTTAAACTAAAAAGTAAATTTAAAAATAAACCTAAACCCAAAACTAAACATAAACTAAACTAAACTCTAAGAATGGTGGGAACCTTGTGAGAACATCATCACCGGCCAGCTCACTCTAGATTTGGTAGTGGTAGGGAAGGCGAAGGTAGCGGTTATCATGGTGGTGGGGTATCTGAAGGTGCTGGTGGATATGGAGGTGGTAGTTGGAGCAGTGGTGGTTATGGAGGTGAGAGGAGAGGAGAGGAGGTTCTGGTGGTCTTGGGAAGGAGGCGGTGCTAGAGTTTTGATTTGCTTACTCATTTTTATCTATGTTGTCGCTTGTGTTTTAGAAAACTTGCTATGTTACTTGGTTGATGAAATCAAAAAGAAGAAATGTTGAATTTAAATTTGTTCTCTATTAAAAAATAGAAAAATTAAAAACCCTAAACCCTAAATTATAACATGGACCCTAGACCTAAAACCTAAACCTTAAACCCTAAAAACCCTAAACCCTAAACCCTAAAAATCATAAACCCTAAAGCCTAAATTCTTAAACCATAAACCCTAAACCCTAAACCCTAAACCCTAAACTCTCTTCCTAAACCACTAAACCCTCAACAAATCCTAAATCTTAAAATTTAAAACTTACACTAAAATAAATAAAACCTAAAATAAAATAAAAACCAGACCAAAATAAAATAAAATAAACATTAACTAAAACCTAAACCTAAACTTAAAATAAAATAAAAAATAAAAACTAAACTAAAATAAAATAAATTAAAACCTAAACTAAACTAAAAAAAAATAAAAAACCTAAATAAAAATAAACTGAACCTAAAATTAAAATAAAATAATCCTAAAATAAAATAAAAAAATTAAAATAAAAGCCTAAACCTAAAAGATAAACCTATAAATAAATAAAAAATAAAACATAAAACCTAAACTAAAAAAAACCTTAACCTAAAATTAAATTAAAATAAACCTAAACTTACACTAAAATAAAATAACTAAAATAAACCCTAAACCTAAACCTAAAATAAAATAAACCTAAACCTAAACCTACTAAATAAAATAACATATTAAAATTAACTTAAACTAAACTAAAAATAATACTTAAAATAAACTAAAATAAAACCAAATACATAAAAATAAAATAAAATAAATAAAACACATAAAATAAATAAAACATAAACTAACATATAAAATAAAAATAAAACTAAACTTAAATAAACTAAACCTAAACCTAAAATAAGCTAAAATAAATAAACCTAAAAATAAACTAAACTAAATAAAATAAACTTAAATACAGAGAATAAGATAAACTAAATAAAATAAAAATAAATAAATAAACCTAAACCCTTTGTTTTAATTTTAAAATATATATGTTAAAAACCCTAAACATAACACTACCACTGGACCTGGCCCCCTAAACTGAGCCTAGGCCCTAAACACCCTGCCACTGACCCTAAACCCTACTATGCTGAGCCCTAAAACATGCTAAATCCTAGCCACCCAGACTCTAAACCCTAAACTTAAAACCTAAACTAAACTAAATAAAAAATAAATAAATAAAACATAAACTAAATATAATAAAAATAAAATAAAATAAAGCTAATAAAATCTGCACTAAACATATACTTAAACACCTAAACATAAAATAAAATAAAATAAAATTAAAACCATCTAAAATAAAATAAATCTAAAAATAAAAAATAAGAATAAAAAACCTTAAAATATTAAAAACTAGAAATAAAATAAAAATAAAATATAAGCAAAATAAAAACCTAAACCTAAAATATAAACATAAATAAAACCTAATCGCTAAACTAAAATAAAAAAAATAAAACTAAAATAAAGAAAAAAATGAACACTAAACCTAAAATCTAAACTAAAGAAAAATAAACAAAAAAATAAACCTAAACTACACTAAAATAAAACCTAAAAAACCTAAAATAAAACCTAAACTAAACCTAACAAAACTAAAATAAAATAAATGAAAACCTAAAAGACTAAAATAAACTAAAATAGAAAACATAAACTCAAATAAATAAAGCTAAATAAAAAAAAATAAAATAAAAAATAAAATAAACTAAATAAATGCAAAACTAAATAAACTAAACCTGGGTTCGTTTTTTTTTTAAAAACCTAAACTCTAAACCAGATCCTGATCTCTAAATCCTACCCTGGACCCTAGGCCACTGACTAATCACTGAGCCTGACCTGGGCCTAATCCCAAACTGGCCACTGAGCCCTGGGCCCTAGGCAGGCACCCAAACCCCAGGCCTGGCCTAACCTGAGCCCCTGAACCCTAAGACCTGACCTATCATAAAACCCTAAACCCTAAAGGCATAAACCCTGAGCCATGAGCCCTAAATTAACTATACTCTATGACCTCTACTGACCTAGGCTAAAATAAATGTAAAACCTAAACCTAAACTAAAATGAATAAAACCTAAACCTAAACCTAAACGTAAGATAAACTAAACTTAAAATCTAACCTAAATAAAATAAAATAAACTAAAACTAAACTTAAACCTAAAGTAAAACATAAAACTAAAATAAACCTAAAACCTAAACCTAAAAAAATAAAATAAAATCCTCAACATAAACCAAAAAATAAAAAATAAAATAAAACTAAAAATTAAAGATAAAACTATGTCTAATAAAATGATAAAATAAAACCTTAAATAAATAAACTTGAAATTAATAAACCAAAATAAATAAGTAAAATATACCTAAATAAAAAAATAAATTAAAATAAATAAATAATGAACTAAATAAATGAAATAGACCTAAACCTACCAATTTAGTTAATTTTTTTAAAACCCTGGACCACCAAATCCTATGTTAAATCCTGAGCCCTAGGCCTTAATCCACCCATGACCACTGAGCCATAAACCTCTCAACTGAGCCAGGCTGAGGTCACCCCAAAACTAGATCCAGGCCTGAGCCTGGGCCTACTGACCAAATTAACCAAATTAAAACCCCAGGCCTGCCCTAGCCCTTAGGCCTGAGCCCTAAATACAGGCCACCCCAGGCTACCCAACCCAGCCCTGGGCCACAAAAAAGGACCCTAAACCTGGGCCACTGGGCCCTGAGCCACCCTAAACTGACACACCTAAATACTAAAACCTAATGTGACTGAGCTGGGCTAAAATAAAAAACCTAAACCTAAAGAATAAAATAAAATAAAACTAAACTAAAAAATAAACATAAACAAAAGTGGTAAATTAAACCTAATGGATAAGCTAAATTATATAAACTACACTAATAAAATAAAATTAAATAAATAAAATAAAATAAAATAAACTAAATAAATAAATAATCTAAATAAACTTAAGCTATTTTTGGTTAATTTTAAAAAAAATCTTAAACTACCTAAACTTTGGATGGTTATGACCATCCCTAAACTGGGCCACTAAACCCTAGCCTAAATAACATAAGACCCTACTTAAACCCTAGGCCCTAATCACTGAGCCATAAACCCTGGGACCAACCCTAATAACTGACTAACCTGACTAAAATAAAATAATAAAATGGAAAAAATGAAATTCACATAACCCGCCCTACCCAGGCCAAATCCTAAACCCAACCCTGGGCCATGGGCCCTACTGATCAGCTTTAAACCCCACACTGAGCCATGAACTACCTAGGCTGGGGTTGATCCTGAGCCCACTGGGCCTACCACAGGCCACCCTGACCATAAAAAAACTCTAAAGCAAAACAAGTCTTAAACCCTATGCCACAACCCTAGGCCCTAAACCCACTGAGCCACAAAACCCTAAAACCCTAAACCAGGCAGCCACAACACTACAACCCTAAACCCTAAGCCACAAAACCTAAAACCTAAACCTAAACTAAATAAAACCTAAAAATAAAATAAATAAAAAATGCAAATACAATAAAAAAAATAAATAAAATAAAACTAAACTAAACTAAACTAAACTAAAAATAAAATAAAATAAAATTAAAATAAATAAATATAAACCTAAACTAAACTAAAAAATAAAATAGACCTAAGAATAAAAAACCTAAGTAAAATAAATACTAAAAATAAAATAAACCTAAAATAAAATAAAATAAAAATTAAATAAAAAACTAAATTTAAAAAATAAACTTAAGGATGAAACCGAAAAATAAATAAAAATTAAAACCTAAACCTAAAATAAAAATAAAATAAACAAAATAAAATAAACCTAAGCATAAACTAAAATAAACTAAACTAAAATAAATAAAACCTAAACCTAAAAATAAAATAAACTAAACAAAAACCAAAACTTGAACAAAATAAAATAAAATAAAGTAAAAATAAACCTAAACCTAAACTAAAAAATAAAACCTAAAAATACACCTAAAATTAAAACCTAAAACTTAAATCTATAAAAATAAAATAAAAACCTAATCTTGAACCTAAAATAAAAAATATATATAACCTAAAAAAAAAAATAAAATAAAATAAGACTCATAAAATAAACTAAACACGAAGAAAAACTAAGATAAAACACAGAAAATAAACCTAAAATAAATAAACTAAATTAAATAAAAATAAAAAATAAACCTACCTAAAATTAAAAAAATAAAATAAAGTCAATTAAATTAAAAATAAATTAAATAAATCTAAACCAATCGATTTACTTAATTTTTTTTAAAAATAAACCTTAAACCCTAAATCTTAAACCCTAAACACTAAACCCTAGTACAAACTAAAGCCTAACCCATAATACTAAATCCTAAATCCCCAAACCTAAACCTACAAACCTAAACCTAAACACTAAACCCTAAACTACAAACCACAACCAAAACCACAAACCTAAACCCTAAACCCTAAAATCCTAAACCCTAAAACCTAAACCCTAAACTCTAAAAGCCTAAACTTTAAAACTTAAACCCTAAACCCTAAACCCTAAAACCTACAATCCTAAACCCTAAACCCTAAACAAATCCAAAACCCTAAGAATGGGTGGAACCTTGGCGGTAGGAACATCACTGTCGACTAGGCTTAATCTAAATCTAGTCGTGGAGGCGAAGGCGAAGGTGGCAGTCATCGCAGTGGTGGTGGGGGATATGGAGGTTCTGGTGGATATGGAAGTGATGGTCGGAGTAGTGGTGGTTATGGAGGCAGGAGGAGCAACGGAGGTTACAACTGTGGTGATGGCGAAGAGAGTGCAAGGATTTGATGGCATGATCACACTAGGGGTGGGGTGGTTTACATTGAACTAAAGCGAAGAGCATTGATCTAATCTATTGCTTATGGAACTGTCTTTAGAGTAGAGATGATTCTACTTGTCTAGGGTTTTTGATTTACTCTATGGGTGCTTGTTTATTATCTATGTCATCGCTTGTGTCTTAGAAAACTTGGGGTGCTACTTGGTTGATGAAATCAAAAAGAAGAAACATTGAATCTGAATTTGTTCTATGTTAAAAAAACCCTTAAACCCTAAACCCTAAACCCTATACTAAAACTTAAACCCTAAACCTAAATCCTAAACCCTAAACCATAAATCCTAAACCCTAAATCCTAAACCCTAAACATTATACCCACAACTCTAAAACCTTAAACTCCCAAACTAAAACCCAAAACCATAAATCAAATCAGAAACCTACTAAACTTTAAACCCTAAATCCCAATCCCTAAATTCTAAACCCTAAACCCTAAGCTAGACCTAAACCCAAAAACCTAAACTAACCCTAAACTCTAAACCCAAAACTAACCCTAAACCCTAAACCCTAAACCTTGAATAAAGATATCATTAGGAGTAGATCTGAAGAATAACCTAATCCTAACATAGTTATGGTAGCAAATGAAAATGTCTTCAAGAGGTTTTCCCTTGAAAATAATAGATTTATATACCTAAATCCTATCCCTAAATCATATTATAATGCCATATGTTATAATATAATGTAGCATGATATATTTGATCATGTAGTGATGTGTTTTTGGAGGTTATAAGATATTTGAAATGTTTTGAGTATATTATGGTATTATGCTTGTAGTTTATATTTATAAATCATAAAATATTGATTTAATAAATCAGATGATGAAATTTGTTAAATTTGAAGTGGGAATTAGGTTGTAGTACTAAAGGAGTGCTATGCCACTTGTAGTCTAAAAAGTAAGATTTTATGTTCAAAATAAATATTATATGTTGTTGCATAGTATAGCATCATATATCATAATATATAGTTCTGCACATTTTAAATTCTTTTAGTATTTTACAATCATGCAGTTGACCCTACACTAGCATTATTTACAAAAATGTTTATTTAGGCTTTAAAATGGTAGAATTTGGCCAAATTCATAATAAATAGAGCATGACATCATAATATATTATTTTAATTTAAAATGTGTAAGTGATTCGACTAAAATATATGGTTTTTTATTATTTAGACTAATTTTATTATTTTTAATCTTAAGCAATCCTTCGTGATGTGATATGCAATATAATGTAATATGTTATAGTGCATTATAATATAGGATGCCATAACAAAGTGTATCATCATGCATTAAAGCATACTATTATGTATTACTACTTGTTGTTTAGCATATTTTAGTTTATTACATTATGGTGTAGTAGAGTTTGTACTAGTATAATTCATAAAATATTGATTTATAAGTTGAGATGATGGGATTTGGCCAAAGTTAAAGTAACCTTTAGGGATCATTAGGGGTGTGCTATGGTGTCTCATTTAATCAAAAGAATGGAATTTTACAGCCAAAATAAATGTTCATTTTTCAACCAAATTTTATAAATTTCTTGCATAAAGTGATTCATTTTAAGGTGGAATGTAAGATAATATAGAATATGAAAGCATATTAAAATATACTGTCCATAATAATATAACTTCACATATATATGAATGTGGTGGTGTGTTACTAAATGTTAGTATACATTTTAGTATGTTTTACTTTTGTTATAATACATTAGGTCGAAACTAACAAAAATGTTAATTTGATGGTTTAGACGAAAGAATTTGGCCAAATTCACTGCACACACCAAGAAGCAAGAACAAAATTATTATATTTTGTACCATTTCTAATAGAAAAATAACAATTTTACATCCAAAATGAACTTTATTCATATGTTGAGAAAATTTTATTATTTGTTCCTTTTTAAGTGATTCTAATGAAGTGTAATGTTAAATAATATATTATATTATAGAAAATCATAATATAACATCATATATTATAAAATAATATAGTGTTATAATTCACACTATAATATGTTTAGCATGATATTGTATAGTTAGTTTGAGCTTGCACCATCACAAATTATAAAATGTTGATTACAATGTTAAGATGGTGTAACTTAAAGGAATACATTGTTAGGCTTTTGGTTGAAGTACTAAAGGTGTGCATAAGTGATGAAATATGATTTGATGAGAATTCCATGTCAAGGACATGGAGGGAGATCAGCTAGGGGATCAGACATGCATTGGACATGGCATGTGAGGGTCTATGTCGAGGGCATATAAGAAGAAAATCTGCTGGGGATAAGGTTTGAATTTGATTTGATTATATGATTTATGGAAAGAAGATTCACTATGGTTAAGAATTTATAATCCACCAGGGATTAAGATCAAATCAACTTTAATTTGTTTTATTTTAATTATTATGGAGGCATATCTACTAGAGATATGGGCTCGACTCCGCTGGGGATCGGGTTTATGAACCTTCCACTAGCGAAGCAAGTTCAGGCTATCCGCTAGAGATTAGGATTTAATTTTGATTTAATAGATTTGTTTGGGGATGTATCTACTGTGGGTAAGAGTTTGGTTAGATTTCTTTGATTTGGCCTCTACTGGGGGAGTTTGTTTAATTTGGTTCCACCATGAAGGTTGGTTTTAAAGTTCATTTGTTTGCTTGACATGTTTATAGATGATTTGGGGCTCCACTGGGGAGAAGAGTGTAATTTAAATCCATTAGGAAAAATTAGATTGGGATTAATTTAATCTGAGTTAATGTATAGACCACATTAGGTGTGATGGACCCACTAGAAGGGGCTATATCAACCTTGACCTACTAAGTTTACAAATCAAAGGGATAATCTAGGCATGGGGTAGAGCTAGCCAAGGGTTTCCTTGATTGTGCCTTGATGCTAGGAAGAAGGCATAGTAGACTTACATCTTCCAAAGCAAGAAATAACCACTTGGGTGACCTATTGAATGCACAATAAATCCCGACTAGGGCAACTCGTGTGAATCTACTAGGGACTTATGTCAACTCAGCGTCAAGATTAATTTTATCTTAATTTCATGTCATTTGATATGGTTTGTTTGGTTTAGTTTGATTTTGAACTAAGGGCATATCCATTGGGAATGTGAGCTCGATCAAATTTGATAGATTTAATTTATGGACCATGTCGGTGTGTGATGGACCCACTAAGAAGGGGCTATATAGGACTTGTCTTATCTTAGAGTTACAAATCGACAGAGATAGTCTACTATCAGTAGGGTAGAGCTAGCCAACTTAAGGAGTTGCCTTTCGGTGTACAACAGATTGCTAGAAAAATGATATAGCAGACTTACATCTTCTAAAGAAGAGAACAACCGCAGGGGTGACTTTTTAGTATCATAATACATTAAACCCAACATAGGGGCATCTACTAAGTGAATGTCGCTGAGAACTTATATCAACTCAAGAGTAGCCAAGCGATTCCTATATGGAGTTTTGCTGCCTCTGTCCTAAAGATAGGATACTTACTTGGGAAAATGCTAGGGGTGTCCTCCTAATCCACAAGTGAATATATATATTTTTTATATGTTTATGGACCTATTTGGTGTGTGAGACGAGAAGGGCTATGTGACCTATCTTAGATTTTGGACCAAGGAGAATGCACATCCATTGGGGTGGTTACTAAGAAAGGGCGTCAATCGATAGTAACTTCGTAGTGTCTAAATGGGGTCACAAAGGATGTGATCCAAATATAGTGCCCACAAGGGAGGTCTGTTAGGGGCATTATCACGAGAATGGAATATGGTGTACAATGGCCAACCCAAGGAGAATATGTAGCAGACTTACATCTTCCATGAGTGGTGTATCCTAAGGTGCGAGAATCAACCAACCTAAGGTGTATACATCAACACGAGTGGTGTATCCATCAGCATAGTGAGAACCAACCAACCTAAGGTGTCCGACAATGTGCAATAATAAATCTAAAAAGAAAGTGTGTAGGCTTATAACTTTCCAAGCAGAACTAATCATCGAGATAGTCTATCGTCAGCAGGACATATGCTATCTGACCTAGAGCGACTACTAAGCAGAGAACCTTGAGGAAAGACTAGACCCATACTTGAAGTAATCAGGAGGAAAGGAGTTGCTAGGGGACTTATCCTAAATCTCAAATATACTTGACCTAGTTGTAGTGCTAATCTAATCAAAAGTAGCGCAGACTCATATCCTCTTAAATAAAGCCAACATGAAGTAGCTTATCAGCCATGCAATAAGGCCTATCAAACTAACAAGGTGCTCATCAGTGTGCAGTGGCAAAGTAAGGAAGGAAAGCGTAGTAGAATTACATCCTCCAAAGCAAGAAGACCATTGGGGTGAAACACTAGTAGGGTAGCTTGTCAACCCAACCTAGAGCAGCTACTATGTGAGTGCCGCTGGGTGGTTGGTGTTGGACCATATCATGTATTTGACATTTGTGGAATTGCCTAGTAGTATCTATGCAATCTTTGATCATCGATGGCCAGTAGTATCCTAGTCTCTTGATCTAGGCTTTCATCTTTGGACCGGATTGGTTAGCTCTACATAATCTTGAGTGTACCTCGATCACAATCTTAAGGGCTTTGTGCTTGTCTAAACAACGTAACCATATATGATTGAATGACCATTGGTATAAGACACCATCAATAAGAGCATAGGAAAGTTCTCTCTACTTCATCTGATAGGCTTAAGACTTCTTTTGAGGTAGTTTCCCTTTATTTAGGCAATCCATGAATGGTTTTCTCCAATCTAACTCCTCATCCTTCTTGGCAATGGTGACCTCCCTTCAAGAGAGTACTTTTTGATGAGTTTAATATCAACAAGGGATAAGAATTATCTATTTTGGACCTTTATTGATATGGACTCATCCTCCAGACATGCCAACTCCTTGGTAAGCTTGGCTAAAGAATATGCTACAACATTCTCTCCTCGAGGAATCTTAAAAATGGTAACCTTTGGGATTTAGGCTAACAACTCTATGGTGTACTTGTGGTAGTGATAGAGCTTAGGCTTTTTAACTTTATAGGACCTAGTGATTTGGTTGATAACTAGCTGAGAACCCCCAAAGATGTTGATGTTCTGTATGCTTAGGTAATGACTAACTCCATATGACAATTAGAGCCTCATATTTAGCTTCATTATTGGTGCAAGGATTGGAAAGATGATATGAGAATCACATAACATCATGGTCTAGAGTTAAGAGATCTATTCCTACCCATGCCTTTCTTGGAATAGTAGATTGTGGTTCTTCTCCTCCTTAAGAGAATGACAAACCATCAAAGTACATCTCCTAGTGGTGAATGCTAGTATCCCTTAAGTTCATGATTTTCAGGAGATCATCACTAGCGAAGAGTACAAAATGGGTGTCTTAAGAAATCTACTAGTGCTTTATCCTTTCATCGAAGGGTATGAAAGTAATGTCTTGTGAGGATCATGGACCATCATGCCAACCATCAGATAGCATCATTATGTCATTAGATACTTTAGTAAATCCTAGAGATTAAGTTCACCTTATGAAAGCATGTAATGATGTAGCTTTTGGGATGTAAAGATTAAAGCTAGGCATGCTTCTCAATGGGTGGATAATTAGCCTCAATAGGGATTAGATGATAGCTGAGGTAGTAGGGTGCATTTTCCTTCCCTTCATCATTGGCTTGGGCTAACAAAGCACCAAAGGAGTAATCTAATGTAATAATGTAAAGTATGAGTAGCTTGCCCAGGATAGGGGTTGCTAGAATTGGTGGTGTCATTATGAAATGCTTGATGTCTTCGAAGGCATGCTCACACTTGTCATTTCACTTAAACTTGGCATCCTTTTTGGTAAGTGCTAAGAGTAGCTGACATCTTCCTGATAGATTAGATATAAAGCATCTTAGATATGCAACCACCTTTAGAATGATCTGAGTTGACTTAAACCTTTATTGGGTGGCATTTTTAATATCGACTTGATCTTCTCTGGATTGATTTTGATTCCCTGGTGTCAGACAACAAACCCAAAGAAAGTTTCTTGAGGCTACTCCGAATGCACACTTTAGGGGGTTCAATTTGAAGTTATATTGACTTAACTATTCAAAAACTACTCTCAAGTCAAAGAGATGATTTTCCTTTTCTATACTTTTGACCATGAGATCATCGACATAACACTCGACTTGATGATGAATGAGTTCATCGAAGAATTGATTCATAGCTCACTGTAATGTAGCATCAACATTTTTAGGGCTAAAGGGAATGACCTTATAGCAATAGATTCTGATCGGGGATCCAAAAACTTTGTTTCTCATCTTAAGGGGCCATCTTTATTTTGTTATATCTAGATGAGCCATCCATGCAAGAGAATACTTAATGAGATGAGGCAATCTCCACCATCAGCTCTAAGATTGGTAGTGGAAATTTGTCTTTTGGACATGCCTTATTTAAATCCCTAAAATTGAGGCATATGTAAATTTGGCCATTCTTTTTTTTCTTAAGGATGATGTGGCTACTAGGTAGGGTATTTTTTCTTTGAATGAAGCCGGCATTGATCAACTTGACTTTGAAATAACCTATTGTTCTATGTCTAATCGCTGTAGCGTAGGCTTGCTTGATAGGGTTAGCAATAGGCTCTATTGCTAGTTTATGGACACTATGTTAGGAGCCAATCCAGGTATCTCTTCATAACTAAATGCAAAGTAGTCCTTAAACTCAATCAATAACTTAAAATAAGTCATTAGTTTCAATTTCATCCAACAAAGAACTGATATATGTCGGGCATGGATCTTCTTTAGTTCCTAAGTTGATTTCCATGAGCTCGTCAATGATTGACTTAATCTCTTATTCAAACTCTAGAAGTGCATCTTTAACTCCAAAATTATCTGGATCATTTAAAGTTTCTAAGCACAGCTCCTAATATGAGTTAATGTGATTTGAAAAAACCTATAAGATTCCAAATGATGTTGATGACTAAGAAGTAATCATCATCATTGGACCTAATCGAATCTAGTCCGGTCTTGATTGAGAGCTTTTGTAATTGTTCTTCCATATTCCTTTGAAGTAGTCAACCTATGCTTTGACCAAGTATGTATTAACCCTTTCTTTGCTAAATTATCAACACAAGGCATGTACCAATCAAAAGGTAATTTTATTAAATCTTTATATGAATCATCCTCAAATTCTACATCAACTTCCTAACTTGAGGATGATGCTCCTAGAAAGAATCTCTGAGTCTTCACACCTGTGGATGACTTAGGAGCTTCCTTAATTACCAAACCCTCAGCTTATTTTAGGAAAAACTGGGGTTAGAGCTAAGTTTCCCAACTGATTCCTAACTATTTCACATATAGATTTGGATAAACTTATGCTTTTCTTAGGAGCTCGATCTTCATCGCTATCTAGCTCAAGTGTCACCTCTGAAGGAATCTACTACTGAGATGTGTTGGCTGGTGTGCTAACCATATAAGACTCATCCAATGAACTAGATTCTAAGTCTATATAGATAGCAGGTGTACTCCTAGTAGCTAGGACATATCTTATATTAGGTTGCTAATAAGGAGGTTTTCCTCAATCAGGCCTTTTCCTGCACGGTGGAGGTCGGTCATCCCATATGTTGAATGGAGTAACAAACTATGGGTGATATATAATGTCATGCTCCACTTCCTCCTTCAAGTCTATTTCTGCTCCCATTTATTTTCTTTTTTATTTTATCTTTCTTTTTATTTTTATTTTTATTTTATTTTTATTTTTATTTTTAAACTTTGGCCAAGTTCACAAGAATAGACTTGTTGATGTTGATGGAGGTAGTAAGCCGCATCCTCATATATGCTAACCTTGTGAACTGTAAATGGCTTGAGATCTCCTTTAACACAATAGATGATCCCACCTCTCACAAACTTCAGACACTGATATAGAGAGGATGGAACTATGTTGTTCTTATGTATCCGTGGTCTCCCAAGCAAAGCATTGAAAAATGTATCCAAGTCTTTAATGCAAAACTTTTTTTTGGTCTTCCAATCATCTACCTCTAAGAGCAACACTATGGAGCCTAAGGCCTATTGACCTCATTTTTGAGAATGTCGATTCAATCTTCCATCTTAGAATTAGGAGTCTTCTAGACACTAAGACTTCCCTAGTCATAAGACACCTCTATTAATTAGGTAAAAACTTAACCTAAGCCTAAAGACTTAGAAGGGTTAACCATAGGATTAGGTTACGCCTTAGGGATTAGGATGATCCACCTACCCTACAACCAAAATGTAATCCATGTTCACCTTCTCAAACCAAACCACAAGATCAATTTAAACATGAAATTCAAATACAAATATAAACCCAAATTCCAAAACCAAATGATTGAAGCCCACGATCAAATCCAAACTTGAAACCCTTCCTAAGCCATCTGACCTATCCCATGGACTTAGCCAAATCTTAATCCAAATCAATCCAAAATTAATTTATTTTCTCATAATAAACATATATATTCAATCATCATCCTAAATATAAAGCAAATATACTTTCAAATGATCAAAACTAAATCAAACTAAATCAAATTAAATCAAAACCTCTCTAAAGCCATATGACCTATCCCATAAATTTAGCCAAATATTAATCCAAATCAAGGCAAACCCAATTGAATTTCTCACAAATCAATCATATTTTCAATCATCTTCACAAACATAAATAAATTATACATTTAAATCATCAAAACTAAATCAAACCAAATCAAAATTCAAACCTAAGCCACATGACCCAACTCTATGGACTTAGCCAAATTTCGTCATTCCAAAACCCAAAATCAATTTATTTTCTCATGAATCAATCATACCTTCAATCATATTCACAAATATAAATGAAATCTACAATCATCAAGCCTAACCAAAATCAACCCCAACTTAACCCTTTTGACTTAATGTTCAAATGAACAAAAATCCATTTGAACCCAAGCCAATTGCAATTGAATTTATATATCAATCCCAAATACATATATAAACTCAACCCAAAATTAAGCCAGTTAAACCCCATTGGTCCACTTGACCCAAAGTGGCCAATTTGACCTATTTAGGCCAAGTTTAAATCCTACCCAAATTGGATTGAACCAAGCCCTCCCAATGATTGATTGTTGATCACCCTAGGTTGAGCAATTGTCACAAATTGGTCAAACCAAGTCCATCCTTAACCCATATGAACCCAAACCAAATTGCAACTAAGCCAAATCCCTTGAAACCAATGATTCATACCAAATCAAAATCAATATTTGAATATGACTTGACCTTCAATTGAGTCAAACCCAATTGGCCCTCTTGACCTAGGTTGACTCAAATTGACATAAAAGACCAAATTAGGTCAAATCAAAATATAAATAAAATTGATTGCAACCAATGTCTCAAGTTCATTCCAAATTGATTGTTGAACTTGACCAAAGCCATGATTGGACCCAATTGAACCCAATTTACCTTCTAAGCCCAAATTGACCTAAAGGTCCAAGTTTTCCTAAATCAAAACCCCAAATTAACTGAAACCAAAGCCTACAATCATCTTCACTTGGTCAACTAAACCAACACCCAAGATAATTTGGCCAAATTGGTCAAATTGGTTAACTTAACCCATTTTACCCAAATTTTTTGCTTAAAGTGATTCATTTTAAGGTGTAATGTAAGATAATATATTATATGAAAACATATTAAAATATAATGTACATAACAATATAACTTCACATATATATGGATGTGGTGGTGTGTTACTAAATGTTAGTTTGAAGGTTGAGATGGAAGTATTTGGCCAAATTCATGGCACACACCAAGAAGCAACACCAAAATTATGCTATTTTGTACCATTTATAATAGAAAAATAACAATTTTACATCCAAAATGAACATTATTCATATATTGAGAAAATTTTGTTATTTGTTCCTTTTAAATGATTCTAATGAGGTGTAATGTTAGATAATATATTATATTATAGAAAATTATAGTATAACATCATATATTATAATATAATATAGTGTTATAATTCACACAATAATAAGTTTAGCATGATATTGTATAATTAGTTTGAGCTTGCACCATCACAAATCATAAAATGTTGATTACAATGTTAAGATGATGTAATTTGAAGGAATACATTGTTAGGATTTTGGTTGAAGTTTTAAAGTTGTGCAAGAGAGAAGAAATAATATATGATGAGAATTCCATGTCAAGAAAATGGAGAGATCCACTAGGGGATCAAACATGCATTGGACATGACATGTGAGGGGTCTATGTCGAGGGCATAGAGGAAAAAAATTACTGGGGATAAGGTTTGAATATGATTTGATTATATGATTTATGAAAAGAACCTCCCTTGGGGATAAGAATCTAAACCAAACCAACTCCCAACCTAGGATAATTTGACCAATTTGGTCAAATTGGTCAACTTAACCCATTTGACCCAAATGATTTCAAATGAGCCAAAATCAAATCTAAGCCAAACTAAACCAAACCAATTGAACCAAAACATCCCAAATGATCATATGAACTTGAAACCTTTGGTTTGACCCAATTTGACCAATTGGTCTACTTGACCAAACTAACCCAATTTGACTAAATGAGTCAAATTGAGCCAAACTAACCAATTGACTGACTTGAAATTTAGGCTAACCCACTTTTGACACATTTCAAATTTGCCCAAATCAAATTCAATGCCAAATGATTATTATAATCTTAGGTCAAGGGCATCACATGAGACAAATCACCCATGTAAGTGGTCATTTCTATTCCTTGGCCACTTGGTACTCTCCCAATGGTCCACACGAGCACAGAACACTACCAACGACCCGAGGGTGCTTGGGTGACCATGAATGGGAGGTGAAGTCACCTCACCCTCTCCATTAGAGCATTTGGAACCCATAGGACACCCATGATTTCTCATTAGCGCCACCTCCACAACCAACCAAGAGCCAACTCACCTCCTCCACCACCCAAGACTCCACGAGATGGTCCACTAGAAGCCAAACTTGATCCCACCATTTGATCAAGATGAAGGGGTATACCTCCTCATTTCCATTCAAACAGACAAAATCATTCCACAGCCCTACCAGGCGAGTGCTAGAGCATTCCCAAGCTCCCAAGCTTGTTCCTCATTCAAAAATACCATTCCAGTCCATCACGAAATAAGACACTCCCATTTTTTTTGACCAAACTTCCCCATTTCTCCATCTCAAATTAACTTTGCACTCACCTTCCTAGGCCTCATCGTAAGAATGAATCGTCTCCAAGCTTCGCAAGCACGAGAGGTTGGACTTCAATCAAAGGTGAGCTCCAAATTGTCAGTTCATGGCCTTCTAAGTGAACATCGAGGAATTGATCCAATTGCTTCTCAACAGGGCATCATCTCCACTAGATGAAGCTTCCTCAATTGTTTGAGCCACTTGCCTTGAGCTTCGATGAGGTATGCTTCCAAAACTGATCCTTAGGAGAAAAATGGGATGGAAATTTTTGAAAAAAACTTGCATCTTGTGTGGTCATGACCATTGGATTCCCTCTGATCGATATCATGAAGGTGTGGGATCCTTTTGGGGTTGTTCTGAGCTTAGATAAGCTCAGATCAAGTGAGCAATGGTGGATGAACTCCATTAGCCCTCACTCGCATGATGTTAGATCACGCACTATCCATTTCACATGATCAAAATGGACGGTCATGATTAGATCCACTAGATCAATCTAATTTAATCCTATTAAGCTATGGGATTAATCATTGCCACTTGATCTTAGATCGATGGTGGACGAGAAAGCGCATCCGCTGCTACCACGTAGGCATTGAGTAAGGTCAATTATAAGTAGCCAATCTCACAACGCCATGTGGAAAGCATGCCGCATCAGTGCGCCATGTGGTGCCAATAGGATTAGGCTTTAATTAGGCTTAATTAATTATTTTTAATAGCTGAAACTTATAAAAATCATAAATAAATAAGAAAATGCAAATAAATACTCATTTTAAAGGTATTTCAAAGGAAAATTAATTAAAAATGATCTTAACTAATTTTGAACAATAATTAAGATTTAATTATCAAATTTATTAGCTTAATTACTCATTAATCACTTGAGTAATTAATCCCAAATTTTGTGGGTTAATTTAATGGGATGACCTATGCCTCCCATAATTTTCTTAGGATTTATTTCTCACTTAATTAGGAAAATTGACTAATTAAATCTTAACTACTCTTTTAAGTTAATAATGATTAATCAATCCCATGATCAATAATAAATTAGTTAATAAAGTTTATTAATTATTGTTCAGCGAGTGAACTAAGGAATAGGTTGGGACCCCTTTCCTAAGTTCATTTCATGCTTTCTAAAATGAAATAATTAAGATTTAACTAATTAATTAAATCACTTAATCAAATTGAAATCATAATCACATCATACCTTAATTAATAAATCATGGGGTAGATCTTTGGGTATTTAATAATCAAAGGAGTTTAATGAAATTATGGTTAGTCCACATGTGTGGGAAAACCATAAGAGTAATTAATTAAGTCTTTATTCTAATTAACTATTAATCATGAGTCAATTGCATTTGGCCCCTTTTATTTCCTAAGATCATTACAAGTTTATTTTCCATGCATATCATGTTGGCTCATAATTATTTAGTTAATTACTTTAAGGTGACATAGGTAAGGGTAATTAATTCATCTAATTAAGGGTTCAACAATTAACCCATAAAATCAACTTAATTACATTTCATTAAATTAAATCAAATCTCTAATGTGGGAATGGGTTTAAAATAACGAGTGATTTCTCTTCTCCTCTTTAAATCAAATCAAATCCAAAACTTAATTAATAAGGAAGCTTTGGTTGCTTTAAATAATCTTATTTGATTTGATTGTCCTTAAAGACTAGTTTGGTTGAATGAATCACATGCATATATTTGATTGTACTCTTTCCAATCATGTTACATTAGGTATGTTATTTGAATTCATGCATCCATCTTATCAAAAACAAGTAAAATAAAATGAATTTTGATTATCTAAGCTTGCATGTGTTGATTTAATTTAATATAGCATGGAAATTATCACTATTAAATTCAAATTTATTTTTCAGAAGCTTACAAATGAATAATAATATGTGTTATGATGCTAATTATAAATACATAAGAAATGCATGTACTTATAGCTTAAGTGTATGAATGTTGAGTTCTCTTTCCCTTATTTATATGTTGATTTATATAAGATTGAATGGCAATGGGTATATAGTCTGAACATCCCAGGAACACGAGGCCTTAGCTAGCCCCAAGGAGGTCATTTGGTTAACTCACTTCCTTGGTTTAACAATGACACATACCCATTTGATTTCATTCTTATGTATTTCAACATTAGAATTTAGATAGAGCTTTAATTCATATATATAAATGATTCAATCAAACAAAATATACAATCTTTGCATGATTTTCTTTCCCTCATTTATGTATACATCCATGTGTGTCTAAGAAAAGCAAGTATATAGTACAGACATCCAGGAATACATTTATGTAGGCGGATGATAGTTAATATTAGCTAATCATATTTTTTTAGGGGATTATGCTTAAGGGATGATTAAAATAAATATGAATGCTCTTTTTGTAGGTTGCATAAATCCCTAAGCATAATCCAAGTTATGACAGTTGGGCTTAGTTACCTATGTGTAGTGTGCTAAGTCCAAATTATAAATACAACTGCTTGGGATTATATATATATTTAGCTAACCTCTATTTTGTAGGTGTAGTTAGATTTACTTTTCCACATAAATGTATTTTTTTTGCAATAGGAATTAGGATTAGTGTACTATGAGATTAGTATGAAATTGGCAAGGTTTGTCTTGGGGTGCCACAGGATGCCTTAAAAGCAAGCACCATCCAATCAAAGGAACCAAATCAGAAATGGAGATATGAAGAAAGAAGACACTCATAGCATTTAATATAATTATAATTATTCTTTCATATTCTAGGTTGTATAAAGGTATAGCTCGGCTTCCCATCTTTCCTCTCTTCGGGTTGTATGGTGAAGCCTTTTCCCTTTATTCTTTTATGATTGTTTATATAATTTTTTTTTTATGTTTACATTATGCATTAGGATAGCATGCTTTTGTAGTTTCTTAAATGATTGATGCTTTAATGTGTTGCTTGGATACAATTAGGCTCTTAGGATAAAATAACTTTTTTATGCAACTAATCACTCATAAATAAATTTTAAACAACTCATAACCTCATCATAAAACATAAGACATAAATAAGATAATTAAAAGATTTAGCAACCCCTTAGTTGTATGGTTGTATGTTTCACATCATGCATGCATCTTTCTCCCTTAAACATGAATGATCTCCATCCTTGAACAATAAAAATGCTTGACCTGAGGGCATCCCTTTGTGGTGAGAACACCTTTTAGCTGATTTGACTCATAACCTATTTCATCATGCATTTAGGCATAAGAAATCCTAAAGCCTCTGTAAAAATGATGTGTATAAAATTAAATAAAATTTAAAAATTGTTTGCATCAATAGATTAAGTCATATTCTCATACCACTCATGCTCTAGTCTCTTAAAGAGTGTGTTTAGGACTTTGGTCTCTTTATAATTAAATAACTACCCTAGCAATCTTATAATTCATAAGACTGAACTACAAGATTTTAAAATTATAGGAGTTATCTGGTTTTCTAGTAGTTATAAGTCCAAAAGTCAGATAATTTATTCTTGTGGAGTTAAACCCTTATGTCCACCTGTTCTTAGATTTAGGTCAAGCTTTAGCTAGTACTAAAGCTCCCTAGATTTAGGATCTGAGATAACTATTTTCTTTAGGCTATGAACATAAATCCTTACCTTTTAGGCATTCCCACAACCTTGTGTTGGTGGATAATAAGCCTTTGTAATCTAATTAAATTTCAACGAAAAACATATAATGTAAAGAGTCGGATGTGCTCAGTTGTCCCTAGGAGTAAGTCTTCATCACTGAATGTAACACCTAAGATGTAATTCATGTGACATGTCTCCTCTTTAATAGTGGTCAACTGAGCTAAGCATCTCTAGATCAAGTAAGGCCATGATTAGAGATTCCCTCATCTTTTTGGATAAGATAATGTCATCGTATATGCTTAACTTAGCTTGAAACTTTCTAAGGTGTGCTAGGACATTGTAATCAACCCTGGCTTGGTTATCCACAAGCATATCCATGGGTAGAGAATCCTATGGAGGGACTATCTTAAAAGGTAGAACTTTGCCACTGCCTAGGTTGACTTCAGTGACTTCTTGGAATGATGAGCTTACGGAAAGTTCTACCTTCTCATTGGGCATACCTACAACTTCTCTTATGGGATCCTCATAGTCATTGACTAAGTCAATATTAAGAGGTGAACCCTAAACACTAAAACCTAAAACCTAAACCCTAAAACCTAAACCCTAAACCCAAAAATAACCCTAAAACCTAAATCCCAAACCCTAAACCCTAAACCCTAAAAAGCTAAAAACATAAATCTAAACTAAATAAAACCTAAAAATAAAATAAGTGAAAAAACCTAAACCAAATTAAAATAAAAAATTAAAATAAAAACATAAACTAAAATAAATAAATTAAATTAAACAAAAATAAAAAATAAACTTAAATAAAACTAAAAAATAAAATAAATAAAAATTAAACTAAATCAACTAAATAAACCTAAACCCACTAGTTTACTTATTTTTAAAAAAAATCCTAAACCTATAACCCTAAACCCTAAACCCTAAACCTAAAACTCTTGAGCATCTTTTCTCTCCTCCATTTTTTTGGGTGCACTAGCGAATTTCATTTTCCCTATGGAGGCGCATCTCCTTTGTGGCTTTTCTTATGGACATTTTGGTCGGTACTACATTTCTATGGCTTAGCTCAGCCTTCAACTTCTCCTATCATGTGCCACTATTAATCATGGCTGTTCACTCTTGCTTCATGGGAAATCCGAGATTTTGGCATTAAAGTTTGACTCCTTGGGACTCTCTAGATTAAATCAATCACTGGCTTTCAAAATCCTTTAAGGATGTTCTTGCTGGTAAGGCCAATTATGTTGGTGAGTCTCTCGAGCTTATCTCTACATCCTTTCGAGGTGTACCAACAATAATGTGTTTTGATTTGGTTATGTAAAGGCTTGTGAAACCCTTTGAATTCACATTGGAGGGCAAATTTGCTTTGTGTCATCCTACTTTGGAGAATATTCGATAATTTTTCCATAGCTTGAAACTCTTTGGTATTTTTTTTATCGGATTGATCGATTCTCGTCATGTCTTCATTCAGCTTTCAAATGACTTAGATTATTCAGGATTTTTGCTCGATGCTCATATTTTGTTTCCAATTGTCATATGTGATTATTGAAATGGATGCCTCATTTTGATATTAAGGAAGAATCTCCTATTATTCCAATTTGGATCTCTCTTCCCATTATTCATGTCCATTTCATTAATCATGAGTTTCATTTTGTTGTGGGTGCACTGTTCGATCATCCTCTTTAAGTTGATCAGGTGACTGCTTCTAATAGCAGGCCATCTGTGCTCGGATTCTAGTCGAGTTGGATATAACAAAAAAATTTCCAAAGGAAATTTGGCTAGATATGAAAATATGGATATTTTTTGAAAAGTGGATTTTAGAATTTTACTATTTTTTTTATTCCCATTGAAAATTCATGGTCATGGAGTTTTGGATTGCTTTGTGGTTCATCCTCACCTTAAAAAACTCATGCATAATAACTCGATCCCAATCTTAAGGTGCCCTTGGTTAAACCATAGAAAGTTGTTCCAATGGATAACTCTTTACGGCGAGGTTATTGCCTTGATCCTCCCTTGCTCCTTTATAATCAGCTCTTAAGCTGATCGACCATTGGATGTCACTCATGTTAATAAGGATGCATTACCTTGTAATGGGCCTATCCATTTGAATCACACTGATATTGGTAATAATATGGACAATAATATGTTTTCAAAACTTATGGATGATGATTCTATCTCAAATGATTCCATTCTTGCATCTTTGTCACCTTTAATTGATGAAAATGTGATCCTTCATAAGGGCTTGAATGGTGATCAAACTAATAATAAATTTTCTAATCCTAATTTGGGCACTTGTGATTTAAATAGTTCTAATCCTTCTCCTGCTTCTTCATCTAATGTTGAACTGATTTTTAATCTAATTTTGCAAGATAATAATGATTTGGAAGAAGGTGAAGGGGCCTCCAATGATGTTTTGAATGTGCAACCTTATTCCAAGCATATCCCTGAACAACCTCTATCGGATGGTGACGTTGTGGATATGACTAATAAATTTCAAACTATTTTAAGAAAGAAAACTAAATTTCCTAAAACTAAATTTCCTAACTTTGCGAGTTATAGATCACGGCTCGATCTGCTCTTGCCAAAAAATAAATGGTTTATTTCTTAATTTGAATGTGAGAGGGATTGGTACCCTCTGTAGAAATTGAATTAAAATTTATTTTTTTTTTCATAATATTTCCTTTTGGCTATCTTGGAACCCTTTATTCTTCCTTCTAACATTTCTTATTAGAATGATTAGTTTTGGTAAATTTTTTGCTAACTCGAGCAATAAAGTTTGGACTTTTTTGGAATAGTCCCTATGTTCTTCAGGTTTTGGATGATTTATCCCTGGTTGTGAATGTTAATTACTTACATAATTGGTGTTGTCTTGGTTCATTTGTTTATGCTTCTTGTAATTGAAATGGTAGATGATTCTTTGGAAGATTTATCTTTCTATTGATGCACCTTTTGGGTGGGAATTTTACACTATCTCTTCTTCCTCCAACGGGTTGAATGTAGAACTTATTTTCTATGGAAGATTTTAATAACATGATCCTTGATTGTCATCTTACTGATATTGTCTCCATCTCAATTTGGAATAATTATAGAGGTAAAGGTTAGATCAGTTCTTTTAACCATTTATGGATTAACCTTCTCTAGCACTACCAAGGAACCCTTTTGGACCATTCTCCTTACTTATCAATTTTAATGCTACTAAATCCTCCTCCCCTATCCCTTTTCGCTTTCAAAATATGTGGCTCATGGAAGATAGATTTTTTGATGTTATTTTTCGTAACTGGGGTGAACCTCTCCATCTTGATGATTCTATTTTTGGGATGAGGAGATTGTGGTTAAAATTAAAAAGACTTAAATAATGCCTTAATTGGAGGAATAAACATTGTTTCAAGAAACTTTTGTCAATATCAAAGAAATGAGGGTTATAGTTTTGGAAGATGTTATAATGACCCTTCTAAAATTCATTTATCAAGCTAAAATATGTTAGACATGGAGGAGACCTATTCCAAAAGCTTCTATGAAATGGATCTCTTATGGTGATCAATACTAAATATTTTCATGCCAGTTAAAAAAGGCTTTAAATCACATTCATAAAATTAAAACTAATGATGGTGTTTGGTGTTCAATAAAAGAGCTTACTAATTCTTGTTTTCTTTTATAAAGAGCTTCTTAATAATAATGTTGCTTATGATGATTTTTCGTTCTTAATCTTTTTTTGATGATGATAACAAGATGCTTTCTTTCCTTAAATGAAATTGACATTTTGCATAGTATGAATACTGACTTGGCTAGCCTTGATGGTTATTCTACCCTCTTTTTCCAAAAATGTTGGATTACCATTAAAGAGGACTTAGTTAAAGTTATTCTTGATTTCTTTAAGGGTAGTAATCTCCCCAAATATTTTGCTTGTCCCTCCATTGTTTTAATTCCAAAAAAAGACAATCCTAAAGTTTGGAGTGATTTTAAGCTGATTAGCCTTTTTTTTAATAAACTTATTTCTATAATTTTGGCTAAAAGTTGAGTATCTTGCTTCCTAAAATTATCTCCCCAATCAAACCAATTTGTTAATGGGTGATCCATTTGATAATGTTCTTTTAGCCCAAGAGATGATCGATTTAAATGCTAAAGTTCATGGTGGAAACCGCTTTTTAAGCTTGACATTTGAAAGCTTATGATAATATTGGGTTTTCCTATATAAAATCTTAGCTTTATTTGGATTCTCTAATCAATTTATTACTTTAATTAAGAATGGGATTGAGAATTCTTGGTTTTCTTGTTTCAATGGTGAAGTGCATTCTTTCTTCTTCTCATGGGTTAAGGAAAGGGGACCCTCTCTCTCCTACCCTTTTTATTATTGTTGTGGAATATCTTTCTATAGCTATTGAGAAGATGTTTAGTAAAATGCCTAACATGTTGTGGTGTTAATTTTTGGGATTTGGGACACCACACAGATCTTAGGCGGTACTTATTAAAGTGATCAATTATGACATTAAGGAATGATGTACTATCTCGAGATATAGAAATCACTACCCTATAATGGACCTAATCACCTAATAAGGACTCTTAAGACATGATGGGTCTTCGAATGTACCAGAGATTTTTCCCCTACTTTACATGGAAAAGTAAAGTAGGGTTTATTTTAAGCGGTTCATTAAGTTCTGGAGGCAAGCCCCATAGTTAATTACATCTTAAAGGAAGTGAATCCTCTCTCAATTAAAGTAAGAATTATAGTCTCTAAGGATTTTAAGGAAAGACTATCAAAGGATTGGATATGTTGGAAAATCAAATGGGATTGATCAAAAAGAGAAGACTTATTTTTAGAATCCAAAGGGAGAAAGTAGGAAATGCTCATGATACTAGGAAGCCTAGTGAGCAATCGAATCTATCCTATGGTTGGGCTTTATATTTTTTTTGAAATGAAGAGAGTTAATTATTTGAGTTTATATTTTATTAGAATACTAGACTTATAATCCCAAAACATAAGATTGTGAAATACAAGAGGTGAGGATTTATGCTTGTATCCCAAGGAAATAGCTATTATCCTAAGCTAGGGAGCTTTGGTATAAAACACAAAGCATGTCCTAAATCTAAGTGACATGATGGTCTACTCCACATAAGAGTATAAATAATATTGGACTTACATGAGTGGCCACCAACCACCTCCTATGCTTTAAATCATGTAAGTCTTATGCTTTGCAAGATGGCTGCTATTTTATTTAGAATGGAGACTAAGTCCTTAAACTCATAAGAGACTAAAGCATGAGTGGTATGAATTCATGACATATTATAATGCAAATTTTATAAAAATTTATTTGATTTGGACTCTTTATTTTGACACAAGCTATGGGATTTTATTTGCCTAAATGCATGAGAACTTGATTATGGGTGAAATCAAGAGAGAAAGGGTGTTCTTCCATCAAAGGCTCTCACAAAACTTTTATTCTCTTGCAATAAATGGAAACCCCTCTTAAAAAAGAGTGGAAGAATATGACAAGCATGATATTATACATACAATCATAGGGGTTGCTAAATAATTTGTTTATCTTGATAATTCTTTTTTATGTGAGATTATGAATTATTTTAAATTTTAATTATGGTTATTAATTAAGGTAGAAAATTTATTTTATCTTAAGATCCTACCATAATACATCCACAAACATCAAACATGAAGAAACTAGGAAAGCATGTAATTATAACAAAATAAAACACACAACATCAAAAAATTTTATAGACTAATAAAAGAATAAAATGCTAGTAATTGGGTTCCACCCATACAAAGAGAAAAAAGATGGGTAGTAACTCTACCTTATACAACCTGATTCAAAAATAATACATGTTATTCTTCTTTTCTTCATTTCTTCCTTCTCTTCTTTTTAATTTGATTTGCTCCAAAGACATTACAAAATTTTAGAATTGAGGCTTTAGCCACACTCATCCTAATCCCCATAACACTAATCTAATTCCTAATACAAAATTATATTAAAATAGAAAAGTAAATCTTTACACTAGAAAATAAATGTTGTTTAAACACACCATATAACATAAGCATTTATATGAATAATTTGATTAAACATATGTTAAATTTTGTTTAAGTGAGTTATGACTAAGCAAAACAACAAATGCATATATTTTTATAATAAAGATCAAGTACAAGAAAAAAAAAAATGATTATAATGAATAAATTTCTAAAATATTTATTTAAAATTTTAGAAAAATAAAACACAAATCAATATTAATTAGATAATTTTTATTTAAATGTGTTTTTAATTTTTTAAAGATTTATTATTTTTTAATTTTAATTTGATTTAATTTGTTTTAAATTTATTTAATTTAAAATGTTTAATGATTTATTTTTTTATCATTTTTATTTTATTATTTCAAAAAATGATGTTTAGTTTTAACCAAGAGTGAAATGAATTATTTTATTAATTATTATTCAACATTAATTAAAAAGTTTAATAATTTAAGTATTTGATTAAATTTGAATTTTTTAATTAATTTATTAGAATTTTATTTATTTAATCCATGTATTTTTGATTGATTAATTTTAGATTAAATTGATTAATTAAATTTGATAATTCAATATTTTAATATTAATGAGTTGTTTTAAATCCATGTTTTTTATTGATTAATTTTAGATTAAATGTTTGATTTAATTAAATTTTGATAATCATCTAATATTAATGATTTTATTTATTTAAATATGATTTTTGATTGATTAATTTTAGATTAAATGATTGATTTAATTAAATTTTGATAATAATATTAAATTAATGAAGTTTAAGTTTATTTTAAATCATGTATTTTTTATTGATTATTAGATTAAATGAATTTAAAATTTTGATAATTAATTTGATTAGTTTAATTTGTTTAAATATGATTTTATTATTATTTTTAAGATGTTTAATTATTAAATTTGATAATTTATTTAATTAATTTAATTTTTTTATTATAATTAATTTTAATTTTATGTTTTATTTGATATGATTATTTATTAAGTTTATGATTAATTAATAATTTTATTTTGATTTAATTGATTGATTAAAATTTAATTTTATTTTTAATTATTTTAGTTTATAAAGTTGGTTAATTTTATTTTAAGATTGGATATAATTAGTTATTATTTATAATTAATGAGATTTAAGTTTGATTAATTAAATTTTTTAATTTATTTGATTTTAATTATATTAGTGATTAATTTATATTAATGTGATAATTTAATTAAGTGTTTATTAAGATTTGATTAAATAAGGATTATTGTTTATTATTTTTTAATTTGAATTATTTTATTTATTATGATGATTTGATTATGATTATTTTACAGTTTGATTATTTATTCATTTATTATTATTTAAATTTTGTGTTTGATTTAATTTTAATTTAAATATTTAATGATTGATCTCTTATTCCAAATAGATTGATTTAGATATTAAATTAACTAAGTTCACTTTAGCTTCATTTAGTTTGGTTTGGTTTAAGGAATGTGAAAGAGATTTGCTAATCCTAACCCCATTCCCCATGTGTGAGTTAATTTGGTTTAATGAAGAGTTATTAAGTTGATTTTATGGTTTAATTAGGTTAAGGTGTGAATTAAATGAATTAATTAACCCTTACCTATATCACCTTAAGTTAATTAACTAATTAATAATGAGCCAATATGATATGCATATGCTTTGGAAATAAAATCAGCAATGATCTTATGAAAATAAAAGGGCCTAATGCAATTTGGCTCCTGATTATTAGTTAATTAAACTAAGAGGTTTAGTTAAGTACTCTTATAATCCTCCCACACATGTAGGATAGTTATAATTTCTTTAGAATTCTCTTCGATTGTTGAATACCTAAGAATCTATCCAAGAAACTTAATTAGACAAGTTTTGGAATGATTATTATTTCAATTTGATTAATCAAGCCATTTAATTAATGAATTAAACTATTAATTAATCTCATCTCAAGTGAATTAAACTTAGGGAAAAGAATGGGAAAGAGGCCCCAATCTCATTCCCCATGTCCATCCACTACCTCATAATGATTAGCAAGCATAATTAATGTTTTTTCTTGCTATTTAGGATATTAATTAATCACATAATTACTTAAGAGAGTAATTAAGGCAAAGATAAACAATATCTTTAATTAACCAAGGAATAATTCTCAAGAAAATCATAGGAGGTAGAGGTCATCCTATTAATCAACTTCAGAAAGTTTGGAATTAATTACTTGGGTAATTAGGTATTAATTAAGCTAATTAAGTTTTCAGTTAAACCCAAATTAAGCTTAATTACTATTCAAAATTAATTATAATTAATTTTAAATTATGCTCTCATTTATATTTCTTGGATTTTTAAGATTAGTTATGAATTACCCAAAGTTTTAGCTAATTTTTCCAAATTTTATAAGGTTTACTGATTTGTTTAATTAAAATAGATCATTTGAACTTCTAAATTCAATATATTTTGATCCAACAATCATTTTTTTCTTGAAATGTTTATGGTAGGTAGATTTTAAGCCTTATTTCAATCTTTGAAAATTTCACTTTAATCAAACTTGAATTTTTAGAGTAATTAATGAAGCTTAATTTTCACTAAAACTTAAATTAAGCTCAAATCATTCATTAGAATTTGGAGATTTTTGATTGGTTGGATTCCTCTCAGAAAGACAGGTCCAACGAGCCCTTATTTTTAATTTTTCGTTAAGTATTTTATTTTTTATGAATTTTCAAAGTTTCAAGATAGTTAAATAATTTTAAAATAAAAATAGGCATTTTCCACTTAACCCGCCAGTGCGGGCAATGATGGGGCAATGCGGTGCCACATGGCACTATGCGATGTACCACTTTCATGGCATGGGTCACGCGGGCGCTGCAATTGGCCGCGGTGCTAGATCAAAAGAGCAAAAAATCGCATGACATGGGATCATGATGCACATTGGTGGACCGGTCAACATGGATCGATGGTTGATCGATCCATGTATCTATGCGATCCTGGATCCAACCGCATGATCATGAATTTGAACTACAGATCGCGGATGATCGCACACTCACGCTGAATGATCACGCATGATCTGATCTCTGAACGGTGGGATCGGACGGCTAGCGGGTAATATGATGGAACACTATTCATTCAACAGGATTTTCCATAATTTTGAACTAAATTTCATCCAATTTAGCTCATTTTCATGGCAATTTTCAATGAAAAATCTAACGATTTGTATTAGGACTAAATATAATAAAAAATATAAGGATTCTCTAAGAAAATTCCTAAAAATCATGCAAGAATTGACATAAATAGAAGTTCTTAAGATTGGCTAAAGTTTGGCTAAATTACCTCAACGGGGATAGTTTTCGGCGGTGGTGAAGATCCGAGTGAGCTCCTAGGTGCAAGAGGAAGCTTTAGAATGAGTGTAGCCTTTGCCTTCACTTCAGAATGATCTATTTTCCAGTGCTTTCCATTTTCTCACCAGAATTTACTCAATTTTGATATTTTTGGGTCAAGAGATGTGGGGAAGTGGTGGTTGGTCATTTTGGGGAGCTCTTGGGGGCTAAATAGTGGTAGGAGAAAGAGAAATGAAGCCTTATTTCCCCTCCTTTAATAGTGGCCAAAAATCTTCCTCTTTTTAAATTTTTGGCTCCAAAGTGTTGTCATTTTACTTGGGGTTGTTGGGATGAATGATGGATTGATTGAGGACTTTGGATTTTTGCTCCAAAGTCTTCTTCTGCTGCCATATGATCAGCTCCATTGAATGCAAATGTTGGGGAGGAGGTGAATGCATGTGATGAGGAGAATTAAATGAGGTGGGTGGAATCCTATATGGAGGAGGATCCATGAGGGTTTTAGTTTGGTTGGGTTGATTTTGGGCTTATCCCAAATGGTTTGGGTCAGTTTTGATCAGCCCCCAATGGGTCATGGCTTGCTTTCAAGAGATTTGGTTCAATTTGGGCCATATGGGTCATATTGGATCATGTCACGTTAGGTTGACCAATTAGTCAAATTGGGTCAAACCAAGCCTTAGGTTAGGTTCAAATGATGACTTAAAGAGTTTGGTATTAGAATTGATTTTGGCTCATTTAGAATCAAATGGGTCAAATTGACCAATTTGACCAAAATTGGCCAAATTGGCTTGGGTTATGGGTTGATTCATTTTCAATTGGCTAATTAAAGTTGAATGTGGTCTTTGATTCGAATCAATTTGGATTTAATTTAGATTTAGGCTAAATTGACCCTTTAGGCCAATTTGGGCTAGGTTGTCAAGTTGACCAATTAGTCAAATTAGGCTCAATTATGGCTTTGGTCAAGTTCAATAATAAATTTGGAATGAATTTGAGCCATTGGTTGCAATCAATTTTGGTTAGATGATGATTTAACCCAATTTGGTCCTTTAGGCCAATTTGGGTCAACTTGGATCGAATGGCCAATTGGGCTTGGTTTGGCTCAATTGGTGGTCAAGTCATATTTAAATATTAATTTTGGGTTGATTCAAATCATTGGTTTCAATAAACTTGATGTAGGATGAGTTTTGGTTAGTTATGGTTCATTTTTGCTAAGGGTTGACTTGGTCAAATGACTAAGTTGACTTGGTTTGACCCAATTGATTGCAATTGATCATCTGGGGTGATCAACAATCATGGTGGAAGATTTTGGTGAGCTTAGTTCAATCCAATTTGGTTTGGATTGGAAGTTGGCTCAAATGGGTCCTTTATGTCACTTTGGGTCAAGTGGACTTAAGAGGGTCAATTGGTTTGGTTTTGGTTTGATTCAAGTTTAGTTGAACTTATATATGCACCGTGGATTAAAATATAAATTCAAGGGCAATCAATTTGGCATAACGGATTTTGGCTCATTTGAAATTTTCAAAGCAAAAGGGCTAGGTTGGGTTTGACATGGGTTGGCTTCGATTTGATTTGATGATTATAGGTTTCATTTATATTTGGGTAGATAATTGAATGAATGATTGATTCAAAAGAAAATCCATTGGTTTTGAGTTGATTTTGATAGGATTTGGATAAGTCCATTAAATTGTCTTAAGGGCTTGGATTTAGGTTTGGATCATGGTTTGAAGTTGAGTTTGAGTTTGAATTTGATAAATCAATCAAAGGGTTGAATTGAGCTTTGAGAAAATCAATTGAATTTGGATTTGGCTAAGGCTAAATCTATAAGTTAAATCATAGGGCTTAGGAAGGATTTGATTTGACTTGATTTTGGGTTTCAAACATTTGGAGTTAAATTTGGAATTAGATTTGGAATTTGAATTTGAATTTGAGGTTTGGTTTGATATTTGAATCTTGGTTTGATTTGAGAAGGTGTACATGTAGTGGGTTTAGGCTATAGGATAAGTGATTTTCTTAAGCCTTAAGGCATAGCCTAATCCTATGTTTAATCTTTCTAAGTCTCTCTGCTTAGGTTAAGTGTTCACCTAATCACTAGAAGTGTCTTATGACTAAAGAGTTCTTAGTGTCTAGAAGATTCTTAAGTCTAAGAAAAGGAGATTAAGAGCACACTCCAAAAGTGAGGTCAACGAAAGGACCCCCAATAGGTGTGGTGTAACTAACAAGGCACACCGCACATATTGGCGTTGACTAAAATGATCAACAACATCCAGAAGATTGCAAACATTAATAGAAATGATCTTTACCTAGACCTGGGAGGTAGATAGAATCATGATCTTAGTGCGATACAGCTCACTTTATGCTAAGGGCATAAGAGAGCAAGAAGGAATTCGCTTGGGATTGAGTACATGAACCTTACACTAGGGAAGTTGGTTCAAGTTATCCACTAAGTGATAAGAATTTGAGTTTGATAGTGAATATGATTAGTTTGGCTGTGTATTCTCTTGGGATAAGAATCTATAAATTGATGGGGATCAAGATCGAATTGATTATAATTTGTTTTATTTTAATTGATGTGGAGGCATATATGTTAGGGATATGTGCTCAATTTGGGATTGGGTATATGAACCTTCCACTAGGGAAGCAGGTTCGGGCTATCCACTAGGGATAAGAATTTGATTAGATTTCTTTGATTTATTTGATTAGACTCCACTGAGGAGGTTGGTTTAATTTTTTATGGCTCCACTAAGGAGAAGGGTTCTAGATTGAGGGCATATCTCCTAGGGATGTACACTCGATTAAATTTGTTTGATTTAGATCTAGGTTCCACTATGGAGGCTAATTTGGTTTACACCTTGCTGGGGAGAATTTTAGTTTGTCTGATATGTTTAATTTGACTCCTCTGGGGAGAATGGTTTTGAATTTATTTTGTTATGGATCCTGTTGGTGTATGATGGAATACATTAAAAAGGAGCCACGGGGCCTTAGCCTGTCTTAGATTTATAAGTCCAAAGTGGTAGTCTACCTTCCATAAGGTAGGACTATTCGATCTAAGGGATTGCCTTTCAGTGTGCAACGACTATGCAAGAAAGAAAGCATAGCAGACTTACATCTTCTAAAAGAGGGAAAAGCTGCTGGGGTGATCTGTTGGATGGACAACACAACGAACCTACCAAAAGTGACTTCTGAGTGAGTGTTGCTAAGGATCTTACCTCAACTCAGGAGTAGTCCTGATGATTAATTTAATTTTATATTGATTTTATTTAATTTAATTTGGTATGTTATGTTATGGACCCTATTGGTGTGCGATGGACCTACTGAGAAGGGGCTATGTCAGCCTTGACCTATCTCAGATTTACATATCTAAAGGGGTAGTCTACCAACCACATGGTAGGATTATCCAGCCTAAGGGTTGCCTTTCGTGCAATGGATGTTTTAGAAAGAAAGCATAGCAGACTTACATCTTCTAAAGCAGGGATCAGCCATTAGGGTGATCTATTGATGGCACAATAAATCAATCCTGACCTAGGGTGACTATTTGAGCGAATGCCACTATGGACTCATATCGACTCAAGAATAGTCAGAATTAATTTAATTTTAATTGGACCCTGTTGGTGTGAGATGGACTAAGAAGGAGCTAATATCATCCTAGACCTATCTTAGATTTATAAATTCAAAGAGATAGTCTGCCAACCGTTAGGTAGAACTAACCAACCTAAGGGATGCCTTTAAATTTGTAATGGTTGAGTTTGGAAGAAAGCTCGTGACTCACATCTTCTTAAATAATGAACCACTTGGGTGATCTATCGCTTGCACAATAAATTAGACCCGACCTAAGGCTTCCCGTTAGTTTACAATGGTCATGCTAAAAAAATGGATAATATACTTATATCTTTCAAAGAAAGGATGACTATCGGGGTGACCTGTTGGTGGCACAATAAGTCAAACCCAACCTAAGGGCGACTACTGAGAGAGTGTGGACCCAAGGACTTATCTCAACTCAAAAGCAGTTAGGCAATTCCTATAGGGAGTTTTGCTAACACTGCCCTAAATATAGGATCCCTGCTTGGGAAAGGGTCCACTGAGGGCTTGAATTCCTAATATATAAGCAAAGATATATTTTTTTATTTGATACTTACATGGACCCTGTTGGTTTGCAAGGGACCACATTGAAAAGGATCTTATATCAGCCTAGTCCTATCTTAGACTTACTGGACCAAGGGAGAGTGTGTGCATCCACTGAATAAATTCTCCAACCATAGGGGTGGTTACAAGGAAAGGGGGACTGTCCAATCCGAAAATAACTAGGGTAATGTTTAAATGGGGTTGCTAAGGACCTGATCCAAATAGAGTGCCCACAGGGGAGGTGCCACTAGGGGCTTTATCCAAAACCCTGTAAAAGAAAGCCTGTAGATATTCGGTGGCCAACTAAAGGAGAAAACATGAGGACTCACATCTATCAAGAGAGGTGTATCCACCAAGTGTGTCACCGTCAGCATAGTGATAACCAACCAACCTAAGGTGCCCATTAGTTTGCAACAATCATTCTAGAAAGGAGTGTAGGCTTACATCTCTCTAAAGCAAAACTGATCATCGGGATAGTCTGTCTTCTGCTCGATAGGGGCTATCTAACCTAGGAAGACTATTAAATGAAGAGCCCTGTGTAAGGACTAGACCCAAGCTTAATGTATTCAGGAGGAAAGGAGCTGTTGGGGGACTTATCCTAAACCTTAAATATACTGGACTAGTCGACCTAGTCAATGCATATTGGCTAATCAAAAAAGAAAGCATGTAGGCTTACATCCTATTAAATAAAGTCAACATAGGGTAGCTTACCACTTGTGCAGTAAGGCCTACCAAACCCGACAAGTGCTTTGGTTTGCAATGCTGGGGAAGAAAGCGGGGACTACCAGATAAGTGACCACTAGGATGACACACTAGCAAGGTAGCATGTCAGCCCGACCTAATGAGTGAGTGCCACGGGGGGCTTGCTCCCACATTAAAATAGCCCGAGATAAAAGATATGTGCTTGTTTGTTTTGTGAAAGAGGGAATATGATGCCGCTTGTGTTCTCTTACACCTACCCTTAACACATAGAATAATGGATGAAATAGCACTGCAAGAGCAATTGTGACTCCACCAAGAAAGGATGTTGCTTGGGTTCTCTTACTCCTAACTTAGTTGTACTAGTTGAAATAGGATGCCTCTTGGGTTCTCTTACACCAATCCTAATAGAACTGGAGGATCATTTGTAGTTTGTGTTTATGTTGTGGAGGGATAGGATGCCTCTTGGGTTCTCTTATACCTACCCTAAACACATCTTGGTAGATTCGCAGGAAAAAGATATTTATAACATAGAAGATATAAGAATTGAGATGAAAAGAAGTTTTATTAATAATTATTTTCAAACATGATTTATGGATAGTATTTCTTTAAGTAGAGCCCATTGATTGGAAGCATCGGCCGCACTCCCTTATAATTTATGAGTTTATAAGATCCTCCTTGGTAGGCATCTCTATGGCATAAGTGCCTTCCCAAGTGGGTTCAAACTTGCCTCCCATATTTTGATGGGAAATAATTGGTCTCCTTAGAACTAAAACATGCTCTCCTACTTCAAAAGCTCTAAGATGGTCCAACTTATTGTGAGCTTGAATCATTTTGGCTTTGTACAACTTAAGGTTATTGGATGCCTGAAGGCGTCTCTCCTAAACCATTGATCTCTTCTAACCATAATTTGGCGTTCTGCTCATTGTGATTTTATTACCCACAGTTTTCCTTAGTGATGGGAGTTGGACTTCTAATGGTAGAATAGCTTCAGACCTATACACTAAGAAGAATAGGGTAGATTGAGTTGGAGTTCTGTATGTGGTGCGGTAGACCCACAAGGCTTCAACTAACTGCTCATGCCACTATCGCTTGTTATCGTTGAGTGTCTTCTTTAATATTTGGATGAGAGTTTTGTTGAAGGCTTCTGTAAGCCATTTTCCCTTGGGTAGTAGATGGTAGAATATCTCCAATCTATGTTGTGTCTTTGAGCAAAGCTATTGATTTTAGTGCTCTTGAATGCAACACCATTATTGGATATAACTCATCGAAGCACACCGAACCTATATACGATATGGTTCTTGAAAAATTGGAGCACATGCTGAGTTCTGACTTCTCTAAGTGGGATTGCCTCTGCCCACTTTAAAAAGTAGTCGGTGGCAACTCGGATGGACTGATGACCTTTGAAAGAAAGGAGGATCAATCAGACCCACTATGTCAGTATGCCAACACTCAAATGGCCATGAGGCTAATGTAGGATGTAGCATATTTGATGTAGGACCACACCGTGCACCTGACATTAGTGGTATCTCCTAGCTACGTCCATGCAGTCTGTGATCATCGAAGGCCAGAAGTATCCGTAGTAAAAAACATATTTTTTTATACATTTCTTTCCTTCATCTATCCCCTCTCCCTTTCGAGAAAAGAAGGATAAGTGAAAACAAAAAAATATAAAAAATATAAATTTGCCTTATTGGGACACCACATAGATCCGCAAATGTTCTTATTAAGGTGATCGGGTATGACATTGAGGAGAAGTGTACTATCTCGAAAGATAGAAGTCACCACCCTGCAATGGACCTAATCAACCGAATAAGGACTCCTAAGGACAATGGGTCTGCATATGTACCAGAGATTCTTCCCCTACTTTACATGAAAAAGTAAAGTAAGGTTTATTTTAAACCAGATTCATTAAGTTCTCTACAAGCCCCTATAGTTAATTACATCTGAAGGGATGAGATCCCTTAGAAATACTCTCGATTAAGGTAAATGATCGTTGTCTCCAAAGATTTTAATAGGGTAGGACTATAAATTGATTAGTTTATTTTGGAAGATCAAATGTGATTGATCAAAGAGAGGGAGTTATTATCAAAGCAAAAGAAAGATAAGTTAGAGATGCCCATGATGCTAGGAACCCTAGTGAGCATCTCAAACTATCCTATGGTTGGGCTTTACATTTTTGAAATTGATTTAATTTATTTGAATTAAATTTTTCATTAGAAATTTATGACTTATGATTTCATAAAATAAGATTAAGGAAATGCCTAAGAGGTGAGGATTTTTTCTTATGGCCCATGAAAGGGAGAAACAACCTCAGAACCTAAATCAAGGGAGCTTTGACGAGGGCCGAAAGCACAACCTAAGTCTGAGGAGAAAAATGGGTATTTGGTTTGCCTCTTCAAGAGAGGACAAGCCACCCGATTGCTTGGATTTACAACTTCCTAGCAGTGGCTTCCAACTAACTCCTCCAATGGTTTTAAATTCATGTGGGCAAGTCATATGCTTTATGCAATATAGTTATGTTATTATTTATTTAGAAAGAAACTAAGTCCTTGAACTCACTCCCTAAAGAGACTAGATCATGTAAGGACATGCTTCAAATGACCTAAATCTAATGCAATTCAAATTTCATTTTTATTTTCATTTTTGGACAATTATTTTGACTCGGGATAATAAGATTCATATGCCTAATGCATGAAAAATGAGATTATTGGCCAAAATCAGCGAGAAGGGAGGAGGTGTGCTTCCACCATGGCTCTCAAAGGTCAAGCCAAGTTTCTCTGGCAAAGGTGGAAGCCCTCTAATAAAGAGTGAAAATAATATGCATTTGTGCATGATGTTATAAAAGAAGTACTCATCCAACTAAGGGGTTGCTAATTTTTTTATCTTGATTTTTTCCTAAGCTTTAGGCGAGGTTATGAGTTCTTTATTTTTAGTTTTGGATTATTATGTTTGGTAAAAGATTTATTTTTCTAAGAGCCTAATCCACATCCTGGCCATGTATAAAGCAAGGAAGAAACTAGGAAAAGGATACCACTTAATGCACAGGCTAAACAAATCATCAATCAATTTATAAAGCTAATCACAAAAGAATAAGAGGCCATTGTGGTCGAGTACCACCACAACAACCCAAAAAAACAAATTGGATAGTCGAGCTCTACCCTTATACAACCCGGATTACAAATGAATTAAATATAATTAAGCAAGGAATTGATTATTATGAGTGTTTTCAAACTTCATTTCTTTATCCTTCTTTTCTTCATTTTTCTTTGGTTCATCCTTTTGGATGGTTGGAAGGTGGATGCTCCAAAGGCTTCACATGGTGCATAAGATGAGATCTTATGACCAGTGTTCATCCTAATCCCCATAATAATCATTCCAAAATTCTAATTGTAAAATTTACATGAAAATAAAAAAGTAAATCTTACTAACCCCTACAAAATAAAGGATAGCTAAACAACCACCAAATCCCAAGTATGTATATTGGACTTATCACCCCACACATGGGGTACTATGTCCACCAGACCTATTGAATTATGCTCAGGGCTATAAACACTTGCACAACAAAAGCATATATATTTTTATTTATTACAGCACCCCTTAAGCACATTCCCCTACAAAAGATAATGGTTCTAAGATTGCCCTGCCATTCATTCTACGTACATACATCCTAACATCCAGACTAAAAACATATATCATAAAACAAAAGCAAACATCAAACCATGCACCGCCCCAACCTAAAGCTAAAAGTGTTGACTTAGTCTAATGTGTGTGCTTTGGAGGTTTGTGTGGTATGCTTAGCTATGGCTTTAAGTTAGAATTTTCTAAGTGTGAAGCATGTTCAACTTAGAGGAGGGTTTCATTTAAGTGATTTAATTATTTTGGGTTGATTTTATTTCATGTTTTGATTAGGTTCAAGTGAATCCTAGAATTAATTACTAAGTTATAAATAGAGGGAAAGAGAAGAGAACTTCTCTTTCCTTCCCTAACCAAAGTAATTTCTAAAGTGGATTCATGTTTTAGTTTTATTTAGTGAATGTTTTAATTAGGTGTTTTAATTAATCCTAACTTTAGATGAACTCTAAATAAACCTATTCAAAAAGAAAGGCATTTTAAGATTAAATAAAATGAACTAAATTCACAAAACATATATCACTTCATTTCTTTTCCAACATGTTTAACTTGCATATGAATAAATCCTAATCATATCTATACAAACAAATGAAAATGTTTAACACACTTTTATGATGCATGCTATGTAATTTATTTAAGAAAATTTGAAAGTTTATGATGCATAATTTTTATTAAGTAGAAAAGAAATTTCTTGTCCAATTTTCACATGAACACATGAAAGTAAGAAAGACATAAGTGAGTACAACACCATTATTAACCAGAGGTGTAAGGTATAAGGCCTACTTAGGGCTACCTAAAGCCTTACAACCTCGGGGTTGTCCAGACTAATATACCACTTTCCTTAAATACAAACATGTGTACAAAAGAAATGAATGGAAAAGAAAGAATGCAAGAGCTTGTGTTAGTTGGTTTATTTTTGTTTATGCAATTTATATATGTAAGCATATGTGTCCTTAATTGATAGTATAAGAATGAATAGGATATGGAATTAAGCAAGTGTTAGGTTCTTTTCAAATGAACCACACACCTTGCCAAATCCTATTCAAAACTATACTAAAAAAGAAGAGAAGAAAAACCTAGACTAAGCAAATCCTTATATTTTATTGACATGCAAAGTTATAATTAAGATATAAGTAACACACTTTCAGTTTTGATAATTGATTGATATATTTTGAAAATAATCTGAATTTAATAGTGATAATAGCCACTCATATTCTTACTTTAGCCAACACATGCAATTTGACATAAAGGAAAATTTTTTTATTTTAAATTTGATTTTTGAAATGCATGGATGCATGAAACCACATGAAATACATATTTAAAATGTTGGGGGAAACAACTAAAGCAATGAAAGCATATAAACATATTCACTTTAATTAAATCCTAATGACAATCTTATAAAATAAGAAAGCTTAAAGTAAATCAAAGTTTATTTAATATGATTTTTGTTCGATTTTGAATTTGATTGAATTTTCAAAATGTGGATTAAGTTTGCTATTCCTAACCCATTCCCACATGTGTTTAAAATTTTTGTTTAATTTTTAGATGATTAGATTCATTTTATATTTTGATTAGGTTAAGGTATGAATTAAGTATGTTAATCAACCCTTACCTACACCACCTTAGCATAGTTAACCAAATAATTATAAGCCAATGAGATGACATAAAACCTCACAAAAAATTTAAATTTGCAATGCACCTAAGAAGAAAAGGGCCTAATGCAATTTGACTCATGATTAATAGTTAATTAAGCTAAGAGGTTTAACTTAAGTAATTTCAGAACACCCCTCACACATATGAGTTGAGTTTTGATTTCCTTAATTGAACTTAGGCTCTTGAACACCTAAGAATCTACCCAAAATAGATTAATTAAGTCTTGGAAAGTTTTAGAAATTTTAAGAAATTAATTAAGAGGGTAATTAGTGAATTAACCCTTAATTAAGAGAAGATTAGGAAGGAAATGGGGGTTTAGGGAATAACTTAGAGAAAATGCCCCAAAATTATTCTCTAAACTTCCTATTCATCATATTAAACCTAATCAATTTAATAAGGGATTAAAACACTAATCAAACCCTTAATAATCCTTAATTACATAATAGGGTGTAATTAGGAAATAAGTTAGCAATTCCCCTAATTAAGCCACCAATAAATCCTAAGAAAATTAGTGGAGATAGAAGTCTTCTCACAAAATATACCCAGGATGTTTGAGATTAATTAGTGGATTAATTAAGGAGTAATTAGAAAATTAAAAATTCTAATTAAACCCAAAATGAGAGAAAGATAATATTCAAAATCCATTTGAACAAATTTTAGAATATTCTAGATTGAATTATATTTTAGTGGTAATTTACCTCATATTTTTTTGATTTTTCATTAGAGAGATATTAATTTTTGAAGTTTAGAGGATTAATTAGAATTATTTAAACACTAGTTAATCCCTTAATCCACTCGGTGTGACATGTAGCGGCTGAGTCAGGTGCGCTTTCCACGTGTCACCAAATGAGGGACCACTTAAACATCTCATCCCAGAATGCATGGCGGTGGTGCTACGCTATTTTATATCCATCGTTCGATCAAGGATCGAACGACCAGGAAGTTACCTGAGATTTTAGAAGGGGAAATAGGATTTAAAACATGCGTCTAATCTCGGCCATCCATCAAAAACATGCAGATGGATGCTCAAGATCGTCCTTATTCTTCCCTGAGGAATAAAGGAGATTGTCCACTTTCAAAGCAAACATCTGAGCTCAATCAAGCTCAGATTGGAATGAAATCTTGCACACACCATCTAACTATAATGGCAAGCCTATCCAATGGTCAAAATCTCATGCCATTAAACATTCTTTCATAAAGGACCAACACCTAGAGAGTTTAGTGCTCGAAAAATGCCTAACCTAATTGGCGCTCGATTCCCTTGGAGGAGCTTCATCTGGTTGAGACGAAGATGTGGTGAGAGTATTAGCTCCTAAGGTTGAATGGATTGCTCTATGGACCAACCCCTCCTCAGCTCTTTTATAGTTTTTATGGAATTGGATCTCTTTTTGCCTTTGGAGCTTGGGAAAGATGTTGGGTAAGCTAGACTTGATCCTCTGGTGGAGTACGCAAAGTGAATTTGGTGGAGTTTGAGTGCAGAGGGAGTTTTGGATTCAAAGGACCTCCCCTATTTTTAAAGGATAAAAATCAAGAAATGCTAAATTCAAATCCCTTCTAAAGAGCTTAGGCAAAGATAGTTCCTATGACTCTCTAACACTCAATCGACAGTGATGAAGTTGAATTCAAGTGGAATTCGAGGGAGTATATATCCCCTTATGGCAATCGGATGACCAAAGCATTATTTGCCATTTTGATCCAATTGCCAAGATTGAATGGTTTGCTTGAGCTGTTAAAAGTTTGCACATAGTCAGTTTGGGCTAAGGAGTGGAGTGGTAACCTCCCATGTGCTTCAAATTGAGTCGAGGGAAGTTTTCCATATGGGCCAATTTGAGCTATGTGCTCGATTTTGGCCTTGGGTCAATTTGGGCTAACCCAAACCCATTGGGTGGTGCACCACCCTCCATATGAAGAGGGCTTGACCAAATTCCCCATAGATTTTATGGCCAAATTTGTTTTATGGATTTTTAAATTTGGATGTTAAATTTATGTTGGTATGTTGAGAAATTCAAGGAGTTCATTTGATAATTGTCATGTTCATTGATTTGAATGTTGTTGGTATTATTTGGTCAAGTTCAAACTTTTAGTTGGTTTGATTGACTTGGTAAATTTGGCAATCAAGTGACTTGAATGGTTCATTGATGTTTGAATAGGTAGTTTGAAGAATTTTATTTTTGGTTAGTTGGGTCAAATTTGGTCAATTGGGTCTTGGTTAGTCAATTGGGGTAAGTTTGACCAATTTGACTTGGTCAAGTTAACATGGTTTGGAATGCTTAGATCAAGTTTTCATTTTTGATCAAGTTTTTTTGGCTAATGGGTTTCAATTTTGGAAGTGTTAACTTGTTTCAAAGGTTTGACTTGGTTTTGACCCAATTTGATTGATTGAGTTCATGATGGTTGATCATGATAACAGGTGAGTTTGATTTAATCCAATTTGGTTGGATTAAATTTGATCATAGGCATAGGTCTTTGGGTCAAGTGAACTAAGTGGTCAAATGGCTTGGTCAAAGCTTTATTTGAGTTTGATTGAACTTGTATATGGACTTATGATTGAAATATAAATCCATTTGCAAGTGGTTTGAAGTCCAATGAGCTTTGATTCATTTGACAATTTCATATTCAAAGGAAGAATATGATTGGATTTGGGATCTGATTTTTGAATTGGATTTTGGTTATGTGATTGAAACTTGTATTTATATTTGGATTCATGATTGTAGGGGTTGATTGAATCATGAAGGAAAATCAAGAGTTTGGCTTGATTTGAAGTTGATTTGGCTAAGTTCAAGATTTTGACTTGAAATGCTTAGGTCGAATTTAGGGTGGATTTGAGTTTGATTTTTGGAAGTGGTTTTGATAGTTTGAATTTATATTTCATTTACATATCTGAATATAAATGAAAATATAAATGGGTCATGAGAAAATTTCAAGGATTTGAAGTGATTTGATAATGATCTAGGCTAAGTCTTTTAAGAGGGAATTTAAAGGACTTAAGAAAATTTTTTTAGAGTTTGGAGCTTGAATTTTTGAATTTGGTTTTATTGATTTATATTTATATTTCACTTATATATGTGGATATAAATAATGAATTATAAGAAAATACTATGAATTTGAATTGATTTGATCATGATTTAGGCTAAGTCTTTAAGATGGAAATTAAGGACTTAAGAAGGATTTTAAATTTGGAATTTAATTTTTGGATTTGATTTGATTGATTTATATTTATGTTTCATTTATATATGTGAATATAAATGAGAATATAAATGAGTTATGAGAAAATCCCATGAATTTGAATTGATTTGAACGTGATTTAGGCTAAGTCCTTAAGAGAGAAATTAAGGACTTAAGAAGGATTTTAAATTTGGAATTTAATTTTTGGATTTAATTTGATTGATTTGTATTTATATTTTATTTATATATGTGAATATAAATGAGAATATAAATGAGTTATGAGAAAATTTCAAAGATTTGATGTGATTTGATCATGATCTAGGCCAAGTCCTTAAAAGAAGATTAAGGACTTAAGAAAGATTTGTACTTAGGAATTTCATGCATGGGTTTCAATCATGGATTTCAATCATGTGGCAATTATTTGAGTTTGGAGAAAGTCAAATAATATTGATTTGGGGTTTGACTTGAAGGAAGGAAGTTCGAGGAGTGGATCAAGCTAAGGGTAGACAAATTTTCCTAACACCCCTAAGGCATGACCAATTCCTATGGTAACTCTTGTAAGTCTCTAGGGCTAGGTTGAGTGTCCACCTAATCACTAAATGTGTCTTAAGACTAAGGAACTCTTAAAGTCTAAGAGAAGTAAGATGGAGGAGTTGAGAGCTCATTATAAAAATGACATCAACATTATCCTAATCTCTTGATCTTGGCTTTCATCTTTGGACTAGATTGATGGACTCCACATAGACCTGAGTGTACCTTGATCACGATCCTACAGGCTTCAAATTTATCTAAGCAATGTAACCACATATGATCAAAATATAATCGGTGCAAGGTGCCTTCTACGAGAGCGTAGGAAAGGGCTCTCTACTTCACCTGATGTGCTAGTGATTTATCTTGAGGTAGTTTGTCAATATGTAGATAATCCATGAATGGTTGCCACTATTCTGACTCCCCATCCATTTTGGCAACAATAATCTCCACTTCATGAGAGAATCTCTCGATGAGTTCCGCATCAATAAGGGATAAAACTTGTCTATTTCGGACCCTTACTAGAATGGACTCATCTTTCGGACATGCCAACGTTTTGGTAAGTTTGGCAAATGCATCTACTACTGTGTTTTCTCCTTGAGGAATCTTGTAAATGGTAACCTCTGAGATTTGGGCAAATAACACCATAATGTACTTGTGGTAATGATGGAGCTTAGGTTTTGGAACTTTGTAGGACCCAGCGATCAGGTTGATGACTAACTGAGAAGCTTTAAAGATAATGGTACTCTGGATGCATAGTGTAATGACTAACTCTAGACTGGCAATCAGAGCCGCATATTCAGCTTCGTTGTTGGTGCATGGATTTGGATAGATGATATGAGAATCTCATCACATCGTAGTCCAGAGTTAGGAGAACTATTCCTTCCCTTACCTTTCCTGAGATTGTAAATTGTGGTTCTTCTCCTCTTTGAGTGGAAGCCACACCATCAAAATACATCTCCTAGTGGTGAATACTAGTGTCCCTTAAGTTCATGATTTGATCATCAGGGAGGTCATCACAAAGCAGTGAATCAGTAGAAAGTGGGTGTGCTACTAAGAAACTTGATAGTGCTTGTCCGTTTACCATGTAGAGGCATACAAATGTTATGTCAAACTATGACAAAATCATGGACCACCGTGCCAACCTTCTAGATAGCGTCGACTGTATCATGAGATATTACAGTGGATTGATTTTAGAGATCAGATTCATCTTATGAGAAAGCATATAGTGGCGTAGCTTTTGAGATGCAAAGATTAAAGCTAGCAGTGCTTTTCAATAGCTAAGAAGTTTGCCTCGTCAAGGATTAGATGATGACTGAGGTAATAGAGTGCGTTCTTCTTCCCTTCATCATTGGCTTGAGCCAACAAAGTGCTAAGGGAGTTATTTAATGTAGCGGTGTAGAGGATCAGGGGCTGCTTGAACTAGTGGTGTCATTAGGTAGTGCTTGATCTCTTCAAAAGCATGTTGGCACTTATCATCCAACTTGAACTTGGCATCCTTTTTGACAAGTGCTGAGAATGGTTGACATCCTCCTTATAGGTTGGATATGAAGTATCTTAGATATGCCAACCACCCTTGGAATGATCTTAGTTGAGTTACACTTTTAGGGGGTGGCATTTTTAAGATAGCTTTGAACTTCTCTGGGTCGATCTCTATTCCCCGGTGTCGGACAATAAACCCAAGGAATTTTTTTGAAGCTACTCTGAATGCACACTTCAGGGGATTCATTTTGAGGTTGTTTTATCTTAACCATTCAAAAACTACACTCAAGTCAAAGAGATGGTCTTCCTTTTCTTTGCTTTTGACAATGAGATCATCGACATAGCATTCAACTTGATGATGAATGAGTTCATCAAAGATTCGAGTCATGGCCCCCTAGTATGTGGCACCGATATTTTTAAGCCCAAAAGACATGACCTTATAATAATAAATTCTGATCAGGTTCAAAAGGTAGTATTTCTTTTATCCTCGAGAACCATCTTGATTTGGTTGTAGCTAGATGACCCATCCATAAAGGAGAATATTGCATGAGGTGAGGCAATGTCCACCATTAATTCTAGTATATCAAGTAGAAATTCATCCTTAGAACATGCCTTATCTAGATCCATAAAATTGATGTATAGGCAAATTTGGCCATTCTTTTTCTTAAATAGAAGACACTAGCTAACTAGCTAGGATATTTTTCTTCCCTAATAAAGCCAACATCAACCAGTTTCTTGATTTTAGAAGTGACTTGTTGTTCAATGTCTAATCACATGCGATTAGGACCTTGCTTAACAGGGTTAGCATTAGGTTATTGATAGTTTGTGGACTTCCAAGTTAGGAGATAAATGGGGCATTTCTTCATAACTCCATGTGAAGCAGTCTTTAAACTTAGCTAATAGCCTAACTAAGTCATTGGTTTCTTCTTCATTTAATAAGGAACTGATTTATGTCGGATGTGGATTATCTTCAGTTCCTAAGTTGATCTCTTTAAGTTCATTGATGGTTGATCTGATCTCTTTTTCAAACTCTGGCAGTGCGTCTTTGACTTCAAGCTCATTTGGGTCATCTAAAATTTCTAAACATACCTCTTAATAAGAGTTAGCATGATTTGAGAAGAACCTATCAGACCCCAAATGTTTTATGATGACTAGGCAATGATTGTCATCATCGACTAGACCCACTGTGCCAAATCCTAATCCTGATCTTAATTGAGGACGTTTGCTTTGGTTGTCCCATAGCCTTTTAAAATAGTCTAACCTATAATTTAGACCAAGTATGTGGGATTAATCCCTTTTTTACTGAGTTAAGAACATAAGGTGAGTATCAATCAAAAGGTAATTATATTAAATCTTTATATAAACCATCCTCAAGTTCTACATCAGCTTCCTGGCCTAAGAATGATGCTCCCAAAAAAAATCTCTTTAGGTTGACCTCTGTGGATGACTTGGGGGTCTCCTTAACTACTAAACCTTCAACGTTCTTTGAAGAAAGTGAGGTTAGAGCTAAAGTTCTCAACTACTGCCTAAATGTTCTACATAATAGTGATTCAAATAAATTCATGCTTTTCTTGGAGACCTGGTCTTCAACCCTATCTGGCTTGAATGTCACCTTCAAAGGGACCTACTGATAGGGGTTGGTTGGCATGCTAACAATGTGAGACTCATCCTCCGAATTGCACTCAAAGTCTGTGTGGATAGTAGGGGTACTCATGAGCTGGAACATAGCTCCTACTGGTTGGCCACCAAAAAGGAGGTCTTCCACCTCTAGAACTCCCTCTAAATTTACCTCTTCCTCTACATAGTGGGGGTCGAATCATCCTACCCATGTGTTTATATGGAGGAACAAACTATGGCTGGAATGTAACATCTGGCTCTACCTCTTCCTCGGTGTTTGATTCTTGCTCACTTGTGCTTTCTTTTTCTTTTCTTTTTTCCTTTTCTTTTTCTTTTCAATTTCATTTTCTTTATCTTTTATTTCTTTTTCTTTTGATTTTGAACTTTCACCAAGTTTGTGAGAATAAACTTTTTGATTTGGAGGAAGATAGTAAGTTGCGCCCTCATAAATCTCGACCTCTCTAAGTGAGAATGGCTTAAAATCTCCTTTGACACAATATTGGATTCCACCTCTTCTGAATTTGATGCACTGGTGTAAAGAAGATTTTGGAACCATGTTGTTTACATGTAACCAAGGCCTACCGAGAAAAGCAGTGAAAGATGTATCTTAATCTATTATGTAGAACTTGGCTTCTATCTTCCAATCATCTATCTAAATGGCAACACTATAGGGACTAAAGCCCTCTCACCTTATTTATTGAATCCTCTTAACATCATTTGATGCCCTCGGAGTTTGGAGATGTCAATCCTTAAGTATGCAAGGGTCTTTAGACTCATAATATTCACTGATGCACCTGGATCAACTAACACACTAGAGAGTCTGAATCTGCCTATATCTACTGTGATGTAGAGGGGACGATTGTGCTCAATTGTCCCCAAAAGAAGGTCTTCATCTATGAATGTATCTATACAAGATTCTCTTGAATAATATGCCTTCTCTCTAATAACGGTCAGCTGAGCTAAGCATATTTCTGGATCAAGAAGGGCTTTGATCAATGACTCCCTCATCTTTTTGGATAAGATAAAGGCATCATATGCTTAGTTTAGCTGGCAACTTTCTTAGGTGAGTGAGGACATTGTAGTCAACTCTAGGCTAATCCTCCATAAACATATCCATAGTTGGAGCATCTTGTGGAGGGGCTTCTTGATCACGTGAACCAATGACTTATTTACCCTTATCCTGAGATACTACACTAGGAGGTAGATCTTTATCATTACGGAGGTTGACTTCAGTGACTTCGTGAGATGATTTAGTGGAAAGTTCTACCTGCTCATCAGGTTCAACCTACGACTTCTACTATGGGAACATTATAGTCGGATGAGTCCAAATCAATCTCAATGGGTAAACCTGAATGATTCATGAATGAAAAATCCATTTCTAAATCAGAAGAGAAATGATCAGAACTAGAGTTATCATTATTATTTTGTAGACTTGGAGAGTTTTCAAGAGGAATAAAATCTAGAGTATCAGAAATAGACAAGATGTAAGTGAAATCTTTCTTCATTTATTTCTTCTTGGATGGAGGTATATAATAGAAATCTAATAAATAAGCGGGGTAAGGGGTTTAGTGCTCTTGCCCACTGATATAATGCTCTTGCTGATAAAGGAGGAGCTTGTGGAGGAAGAAGTAGTAGCTGCAATGGTGGATGTAGTGCTTGACTTGGAATGTGGTTGTGCTACTATGCTATCCAGGGCAAGTAAGGTGGACTGCTGCTGTTGCTACTACTATGCTTCTATCTCCTTCAAGTTGTCTTTAGCAACTTGCAAACCTTCCTTAGAGTTGGAGATTTAAGCTGCTTTAGGCACCTAGAAGGGTAACTTTCTGATCTTAGAGATGATTTTCTTGGAGGTTCACGAAAGAGAGATATCCCAATCTTCCTCTATCTTAAGAAGATCACTTGTATCCCATTCCTTTGATTGCTTCAATTATTATTGTTTGATTTTATCTTTTGATCTTGAGTTGGAACCCACATTTCAATAAATTTGTTATGTTGAATGGGGTTCAAATTGCATAGAGAGATTTGTAGAATTGGCGGAGGAGCTTTTGCCTTGATGTTGGCTTGAATTTTTTATTTTGATTTGTCCTTTTGAACTATAACCCTCATTTAACAAATTTAGGTATGCTAAATGGGGTTCTGTTGGAGAGATTTATAATGTGTGGAGAGTCTTTGCCAATTGAGTTTGATTTAGAACATATACTCAACTTATTTAGGTAGGTTGGGTGGGGTCTAAAATTTGAGGAGAGATTTTCTTAGAGATATTTGTGTTTTGTGCATCTTGTTGGAAAATATTGATAGTTTGAAAGACCTCTACTTAGCAAATTTGGGTATGCTAAGAAGAGGTTGTGATTGTGTATTTGAAATATTTTTGCTTGTGAAGATTTGATTATGTGATATTTTGATTTGAAAATGGGTCTTCTTACTTAACAAATTTGGTATATTAAGTAGAGGCCAGATGTGTTTGATTTGTGCTTGATGATGAGACTTTCACTTAACAAATTTGATATGTTAAGTGAAAGTCAAATATTATTGTGAGATATTTTGCTTTTCTTTGGAGATGGAAGTTCCACTTAACATATTTGGATCTGTTGAGTGAAAGTCCCAAATGTGTTTGAGATATATTTGTTTTTTTTTCTTTGAGAATGAGACTCTCACTTAACAAATTTGGTAAGTTAACTAAAAGCTCAAGTATGGTTTGAAATGAAAAACTATATCCTTATTTAACAAATTTAATATGAAAATAGGGATCAAATGTGTGTTGAAAAGAGACCCTCACTAAAAAAATTTGGTATGCTAAGTGAAAGTCAAATGTGTTTATGATTTTGAAAATGAAACTCTCACCTAACAAAATTGGTATGCTAAGTTAAAGTCAAATGTGTTTATTATTTTAAAAATAAAACTCTCAGTTAACAAGTTTGGTATGTTAAGTGAAAGTCAAATGTGTTTATGATTTTGAAACTTAACAAATTTGGTATGTTAAGTTGAAGTCAAATGTGTTTATGATTTTTGAAATGAAACTCTCACTTAGCAATTTAGTATGTTAAGTGAAAGTCAAATGTGTTTATGATTTTAAAAATTAAACTCTCACTTAACAAATTTGGCATGTTAAGTGAAAGTCATATGTGTTTATGATTTTTTGAAAGAAAAGAACTTATTTAACACACTTAGGTATGTTAAATGGAGTTCAATTTGTTCTTATGATTTTCCAAAAAGGGGTTCTCAATGGACATACTTGGACTTATCAAATTGGATCCATATGTGTCTTGAAGTCCAATACTTTAGAAAGAAGGAGTTCTATCAAACAAAAGCAAATGGTGTCAAATAGAATTCCATTAGCTATACCTTCTCCAAGGGAAGGGGAACTCCCATTTGACAAATTTGGGTATGTCACGTGGGGAGTTCAAATATGTCTTGACTTCTATTTTGTGTGTGTATGATTTATTGCTTTTAGGAAAGGGGGAAAAATTCAACTCAAGCACATGTGAAGTATGCTAAGTGGAGTTTCAATTTTATATTATGATTTAATTCAAAAATAGAATCTCCATCCAACAAATTTGAGTGTGTGAGATGGGGATAGCTAATTCCAATGAAAATGTGCTTTTCAAAAGGACACTAAAATTATTGATTTTGATGTTGAAAAGAACCTCCATGTAGCAATCATAGGATTTATTAAACGAGGGTTGGTTATATGTGTTTTGTGCCTTTTTGAAAATTTCTTACAATTTTTTGTGTAAAGATCTCTTATTAAGTGCTTTTGGAAAGACATGTTATTTTGGAAAAGAGTTTTATTTTCTTATTGTTCATGGGATGAACCTTGCCTCATCATCAAGATGGTGAAGAGGTTCTTAATTTTGGTCATCTCCTTTGTTTGATTAATTTAAATTTTCACCTATTGGGGGAACCTAATAGGGATTTTAAGACCTACACGGAGTGTGGTCCTAAAACCTAAAGAATATTGGTGAGCTTTTCTTAAGGATGAAATAAGCTAAGTGCCAACGGAAAGAATGATAGTCTCAAGCCTATATAAAATATAAGTCCACTATTGATGCTTGGAGACAATAATTGTCCACTAAAGATGGAGAGAGTAACCATCCCCAGCGAAGACGCCAGAAAAATTTGTTGTGTTTATTTTTGGGATGTCGGATGCCATATAGATCTTAGGGGGTACTTATTGCAGTGATCGCATACGACATTAAGGAATGATGTACTATCTCAAGAAATAGAAATCACCACCCTATAATGGACCTAATCACCTAATAAAAACTCCTAAAGCATGATGGGTCTTTGAATGTGCCAAAGATTTTTCCCTACTTTACATGAAAAAGTAAAGTAGGGTTTATTTTAAGCTGGGTTCTTTAAGTTCTTTATGGAGGCAAGCCCCCATAGTTAATTACATCTTAAAGGAAGTGAATCCCTTAAAAATACTCTCGATTAAAGTAAGAATTAAAGTCTCCAAAGATTTCAAGGGAAGACTATCAAAGGATTGACTATGGTGGAAAATCAAATGGGATGGATCAAAAGGAGAAGACTTATTTTTGGAATCCAAAGGGAGAAAGTAGGAAATGCTCATGATACTAAGATTCCTAGTGAGCAATCCAATCTAACCTATGGTTGGGCTTTATATTTTTGAAATGGAAGAGAGTTAATTATTTTAATTGACATTTTATTAGAATATTAGGACTTATAATCCCACAACATAAGGTTGTGGAAATGCCTAAGAGGTAAAGATTTATGCTTGTAGCATGATGAAAATAGGTACCTCAGATCCTAAGCTAGGGAGCTTTAGTATTAACCACAAGCATGTCCTACATTTAAGTGAAAGGTGGACATAATGGTCTACCTACATAAGAGAGGATAGACCATCTGACTATTAGACTTACAACCACTATGAGTGGCCACCAACTAACACCTCCTATGCATTAAATCCATGTGGGCAAGTCTTATGCTTTACAAGATGGCTAGGTTGTTGTTTATTTAGAAAAGATACTAAGTCCTTAAACTCACTCCCTAAGCTACTATAGCATGAGTAGTATGAATTCATGACTTAATCTAATGCAAATTATATCAAATTTATTTAATTCTTTTGGACTCTTTATTTTGACACAAGCTATGAGATTTTGTATGCCTAAATGCATGAAAACTTGATTATGGGCCAAATCAAGAGAGAAAGGGGCGTTCTTCTATCAAAGGCTCTCATAGGTTAAGCCTTTATTCTCTGGCATTGATGGAAGCCCCCTATACTAAGAGTGGAAGAATATGACATGCATGATGTTTTACATACAATCATCCAGCTAAGGGGTTGCTAAATATTTTGTTATTTTCATTGAATTCCTAGGATTTTATGTGAGGTTATGAATTATTTTAAATTTTAATTACGAGTTATTAATTGGGGTAGAAAAATTTATTTTATCTTAAGAGCCTACCACAAAGAAACTAGGAAAAGCATGCAATTCTAATGCACAATCTAAACATAATATTAAATAATATTATAGACTACTATAAAAGAGTAAAAGGCCAGTATGGTTGGGTTCCGCCGTGTACCCTGAAAATAGAAAAAAAGATGGATAGCCAAGCTCTAGCCTTATACAACACGGATTACAAAAATAATACATGCTATGGGGGTATTCTTTTTCTTCATTTCTTCCTTCTCTTCTTTTAGATTTGATTTTCTCCAAAGACATCACAGGGCACCCCAAGGATTGAGCCATTTGGCCATTGCTCATCCTAATTCCCCATAACACTAATCATAATTATGAATGCAAAATTATATTTAAAATAGGAAAAGTAAATCTTGTTACACCTACAAAACAAATGTTAGCTAAACACACCATACAACCCAAGCATTCATATAAATAATTTGGATTTAGCACCCCACACATGGGTAACCAAGCCCACTTGTCCTAACATGAGTTATGCTTAGGTGATAAGCAACTTGCATAGCAAATGCATTTATATTTTTATTACAGTGGCCCTCAACCACAACCCACTATAGAAAATATGATTAGCCTAATCACAGCCTAAGATCCAGTATATGATGCATATATCCTAACATCCAGTCTAAAACATTACATCACAAAATAAAACACAACATCATACAAACAATGCCCTAACTTTGCACTAGAAGTGGTGACTTAATATTCTAATGTGTAGTTGATTTCCTTGAGCTCATCAATGGTTGACTTGATCTCTTCTTCAAACTATGGCAGTGCATCTTTGATTTCAAAATCATTTCGATCATATGAAGTTTCTAAGCATAGCTTCTTATATGAATTAATATAATTTGAAAAGAACCTATCATATTCCAAATGATTGGTGATGGCTAAGCAGTAATCATCATCATCGACTGTACCCACTGTACTGAATCCTAGTCTTGGTCTTGATTGAGAACTTTTGTATTTGTTCTTCCATATTCTTTCAAAGAATTCTGACCTGTACTTTGACTAAGTATGTAGGATTAACCCTTTCCTTGCTAAATTATGAAAATAAGGCAAGTACCAATCAAAAGTTAATTCTATTAAAGCTTTATATGAATCATCCTCAAGTTCTACATGAACTTCTTGACTTTAGGATATGCTCCCAAAATGAACCTCTGAGTCTTCACACCTTTGGATGACTTAGGGACTTCCTTAATTATCAAACCCTCAACTTTTTGAGAGGAAATTGGGGTTAAAGCTAGGGTTCTCAACTGATGCCTAAATATTTCACATATAGACTTGGATACACTTATGATTTGCTTTGGAGCCCAGTCTTCTTCACTATCTAGCTCAAGTGTCACCCCCAAGAGAATCTACTACTGAGAAGAGCTGGCTAGTATTCTAACCATATAAGACTCTACCTATGAACTAGATTCTAAGTCTATATGGATACTAGGTGTACTCCTAGTAGCTGGGACATATCTTCTATTGGGTGGCTGATAAAGAGGTTTTTCACCTTTAGGACTGCCTCTGAACTATCCTCTTCCTCTATCTTGTGGAGGTCAAGTCATCCTACCAAGATGTTCAAATGGAGCAACGAACTGTGGGTGGAATCTAATGTTAGGCTCCACTTCCACCTCCAAGTCTATTTCAACTCCCTTTTATTTTTTTTTCATTTTCTCTTTTCTTTTCTTTTTCTTTTTCTTTTTCTCTATGTTTTTCTTTTTCTTTTTCTTTTTCTTTTATTTTTAAACTTTGGCCAAGTTCATGAGAATAGACTTGTTGATCTTGAGGGAGGTAGTAAGCCGCATCCTAATATATGCCGACCTCGTAAACTATAATTAGCTTGAGATCTCCTTTCACATAGTTGATGAGCCCACCTATCAAAAACTTCATACACTGATGTGCAGAGGATGGAACTATATTGTTCTCATGTATCCATGGTCTCCCAAGTAAAGAGTTGAAAGATGTATCCTACTCTATAATATGAAACTTGGCTTTGGTCTTCTAATCATCTATCTCCAAGGATAACACTATGGAGCTTAAGGCCTATTGACCTCACTTTTGGAGTGCGGATTCAATCATCCCATCTTAGACTTAGGAGTATTTTAGATACTAAGACTTCCCTAGTCATAAGACATTTATAACAATTAGCTAAAAACTTAACCTAAGCCTAAAGACTTAGAAGGTTTAACCATAGGATTAGGTTATGCCTTAGGGATTAGGATAATCCACCAACCCTACAACCCAAATCCAATCCATGTTTACCTTCTCAAACTAAACCTAAAGTTCAATTCAAACATCAAATTCAAATCCAAATCCAAACCCAAATTCCAAAACCAAATGATTGAAGTCCATGATAAAATCCAAACTTGAAAACCTTCCTAAGCCATATGACCTATCGTATGGACTTAGCCAAATCTCAATCCAAATCAATCCAAAATTAATTGATTTTCTTATAATCAATATATATCTTCAATCATCCTACTAAATTTAAATCAAATCTACATTCAAATGATCAAAACTAAATCAAACTAAATCAAATTAAATCAAAACCCTTCCTAAGCTATATGACCTATCCCATGAACCTAGCCAAATCTTATTCTAAATCAAGTCAAACTCAATTGATTTTCTATCAAATCAACCATATTTTCAATCATCTTCACAAATTTAAATAAAATACACATTTAAATCATCAAAACTAAATCAAACTCCAAGGACTTGGCCGAATTCTTTCATTCTAAAAACCAAATTCAATTGATTTTCTCATGAATCAATCATAATTTCAATCATATTCACAACTATAAATGAAATCTACAATCATCAAGCCAAACTAAAAGCAACCCAAGTCAAACCCAACTTAACTCTTTTGACTTAAAATGTTCAAATGAACCAAAACCCATTTAAACCCAAGCCAATTGCAATTAAATTTATATATCAATCCCAAATACATATATAAGCTCAACTAAATCAAACTCAACCTAAAATCAAGCCAACTAAACCAAATTGGTCCACTTGATCCAAAGTGGCCAATTTGACCTATTTGAGTGAAGTCCTAATTCTACCCAAATTGGATAAAATGAAGCCCATCAAAACTTCCATCATAATTACTGATCACCATAGGTTGATCAATTGTTTCAAATTGGGTCAAACCAAGTCAATTTGGTCATTCGACCAAGTCAACCCCTTAATCCATATGAACTCAAACTAGCCAAATTACAACCTAAGCCAAATCCCTTGAAACCAATGATTCATACCAAATTAAAATTACTATTTGAATATGACTTGACCTTCAATTGAGTCAAACCAAACCCAATTGGTCCTCTTGACCCAAGTTGATCCAAATTAACCTAAAAGACCATATTGGGTCAAATAAAAATAAAAATGAAATTGATTACAACCAATGTCTCACGTTCATTCCAAATTGATTGTTGAACTTAACCAAAGCCATGATTGGACCCAATTGAACCTAATTGACCTACATAGCCCAAATTGACCTAAAGGTTCAAGTTGGCTTAAATCAAAACCAAATAAATTCAAATTAATTGAAACCAAAGCCAAGAATCATCTTCATTTGGTCAACTAAACCCAAACAAACAACTAACCCAAGCCAATTGGCCAATTTGGTCAAATTGGTTAACTTAATCCATTTGACACAAATGAATTCAAATGAGCCAAAATCAAATCTAAGCCAAACTAAACCAAACCAATTGAACCAAAACATCCCAAATGATCATATGAACTTAACCCAACCCTTGATTTGACCCAATTTTTTCAATCGGTCAACTTTACCCAACCTAACCTAATTTAACCTAAATTAGTCAAATTGAGCCAAACCTAACCAAATCAACTCCAATTGACTTGAAATTTGGGCTAACCCACTTTTTGGCTCATTTCAAATCTTCCAAATTAAATTCAAGGCCAAATAATCATTCTACCCTTGGGTCAAGGGCATCACTTGAGAAAAATCACTTAAGTAAGTGGTCATTTCCATTCCTTAGCCACTTGGTACTCTTCCAATGGTCCACCTAGGAACCTAGGACACTGTCAAATTTGACCCAAGGGGTGGTTGAGTCAGCCATGACCCATGGGAGGTGAAATCAGCTCACCCTCCCTATTGGAGCATTAGAAACCCATGATTCCTCCTTAGTATCCACCTCTACACCTTCAACCAATGAAGATGAGCCAACTCACCTCCTCCCTCCCACCTATGACTCCCTGAGATGGTCAGATGGCCATTACAAGCCAAACCTGATTCCACCATCCGATCAAGATGAAGGGGGGTATACACCCCCTCGTTTCCCCTCAAACACACGCAAAAATCATTCATCAGAGCCCTAGCTACACAAGACAAGACACTAGAGCCATTTCCTAAGCTCCCAAGCTCCTTCCACGATAAAAAAATGACATTCTCATCCATGCCAAAATAGGACACTCCCATTTCCAACCTAACTTCCCCATTTCTCAAGCAAACTCAAATTAACTTTGCACGCACCTTCCTTAGGCCTCATGGAGTAAGAATAAATCATCTCACAAGCTTCTCTAGCACTAGAGGTGGGACTTCAATCAAATCACAGCTCCAAATCATCTGTTCATGGCCTTTCAAATGAACATCATGGAATTGATCCAATTACTGCTCAATAGGGCTTCATCTCCACTAGATGAAGCTTCTTCAATCATTTGAGCCACCCATCTTGAGCTTCGATGAAGTATGCTTCCAAAACTAATCTTTAGGCAAAAATGGGTTGGACCTTTTTGAAGAAAACTTGCTTCTCGTGTGATCTTGACTGTTGGATCCCCTCTGATTGATGTTGTGAAGGTGTTGAATCCTTTTGGAGTTAATCTGAGGTCGGGTAAGCCCGAATCAAGCGAGCAATGGTGATGAACTCCATTCTACCTCACTCGCATGATGTTAGATCAAACACCATCCATTCTGCATGATCCGAATGGACGATCGTGAATAGATCCACTGGATCGATCTCATTTAATCCTATTAAGCTGTGGGATTAATCATAGCCATCTGATCTTAGATCTGATGATGGAGGAGAATGAACGTCTACCACTACCATGTAGGCACTGAATTAGATAAGTTTTAAGTAGAAAATCTCACAAAGCCATGTGGAAAACATGTTGCATCAGCGCACCACATGAAGCCAATAGTATTAGGCTTTGATTTGGCTTAATTAATCATTTTTAATGGCTTAAATTTATAAAAATCATTAAAAATCATGGAGAAATAAAAAGTGCAAATAAATACTTATTTTAAAGTTATTTAATAGGAGAATTAATAAAAATTATATGAACTAAATTTGAATAGTAATTAATGTTTAATTAAAGTTTAATTACAAAATTAATTGGCTTAATTACTCCTTAATTACTTGAAAAATTAATCCTAAATTTTGTGAGTTAATTTAATGGGATGGCCTCTACCTCCCATGATTTTCTTAGGATTTATTGTTCACTTAATTAGGAAAATTGACTAACTAAACCTTAACTGCTCTTTTAAGTAAATTAATGATTAATTAGTCCCATGAAGAGCAACAAATTGGTTAATTAAGTTTATTAATCATTGCTCAATAGTAAGTTAACTAAGGAACAGGGTTGGGACCCCTTTCCTTAAGTTCATTTCACCCTTTTTTAAAATGAAATTAATTAATATTTAACTAATTAATTAAATCACTTAATAAAATTGAAATCATAATCACATTAGACCTTAACTAATTAAATCATGGGGTAGATCTTTAGGTGTTTAATAACCTAAAGAAGTTTAATAAAATTATAGTTAGTCCACATGTGTGGGAAAATCATAAGAGTTATTAATTAAGTCCCTTAATCTAATTAACTATTAATCATGAGCCAATTATATTAGGCCCCTTTTATATCCTAGGATCATTGCAAGTTTATTCTCCATGCATATCATCCTGGCTCATAATTATTTAGTTAATTACTTTAAGGTGACATAGGTAAAGGTAATTAATTCATCTAATTAAGGGTTCAACTAAATTAACCCATAAAATCAACTTAATTATATTTCCTTAAATTAAATTGAATCACTAATGTGGGAATGGGTTTAAAAAAATAAGTGATGGTTTCTCTTCTACTCTTTAAATTAAATCAAATCCAAAACTTAATTAATAAAGAAGCTTTGGTTTGCTTTAAATAATCATATTTGATTTGATTGCCCTTAGGCACTAGTTTGGTTGAATGAATCACATGCTTATATTTGATTGTCCTCTTTTCAATCATGTTAAATTTGGTATGTAATTTGAATTCATGCATCCATCTTTTCAAAATCAAGTAAAATAAAATGGATTTCCTTTATGTAAGCTTGCATGTGTTGATTTAATTTAATATGTGCGTGGCGATTATCACTATTAAATCCAAATGTATTTTTTGAAAGCTTATAAATGAATAATAATATGTGTTATGATGCTAGCTATAAATACATATGAAATACATGTGGTTATAGCTTAAGTGTATGAATGTTGAGTCCTCTTTCCTCTATTTATCTATTGATTTATATAAGATTGAATGGTAATGGGTATATAGTATGGACATCCCAGGAACATGAGGTTTAGGCTAGCTCAAAGGAGGTCATCTGATTACCTCACTTTTCTAGTTATACAACGGCACGTACACATTTGATTTCATTCTTATGTATTTCAACATTAGAATTTGGATAGAGCTTTAATTCATATATATATATGATTCAATCAAAAAATATAGAATCTTTGCATGGTTTTCTTTCCCTCATTTATGCATACATCCATGTGTGTCCAAAAAAAGCAAGTATATAGTCTGGACATCCTTAGAATATGAGGCTTTAGTTAGCCCCAAAAGGTCATTTGATTACATCACTTCCTCAGTTTAACAATGACACATACTTGTCTATGTTTTTGTACATGTATATGTATATGTGATTAGTGAATGAAAATCTCATTTTACATTAAAATTGCATGCATTCATAATTAACGAAGTGGTTGAATTAATTAGCCATATGATTTGGAGCTTACTTCCTAAGTTCATCTATACAATTTTATATATGTTTGAATGCAAATGGGTATTTAGTCTAGACATCCCGAGAATATGAGGCTTTTGCTAGCTCCAAGAAGGTCATTTAATTACCTCACTTCCCTGGTTTAACAATGGCACATGCCTATTTAGTTTCATTCTTATGTCCTTTTTTACAAGAATTTGGATAAAGTTTTAAATTAAAATGTTTAAATAATTCAACTAAATAAAATATAAATTCTAAACATAAACATACATTCATCATTTAAGTGTGCTAATATATGTTCCATGTATAGATACACTTAAGATTAAATCATATGCATGTTACATGTGATGGAAAGGAATGATTTAATATATGTCATGTGGTAGTAATTCAATTAAATTAATATTAAGATGCCTTTGATTTTGAATAGGATTATTTAAAGTGAACCTAAACTTAGCATTAATTAAATCATTTAATAAGCCATTCACTAAAGAGAACTAAATCAAATTAATATACTTTAGAAAGTGACTTAAGGTAGGGATGAAAGTGGGCAATCCTCTTTTCCTCTCTTTATAACATTTAGTTGCTGAGTGTAATAAAATGAAACAAAAGAAAACACAAATTAAAATTCTCAAATCAATTAAACTAGTTCAAGTGAAATCTACCTTTCATGTTAAATTGAGTCCTTCTACACTTAGATAATGCAAAACTAATGCCTAACAAGACTTACCACACAAGCCTTAATACACACATTTGAATTAAGTCACCACTTCTAGCTCTAAGTTAGGACGATGTATGATGTGATGTATGTTTTATTTTATGATGTATTATTAAGTCACCACATGATCCGACAGATGGGAGAACTATCCAACCAAAGGAGTGTCTTTCGATTTGCAATGATCAATTGAAGGGAAGAAAGCTTAGGGACTCGCATCTTCCACTAGAAAAGACCACTGGGTGATCGATTGCTTTGGGCAACAAATCGAACCCGACCTGAGCCTGCCCGTCGGTTTACAAAAATCATGCTAGAAAGAATGCATCATAGCCTTATATCTTTCAAAGCAGAATGACTACCGGGGTAACCTGCTTATGAAAAAATAGATTAAACCTGACCTAAGGGAGACTACGAAGTGAGTACCGACCTAGGGATTTATCTCAACTCAGGTAGTCAGGCAATTCCTATAGGGAGTTCTGCTGACACTGCCCTAAAGATAGGAGGCCTGCTTGGGAGAAGGGTCCCTTTGGGGGCTTAAATCCTAATCTGCAAGCGAATTAATTTTTGTTTGTTTGTTTTAGTTTGTTGGTTTTATCCTGGACCCTATTAGTTCGCGAGAGATCAAACTGAGAAAGAGCTTATTTCAGCCTATACCTATCTCAGATTTACTAAACCAAGAGAGAATCTGTGCATCCACTGAACAAATTTTTCAACCACAGGGGTGGCTACTAGGAAAGGGGAACTGTCAAATCCAAAAGTAACCTGGGTAGTGTCTAAATGGGGTCACAAAAGACTTGATCCAAATAGAGTAATTTAAAATAAGTATAAAAAACCTAAATTACCACACAAGCCTAATACACTAAGAAAAAAACCTAAATTAAAATAAATAAAATAAACTAAATAAAAATAAAAAACAAACCTAAATATAAATAAATAAAATATAATTTAAAAAATTAAATTAAATAAACTAAGGAGAACCTAAACCTACCTATTTACTTAATTTTTTTTTAAAAAAGAAAAGAGCCCTAAACCTTAAACACTAAACCCTAAACTCCAAATCTTAAACACGAAACCCTAAATTATAAACCCTAAAACTAACCCTAAACCCTAAACCCTAAAACTACAACCCTAAATCTGAAACCCTAAACCCTAAACCTTAAACACTAAACCCAAAATTGTCAACTCTAAACCCTAAACTGTAAATTATAAACCCAAAACCCTAAACTCTAGCCCTAACCCTAAAATCTATACCATAAACCTTAAAACCCTCAACCCTAAACACTAAACTAACCCTAAACCATAAACCCTAAACCCTAAACCCTAAAGCCTAAAGCCTAAACCCTAAACCCTAAACCCTAAAACCCTAAACCTAAAGCCTAAACACTAAACCATAAACCCTAAACCCTAAACCCTAAAACCCTAAACCCTAAACCCTAAAAAGCAAAAAACCTAACCCTAAAAATAAAATAAATAAGAAAACTTAAACCAAAATAAAATGAAAAAAATAAAATAAATTAAAAACATAAACTAAAACCTAAACCTAAACCTAAACCCAAAAAGAAAATAAAATAAAAATAAAAACAAAAATAAAATAAAATAAATAAAAACCAAAACAAAAATAAAAAATAAAAACTTAAATAAAATAAAAACTAATCTTAAAATAAAAATAAAAATAACATAAATAAAAATTAAATAAAAATGAAATAAAAACCTAAACCTAAAAAATAAACCTAAAAATAAAAAAAATGAAAACCTAAACCTAAACTATAAAAGAAAACCTAAACTTAAAATAAAAATTAGATAAATCTAAACCTAAACTAAGATAAACTGATGTAGAAAAAATAAAACCTAAACCTAAACCTAAAAGAAACTAAACCTAAACCTAAACCTAAACTAAATAAAATATAATAAACTAAAGATAAACCCAAACCTATGCTAAAAAATAACACTTAAAAATAAACCTAAAATAAAAACCTAAAACCTAAACCTAAAAAAATAAAAAATAAAAACCTAAACCTAAACCTAAAAATAAAAAATAAAGCCTAAACCTAAAAAATAAAATAAAAATAAAACTAAACTGAAAAGTAAACCTAAACTCAAAAAATAAACTAAAATAAATAAACTAAACTAAATAAAAATAAAAATAAACCTAGATAAAATAAAAAAAATAAAAATAAACCTAGATAAAATAAAAAAAATAAAATAAACTAAAATAAATAAAAAATAAACTAAATAAACCTAAACCTACTAGTATACTTAATTTAAAAAAAATCAAAAAAAAAAAAATCGAAACACTAAACCTACAACCCTAAATCTTAAAACCCTAAAACCCTAAACCATAAACTCTAAACCCCCAAAACCCTAAAAACTACAACCCCAAATCCTAAACCCCAAACTCTAAACCCTAAACCCTAAACCCTAAACCCTAAACCCTAAACCCTAAAAACTTAAAAACATAAACCTAAACTAAAATAAAATAAAAATAAAATAAATGGAAAACCTAAACCTAGATAAAATAAAAAAATTAAATTAAATTAAAACCTAAACTAAAACCTAAACCTAAACCTAAAAATAAAATAAAATAAAAAATCTAAACTAACATAAAATAAATAAAACCTAAACTAAACTAAAAAAAACCTAAAAATGAAATAACCTAAATAAAATAAAAACTAAATGTAAAATAAAGATAAAATAAACATAAAATGAAATAAAATATAAACTAAATAAACACAAAATAAATAAAAAAACCTAAACCCTAAACTAAAAAAAAAAACTTAAACCTAAAATAAAAATAAAATGAATAAAATAAAATAAATAAAATAAAATAAACTTAAACCTAAACTAAAATAAACTAAACTGGACCTAAACCTAAAATAAACTAATCCTAAACCTAAACCTAAACTAAATAAAATAAACTAAACTAATAATAAAATAAATAAACTAAAAAATAAAACCTAAGAATTAACCTAAAATAAAAACATAAAACCTAAACTTAAATAAATTAAAATAAAAACCTAAACCTAAACCTAAAAATAAAAAATAAACCCTAATCCTAAAAAAGAAAATAAAAGGAAAACTCAACTAAAAATAAACTTAAACCTAAAAATAAACTAAAATAAGAAACTAAAATAAAAATAAATAAACTTAAACTAAATAAACTAAACTAAATAAAAGTATAAAATAAACCTAAATAAAAATAAAAAATAAAATAAACTAAAATAAATAAAAAATAAACTAAATAAACCTAAACCTACTGGTTTACTTAATTTTTTAAAAAAGCCCTAAACCTTAAACCCTAAACCTTAAATCCTAAACCCTAAACACTAAAACCTAAATCGTATACCCTAAACCCTAAAATAAACCTAAATAAAAATATAAAATAAAATAAACTAAAATAAATAAAAAATAAACTAAATAAACCTAAACCTACTAGTTTACTTAATTTTTAAAAAAAACCCTAAACCTTAAACCCTAAACCCTAAATCCTAAACCCTAAACCCGAAAAAACCCTAAACCCTAAAACCAAAATCGTATACCCTAAACCATAAATTTGAAACCCTAATCCTAGACCCTAAACCCTAAAAGCATAAACCCTAAAGCCCTAAACCCTAAACCCTAAACCCTAAACCTAAAGTAACTAAATAAATTCAAAAATAAGCCTAAACCTTAAAAGGTAATGAACTTCATAACCTGACTAAACATTGATTAACCCAAACTCAATTAGACGGTGGTGGAGAACTGAGGGTGGTGGTTATCGTAGTGGTTGTGGGGGATCAGGAGATGCTGGTGGATATGGAGGTAGTGGTGGTTATGGAGGTGGGAGGAGCGATGAAGGTTACAACTGTGGTGGTGGCGGAGGGAAAGATCATGGATATGATGGTCGATCCCACTAATCAAGAGGCTGGGGAGGTTCTGATGGGAATTGAAGAAATTGAAGAACAGTCGATCCGATTAGCTGGTTATTGAACTAGATCTTTACATTAGAGATAGTTCTAGTTATCTAGGGGTTTTCAATTTGCTCTATGCATGCTCATTTTTTATCTATGTCATCACTTGTTTCTTAGAAAACTTAATGTATTACTTGGTTGATGAAATCAAAAAAAAATGTTCAATCTAAATTTGTTCTCTATTAAGAAAAAAGACCAAAACCCTAAACCTTGAACTAAAACTTGAACCCTCTACCTAAAACCTAAACCCTAAACCTTAAACCTTAAACCCACAAAACCCTAAACCCTAAACCTAAAACTTTAAAACCCTAAAACCTAAACCCTAAACCCTAAAACATAAACCTAAATCATAAATCCTAAACCTTAAACCCTAAACCCTAAACCCTTAACACCAAACCCTAAACCCTTAACTAACATTAAACCCTAAACCCTAAAATGCTAAAAATCTAAACCTAAACTAAATAAAAAATAAAAGTGAAATAAATAAAAAAACCAAAAAAAAATAAAATAAAAACCTAAACTAAAACCTAAACCTGACCTAAACCTAAACCTAAACCTAAACAAATAAAAAAATAAAAAATAAAATCAAAAGTAAAATAAAATAAATAAAAGCCTAAATGAAATTATAAAAAACTAAAAAATCTAAATAAAATAAAAACTAAACCTAAAATAAAAATAAATTAAACCTAAAATAAAATAAAATAAAAACATAAACCTAAAAAATAAACCTAAAAATAAAATTTAAAAATAAATAAAAAATAAAACTTAAACAATTAAAAAATAGATCTAAACCTAAAGTAAAAAATAAAATAAACTCATATATAAACTAAAATAAATGAATCCTAAACCTAAACCTAAAGTAAACTAAATCGAAACCTAAAGCAAATCCATAAATAAAATAAAATAAACTAAAAATAAACCTAAATTTAAATTAAAAAAATAAAACCTAGAAATAATCCTAAAATAAAAACCTAAAACCTAAACCTAAAAAAAAAACTTAAACCTTTACCTAAAAATAAAAAATAAACTCTCAACCTAAAAATTAAAATAAAAATAAAAATAAACTAAAAAATTAACCTAAACCTAAACCTAAACCAATAAAATAAACTAAAATAAAAAACCTAAACTAAAATAAATAAAAAATAAACTATATAAACCTAAACCTATCTGTTCATTTAATTTTTTCTTAAAAAAATAAACTAAACACTGAACCCTAAAACTAATTGTAAACCTTAAACCCTAAACCCTAAACCCTAAACCCTAAATCCTAAACCCTAAAAAACTCTAAACTTTAAACCATAAACCCTAAACCTTAAACTAACCTTAAACCCTAAATGTTAAACCCTAAACTAACCCTAAACCTGAAACCGTAAAACCCTAAACCCCAAACCCAAAAGACCCTAAACCCTAAAGCCTAAACCCTAAACTCTAAATCCTAAAAACCTTAAACCCTGAAGCCTAAATACTCAACACTAAACCTAAACCTTCAACCCTAACCCTAAACCCTAAATCGTAAACCCTAAAATGCTAAATCCTAAAAGTTTAAACCTTAAACTCTAAACTAAATAAAACCTAAAAATAAAATAAAAAAAGCCTAAACCTAAATAAATTAAAAAAAATAAAATAAATTAATATTTTAAACTAGAACCTAAACCTAAACTTGAAAATACAATAAAATAAAAAATAAAAATAAATTAAAATAAAATAAAGAAAAACCTAAAATAAACTAAAAATAAAATATTCCAAAGAATAAAAACCTTAAAAAAATAAAAACTAAATGTAAAATAAAAATAAAATAAACCTAAAATAAAATAAAATAAAAACTAAGTAAAAACCTAAACCTAAAAAGTAAACCTAGAAAGAAATAATAAATTAAACTAAAAAATAAACCTAAAAATAAACCTAAAATAAAAACCCAAAACTTAAACTAAAAAAATAAAATAAAAACCTAAAGCTAAACCTAAAATTAAAAAATATAACCTAAACCTAAAAAATAAAATAAAAATAAAACTCAACTCAAAAAAGCCTTAACCTATAAAAATAAACTAAAATAAGTAACCTAAATTAAATGAAATAAACCTAAAATAAATAAACAAAACTAAGTAAAAATAAAAAATAACTGTAAATAATAATACAAAATAAAATAAACTCAAATAAATAAAAAATAAATTAAATAAACCTAAACCTAGCAATTTACTTAATTTAATAAAAAATACCCTAAAATCTAAATCCTAAACCCTAAACCTTAAACCCTAAACCTGCAATCCTAAACCAACAAACCTAAACCCTAAATCCTAAACTCTAATATCCTAAACCCAAAACCAAAAACCCTAAAACCCTAAACCCTAAACACTAAAACCCTAAACCCTAATTCCTAAACCCTAAACCATAAACCCTAAAACCTACAACCGTGAACCCTAAACCATAAACCTTAAATGCTAAACCCTAAACCTTAAACCATAAACCCAAAAATAACCCTAAACTAATCCTAAATCCTAAACCATCAAAATGGGTAGAACCTTGATGGCTAGAACATCACCATCAACTAGGCTCAGTCCAGATCTAGTGGTGGAGGCAAAGGTGGAGGCTGTGGTTACCATAGTGGTGGTTGGGGATATGGAGTTGCTGGTGGATATGGAGGTGATGGTCAAAGTAGTGGTGTTTTTGGAGGCGGGAGGAGTGACGAAGGTTGCAGCTGTGCTAGTAGTGGAGGGAGAGATCGGGGATATGATGGTGGATCCTACTACTTGTGAGGCGAGGGTGGTTCTAATGGAAACTGGATAAACTGAAGAATAATTGATCTGATCTGTTGCTTATGGAACTATATCTTTATAGTAAAGATGGTTCTACTTATCTAGGGTTTTTGATTTGTTCTATGGGTGCTCATTTTTTATCTACATCGTTGCTTGTGTTTTAAAAAACTTGGGGTGCTAAATTGATAATGAAATCAAAAAGAAGAAATGTTGAATCTAAATTTTTTCTCTGTTAAGGAAAACCTTAAACCCTAAACCCTAAACTAAAACTTAAACCCTAAACCTAAAAGCAAAACCCAAAACCCTAAACCTTAAATCTTAAAAATCCTAAACCCTAAGCCCTAGACCCAAAACTCTAAATTATAAACCCTAAACCTTAAACCCTAAACTTTAAAAACCAAAACCTTAAAACCTACAACCCTAAACCCTAAACCATAAACCCTAAGCCCTAAACCTTAAACCCTAAACCTTAAACCCTAAACCCTAAACTTACACTAAACCCTAATCCCTAAACCCCAACCTTAAACCCTAAACCCTAAACTTTGAATAAAGATGTCATTAGGTGTAGATATAAAGAATGACCTAATCTTAACATAGTTATGGTAGCTAAAGAAAATGTTTTCAAGAGAATTTCCCTTGACTATTAAAGATTTGAATAACCTAAACCCTAACCCTAAATCTTATTATAATACAATGTATTATAGTATAATGTAGCATCATATATTTGAGCACCTAGTGATGTGTTTTGGATGTTATAAGATGTTTTGAAATGTTTTAGTATATTATGGTATTGTGCCTTATAGTCTATATTAATATAAATCATAAAAATATTGATTTAAAAAATCAGATGATGAAATTTGTTAAATTTGAAGTGGGAATTAGGTTGTAGTAGCAAAGGTGTGTTATGCCACTTATACTCTCAAAAGTAAGATTTTATGTTCTAAATAAATATTATATGTTGTAGCATAGTATATCATCATATATCATAATATATTGTTCTATGCATTTTAATTTCTTTTAGTATTTTATAATCATGCAGTCAAGCTGACACTAGCATTATTTATAAAAATTTTGATTTAGACTTTAAAATGGTGGAATTTGGCCAAATTCATAATAGGTGGAGCATGGCATCATAATATACTGTTTCAATTTAAAATATGTAAGTGATACAACTAAAATATATAGTTCTTTTATTATTTAGACTAAATTTTTTATTTTTTAACTTAACCAATCCCTTGTGATGTGATATGTAATATAATATAAAATAATATGTTATAGTGTATTATAATATTAGATGCCATAACACAGTGTAGCATCATGCATTGTAGCATATTATTGTGTATTACTACTTATTATTTAGCATATTCTAGTTTGTTATAGTATGATGTAGTAGAGTTTGTACTGGTATAATTCAAAAAAATACTAATATATAGGTTGTGATGATGGGATTTGGTTTTTAAGGTAAGCTTTAGGGAACATCATTGGGGGTGTGTTATGGTGTGTCATTTAATCAAAAGAATGGAATTTTGCATCCAAAATTAATGTTCATTTTTCAACCAAATTTTATAATTTTTTTTGATTAAAGTGATTCAGTGTAATGTAAGATAATATATTATATGAAAGCATATTGAAATATAATGTACATAATAATATAACTACACACACACACATATCATATATATATATATATATATATATATATATATATATATATATATATATATATATATATATAGTATATATATATATATATATATATATATATGTTAATGTGGTGTGTTACTAAATGTTATTGTACATTTTAGTATTTTACTTTTGTTATAATAGGGTCAAAACTCATAAAAATGTTAATTTGAAGGTTGAGATGGAAGAATTTGGCCAAATTCACGGCATACGCCAAGAAGCAACACCAAAATTATGCTATTTTGTACCATTTATAATAGAAAAATAATAATTTTACATCCAAAATTAACATTATTCATATTTTGAGAAATTTTTTTATTTGTTCCTTTTAAGTGATTTTAATGAGGTGTAATGTTAGACAATATATTATATTATAACAAATTATAATTTAAAATCATATATTATAATATAATATAGCATGTTAATTCACACTATAATATATTTAACATGATATTGTATAGTTAGTTTGAGCTTGCTCCATCACAAATCATAAAATTTTGATTACAATGTTAAGATGATGTAATTTGAATGAATATATTGTTAGATTTTGGTTGAAGTATTAAAGGTGTGAATAAGAAAAGAAATAAGATTTTATGATTATTCAATGTCAAGGACATGGAGGGAGATTCACTAGGGGATCACACATGCATTGGACATGACATGTGAGGGGTCTATGTTGAGGGTATAGAAGAAGAAAATCTACTGGGATAAGGTTTGAATTTGATTTGATTATATGATTTATGGAATGAAGATCTATTGGGGGTTAGAATATATAATCCACTGGGATTAAGATTGAATTGAATTTAATTTGTTTTGTTTTAATTGATGTGGAGGCATATCTGCTAGAGATATGGCCTTGAGTCCACTCTGGATTAGGTATATGAACCTTCCACTAGAGAAGTAGGTTCAGGCTATCCGTTGGGGATTTGGGTTTGAGTTTGATTTCATAGAATTGTTTGGGGATGTAACCTCTAAGAATAAGAGTTTGGTTGGATTTCTTTGATATACACTCTACTAAGGGAGTTGGTTTAATTTGGCATCACTAGGGAGGTTGGTTTTGAGTTTGATTTATTTGCTAGACTTATTTACATACGATTTGGGGCTCCATTGGGAAAAATTAGATTGTGTTTAATTTAATCTAAGTTAATGTATGGACCCTATCTGTGTGCGATGAACCCACTGAGAAGGGGCTATATCAACCTTGACCTACCTTAGGTTTACAAATCAGAAGGGATAGTCTATCGGCTATGGGGTAGAGCTAGCTAACCTAATGGGTTTCCTTTCAGTGTGTAATGGCTATGCTATGAAGAAGGAATAGTAGGCTTACATCCTCCAAAGTGAGGAATAACCACTAGGGTGACCTATTGGATGCACAACAAATCGAACCTGACCTAGGGCAACTACTGAGTGACTACCACTAGAGACTTTTGTCAACTTAAAAGTAGGCAGGATTAATTTTATTTTAATTTCATGTGATTTGATATGGTTTGTTTGGTTTAGTTTGATTTTGAATTGAGGGCATATCTGTTGGGGATGTGATCTCAATCAAATTTGAAGAATTAACTTATGGACCATGTTGGTGTGAGATGGACTCACTAAGAAGGGGCTATATCAGACTTATCCTATCTTAGATTTACAAATCCAAAGGGATAGTCTACTGGATGTTGGATAGAGCTAGCCAACCTAAAGGGTTTCCTTTTGGTGTGCAATGATTGTGCTAGGAAGAAGGCATAATAGACTTACATCTTATAAAATAGGGAACAATCACTGGGGTGAACTGTTGGTATCATAACAAATCAAACCTGACTTAGGGGCAACCATTGAGTGAATGCCGCTAGGGACTTATATCAACTTAAGAGTAGTCAGGCAATTCCTATAGGGAGTTTTGTTACACCGCCTAAAGATAGATGCCCGCTTGGGAAAAAAGGTATCCCCAAATCCACAAGTGAATATAAATTTTGTTTATATCTTCGCATGGACCCTGTTGGTCTGTGTGGGACAGCAGTGAGAAGGGGCTATGTCAACCTTAACCTATCTTTGATTTACTAGACCAAGGGACAATCTGCACAACCACAGGATGGATTCTCCAATCATAAGGGTGGTTACTAGGATAGGGGAACTACCCAATCTGATAGTAACCTGGGTAGTGTCTAAATGGGGTCGCAAAGGATGTGATCCAAAATAGTGCCCACAGGGGTGGTGCTGTTAGGGGTGTTATCCCGAGCCTTGGAAAAGAAATCTTATAGGTGTATGGTGGCTAACTCAAGGAGAAAGTGTAGCATACTTACATCTACCATGAGTGGTGTATCTTAAGGTGCAAGAACCAACCAACCTAAGGTGTATTCATCAGCATGAGTGGTGTATCCGTCAGCATAGTGAGAATCAACCAACCTAAGGTGCCCGTCGATGTGCAACGATCAATCTAGAAGGAAAGTGTGTTGGCTTACAACTTTCCAAGTGGAACTGATCATTGGATAGTCTGTCGTCGGCAGGATAGATGCTATCTAACCTAGAGTCAATACTAAGTGAGAATCCCCGAGGATGGACTAGACCTAGACTTGAACTAGTCAGGAGGGGAGGAGCCACTAGGGGACTTATCCTAAACCTTAAATATACTCTACCAAGTTAGTGTACGAAGGATAATCCAACAAGAAACCATAGCAGACTCACATCCTCTTAAACGAAGCCAACATGAGGTACCTTACCGGCCACGTAGTAAGGTCTACCAAAATAATAAGGAACACGTTGGTGTGTAGTGGCCAAGTAAGGAAGGAAAGCATAGCATACTTACATCCTCCAAGAAAGAAGACCACTGGGTGACACACTAGTAGTGTAGCATGTCAACTCGACCTAGAGCAGCTATTGAGTGAGTGTTAATGGGGGCAATCTCAACTCAGAGTAGCCTAAGATAAAAGATATGTGTTTATTTTATATGTTTGTGTGTAGTTTGTGTTTTTGTTGTGTTGATGAAGGATAGAATGGCACTCAGTTCCTTACACTTACTCTAAACACATCGTGGCAGATTCGTAAAAAAAAATACTTTCAACATGGAAGAGATTGAATTCAAAATGGAATTTTCATTAGTGATAATTATTTTCAGACAAGAATTATAATATTTATTTAAGCAGAGCCCATTGATTGGAAGCATTAGGCTCTCTCCCTTATGATTAATAAGCTAATAAGATCAACCTTGGTAGGCCTTCTCTTTGGGAAAAGGGCCTTCCCAAGTAGGTTCAAACATGCCTCCCATCTTACAACGGGCATTAATTGGTCTCCTTAGAACTAAACTAAGGTCTCCTATTTGAAAGAAACTAGGAAAGAACAACTTGTTGTGACCTTGAATCATTTTAGCTCTCTATAACTCGAGGTTTTGGCATGCCCACAAGCGTCTCTCCTCTAAGCCTTCAAGCTCTTCTAACCGCAACTTGGTGTTCTGCTCTGTTGTGATCTTGCTACCCACAGCTATCCTTAGTGATGGGAGTTAGACTTCTAATGGTAGAACGGTTTTAGACCCATACACTAAAGAGAAAGGAGTAGACTGAGTTGGAGTTCTATATATGGTGCGATAAGCCCATAAAGCTTCAACTAACTGCTCATGCCATTATCACTTGTTATTATCAAGTGTCTTCTTCAGTATTTGGATGAGAGTTTTATTGAATGCTTCTACTAAGTCATTTTCCCCTGAGTAGTTGATGGTAGAATATCTCCAATTTATGTTGTCTATGAGGAAAATTATTTATCTCGGGGCTCTTGAATGTAGTACCATTATCAAATATAATTCGTCGAGGCACTCTGAACCTATATACGATATGGTTTCTAGAAAATTGGAGCACATGCTGAGCTATGACCTCTCTGAGCAGAATCACCTTTATCCATTTGTACGTAGTCAATAGCAGCTAAGATGAACTGATGACCCTTGGAAGAAGGAGAATCAATCAGACCCACTATATCGGTACCCCAACACTCAAATGGTCATGACACTAATGTAGGATGTATAATGTTGGGAGGTTGGTGTAGGATCACACCATGTATTTAACACTAGTGGCATCGCTTAACCGTATCCATGCAATCTTTGATCATCTACAGCAAGTTGTATCCTAGTCTCTTGATCTTGGCTTTCATATTCAGATTAGATTGGTTGGCTCCACATAATCCTTAGTGTACCTTGGTCATGATCTTACAGGCTTCTTTCTTATTTAAATAATATAACCATATATGATTGAAAGTCCACTGACATAAGACACCATCCACAAGAGCATAGGAAAGTGCTCTGTGCTTAATCTGATGGGCTTGAGACTTCTCTTGAAATAGTTTGCCTTTATTTAGGTAATCCATGAATGGTTGCTTCCAGTCTAACTCATCATCCTTCTTGGGAATGACAACCTCTCCTTCAAGAGAGTACTTTTTGATGAGTTCAGTATCAATAAGGGATAAGAATTATCTATTTTGGACCTTTATTTATATGGACACATCCTCCGGACATGCCAACTCCTTTGCAAGCTTGGCTAAGGCATACGCTACGATGTTCTCTCCTTGAGGAATCTTATAAATGGTAACATCTGGGATTTGGGCCAACAAATCCATTGTCTACTTATGGTAGTGATGGAGCTTGGGCTTTATAACTTTATATGACCAACAATTTGGTTGATAACTAGCTGAAAATCCTTGAAGATGTTGATGTTCTGGATGCTCAGAGAAATGGCTAACTCCAGACTAGCAATCAGATCCTCATATTCGGCTTCATTGTTGGTACAAGGATTGGACAGATCATATGAGAATCTCATCACATCGTAGTCCGGAGTTAAGAGAACTATTCCTACTACCTTTTGGAATAGTAGATTATAGTTCTTCTCATCTTTGAGAGGAAGCCGCACCATCATAGTACATCTTCAGCGGTGAATGCTACTATCCCCTTAGTTCATGATTTGTTCATCTGGGAGATCACTACAAAGTGGAGAGTCAGCAAGAAGTGGGTGTGCTACTAATAAATCCACTAATGCTTGTCCTTTCACAACATGGAGGGGTACGAAGGTAATGTCAAACTACAAAAGGATCATGCACCATCATGCCAACTGTCCAGATAACATCGGCCGTGTCATGAGATACTATAGTGGATTGATCCTAGAGATTAAGTTCACCTTATGGGGAAGCATGTAGTGCTATAGCTTTTGGTATGCAAAGATTAAAGCTAGGCAATGCTTCTTAATGGGTGGATAATTAGCCTCAGAAGGGGTTAGACTTGGATACACTTATGTTTTGCTTTGGAACCCGATCTTCATCACTATCTGGCTCAAGTGTCACCTTCAAGGGAATCTACTGCTGAGAAGAGTTGGGTAGAGTGCTAACTATATAAGACTCATTCTATGAACTAGATTTTAAGTCTATATGGATACTGGGTGTATTCCTAGTAGTTGGGACATATCTTTCATTGGGTGGCCAATAAGGAGGTTTTCCACCCCTAAGACTGCCTCTAAACTGGCCTCTTCCTCTGCCATATGTTCGAATGAAGTAATGAACTGTGGGTGGAATCTAATGTTAGGCTTGACTTCCTCCTCCAAGTCTATGTCTCCCTTTTATTTTGTTTTTCATTTTATCATTTATTCTATTTTTCCCTTTCTTTTTATTTTTCTTTTTCTTTTATTTTTAAACTTTGGACAAGATCAAGAGAATAGACTTGTTGATTTTGAGGGAGGTAGTAAGCCACATCATCATATATGCTGACCTCGTGAATTATAAATGGCTTGAGATCTCCTTTGACACTGTAGATGATCTCATCTCTCACAAACTTTATACACTGATGTAGAGATGATGGAACTATGTTGTTCTCATGTATCCATGGTCTCCCTAGCAAAGTGTTGAAAGATGTATCTTAGTCTATGATATGAAACTTGGTTTCGATCTTCCAATCATTTGACTCAAAGGGAAACACTATAGCGCCTAAGGCATGTTGACCTCACTTTTGGAGTGTAGATTCAATCTTCCCATCTTACACTTAGGCGTCTTCTAGACACTAAGATTTCCCTAGTCATATGACACTTCTAACAATTAGGAAAACACTTAACCTAAGCCTAAAGACTTAGAAAAGCTAACCATAGAATTAGGTTATGCCTTAGCGATTAGGATAATCCACGTAACTTACAACCCAAATCCAGTCCATGCTCACCTTCTAAAACCAAACCTAAAGTTCAATTCAAACATCAAATTAAAATCCAAATCCAAACCCAAATTCCAAAGCCAAATGATTGAAGCCCATGATCAAATCCAAACTTGAAACCTTTCCTAAGCCATATGACATATCCCAGGACTTAGCCAAATCTTAATCCAAATCAATCCAAAATCAATTTATTTTCTCATAATCAATTTATATCTTCAATCATCTTCCTAAATATAAATCAAATCTACATTCAAATGATCAAAACTAAATCAAACTAAATCAAATTAAATCAAAACCCTTCCTGAGCCATATGACCTATCCCATGGACTTAGCCAAATCTTAATCCAAATCAAGTCAAACTCAATTGATTTTCTCACAAATGAACCATATTTTCAATCACCTTCACAAATTTAAATGAAATATACATTTAAATTAGTAAAACTAAATCAACCTAAATCAAAATCCAAACCTAAGCCACATGACCCAACTCCATGGACTTAGCCAAATTCCTTCATTCCGAAACCTAAATTCAATTGATTTTCTCATGAATCAATCATACCTTTAATCATATTAAAAAATATAAATGAAATATACAATCATTAAGCCAAACCAAAATCAACCCAAGTCAAACTAACTTAACCCTTTTGACTTGAAATGTTCAAATGAACCAAAATCCATTTGAACCCAAGCCAATTGCAATTGAATTTATATATCAATCCCAAATCCATATATAAATTGAACTAAATCAAACTCAACAAAAAATTAAGCCAACTAAAACCAATTGGTCCACTTGACTTGGGCAATTTGACCTAATTGAGCCAAGTTGTAATCTTACCCAAATTGGATTGAACCAAGCCGATCTAAACCTCCCATCATGATTGATCACCCTAGGTTGATCAATTATCACAAATTAGGTCAAGCCAAGTCAACTTGGTCATTTGACCAAGTCAACCACTTAACCGATATGAACCCAAACTAGCTAAAGTGCAACCTAAGTCAAATTTTGAAACCAATGATTCATACCAAATCAAAATCAATATTTGAATATGACTTAACATTCAATTGAGTCAAACCAAACCCAATTGGCCCTCTTGACTTGACCCAAATTGTCCTACAAGACCAAATTGGGTCAAATCAAACTATAAACCAAATTGATTATATCCAATGGCTCAAGTTTATTCCAAATTGATTGTTGAACTTGACCAAAGCCATGATTAGACCTAATTGAACCTAATTGACCTACTTAGCCTAAATTGACCTAAAGGGTCAAGTTGGCCTAAATCAAAACCAAATCCAAATTAATTGAAACCAAAGCCTAGAATCATCTTCAATTGGTCAACTAAACCTAAACCAACACCCAACCCATGATAATTTGGCCAATTTGGTCAAATATAAATCTAACCCAATTGAATTCAAATGAGCCAAAATCAAATCTAATACAAACTAAACCAAACCAATTGAAACAAAACATCCTAAATAGCCAAATGAACTTAGCCAAGCCTAAATGAGTCAAATTGAGCCAAACCTAACCAAATCAAGTCCAATTGACTTGAAATTTGTTCTAACCCACTTTTGGCTCATTTTAAATCTACCCAATTCAAATCCAATGCCAAATGATCATTCTACCCTTGAGTCAATGGGCATCACATGAAACAAATCACCTATGTAAGTAGTCATTTCCATTCCTTGGCCACTTGGTACTCTCCCAATGGTCCACCTTGGCACCTAGGACACTGCCCAACCTGAACCAAGGGGTGGTTGGGTTGGCCCTAACCCATGGGAGGTGAACTCATCTCACCCTCCCCATTGGAGCATTTGAAACCCATAGGCCACCCATGCTTTCTTGCCACCTCCACACCTTCAACTAACCACCTCCTCCCTGCCACCCACGACTGTATGAGATGGACGGATGACCATTAGAAGCCAAACCTAATCCCACCATCCAATCAAGATAAAGGGCAGTATACACCCCCTCGTTTCCACTCAAACACACATAAAAATCATTCCTAAGAGCGCTAACTACCCAAGACGAGTCTTTAGAGCCATTCCCTAAGCTCCCAAGCTCATTCCATGATAAAAACTATCATTCTCGTCTCTCCTGAAACATGACACTCCCATTTTTGACCTAACTTCCCCTTTCTCCATCAAAATAAAATTAACTTTGCATGCACCTCTCCTAGGCCTCATTGAGGAAGAACAAATCCTCTCCTAAGCTTCCCGAGCACTAGAGGTGGGACTTTGATCAAAGTTGAGCTCCAAATCATCGGTTCATGGCCTTCTAAGCAAACATCGAGGAACTGAGCCAATTGTTGCTCAATAGGGCTTCATCTCAACTAGATGAAGCTTCCTCAGCACCCATTGAGCTCTAGTGAGGTATGCTTCCAAACCTGATCCTTATACAGAAATGGGTTGTAGCTTTTTGAAGAAAAGTTACATCTTGTGTGATCTTTACCGCTAGATCCTCTTCGATCGATGTCATGAATGTGTGTGATCCTTTTGGAGTTGATCCAAGCTCGATCATGATAAATGAGCATGTGACTATCCCTCACTCCCATGATGTTAGATCATGCACTATCTATTTTACTTGAGAAAAATGGTCGATCTTGATTAGATTCGCTAGATCAATTTGGTTTAATCCTATTAAGCTATGGAATTAATTGTAGCAGTCCGATCATAGATTAGATGGTGGACAAGAAAGCGCATCCGCTACTACCACGTAGGCACTGAGTCAGATAAGTTTTAAGTTGTCATTCCCATGACACCACATAAAAATCTCACCTCGTTAGCACACCACATGGAGCCAATAGGATTAGGCTTTAATTATGCATAATTAATCATTTTTAATGCCTGAAACTTTTGAAAATCATAAAAATCATAGAGAAATAAAAAATGCAAATAAATACTCATTTTAATGGTATTTTAGGAGAGTTAATTAAAATGATCTTAACAAATTTTGAATAGTAATTAACGTTTAATTACAAAATTAATTAGCTTAATTACTCCTTAATTACTTGAGCAATTAATCTTAAATTTTATGGATTAATTTAATGGGATGACCTCTGCCTCCCATGATGTTCTTGGGATTTATTGCTCACTTAATTAGGAAAATTAACTAATCAAATCTTAACTACTCTTTTAAGTTAATTAATGATTAATTAATCCCATGAATAGTAATAAATTAATTAATTAAGTTTATTAATCATTGTTCAATAGTAAGTGACTCAAGAATAGGGTTGGGACCCCTTTCCCTAAGTTCATTTCACACTTTTTTAAAATGAAATTAATTAAGATTTAACTAATTAACTAAATCACTTAATCAATTTGAAATCATATTCACATCATACCTTAATTAATTAAATCATGGGGTAGATGGTTAGGTGTTTAATAACCTAAGGAGTATAATTAAATTATGGTTAGTCCACATATGTGGGAAAGCAAAAATAGTAATTAATTAAGTCTTTTAATCTAATTAAGTATTAATCATGAGCCAATTGCATTAGGCCCCTTTTATTTCCTAGGATTAGTGGAAGTTTATTTTCCATGAAAATCATGTTGGCTCATAATTATTTAGTTAATTACTTTAAGGTTACATATGTAAAAATGATTAATTCATCTAATTAAGGGTTCAACTTAATTAAGTCAACTTAATTACATTTCCTTAAATTAAATCAAATCACTAATGTGGGAATGGGTTTAAAATAACTAGTGATGTTTTCTCTTCTGCTCCTCTTTAAATCAAATCAATTCCAAAACTTAATTAATAAAGAAGCTTTGGTTTGCTTTAAATAATCTTATTTGATTTGATTGTCATTAAGAACTTGTTTGGAATGACTCACATGGTTATATTTGATTGTCCTCATTCCAATCATGTTAATTTTGGTATGTTAATTGAATTCATGCATCCATCTTTTCAAAATCAAGTAAAATAAAATGGATTTTCTTTATGTAAGATTGAATGTGTTGATTTAATTTAATATATGCATGGATATTATTACTATTAAATCAAAATGTATTTTTTAAAAGCTTATAAATGAATAATAATATGTGTTATGATGCTGATTATAAATGCATAAAAAATGCATGTGCTTATAGCTTAAGTGTATGAATGTTGTGTTCTCTTTCCTCTATTCATGTGTTGATTTATATAAGATTGAATGGTAATCGGTATATTGTCCAACATCCCGGAACACGAGGTTTTAGCTAGCCCCATGGAGGTCATTTGATTACCTCACTTCGCTTTAACAATAAATACACATACCTATTGATTTCATTTTATGTATTTCAACATTAGAATTTGGATAGAGCTTTAATTCATATATTTAAATGATTCATTTAAAAAATATATAATCTTTGCATGGTTTTCTTTCCCTCATTTATGTATACATCCATGTGTGTCCAAGAAAAGCTAGTATATAGTCTAGACATCCCGAGAATACAAGGCTTTAGTTAGCCGCAAAGAGGTCATTTAATTACCTCACTTCCCTAATTTAATAATGACACATACTTACCTAATATCTTTGTACATGTATATGTATATGTGATTAGTGAATCAATATCCCATTTTACATTAAAATTGCATGCATTCATAATTGACTAAGTGGTTGAATTAATCAGCCATATGATTTCGAGCTTACTTCCTATGTTCATGTATGCAAATTTACATATGTTTGAATGCAAATGGGTAAATAGTCTGGACATCCCAAGAATACGAGGATTTAGCTAGCTCCAATGATAGATGCCTATTTAATTTCATTCTTATGTCCTTTTTGTATAAGAATTTGGATAAAGTTTTAAATGAATCTATTTAAATAATTCAATCAAATAAAATATAAATTCTAAACATACACATACATTCATCATTTAAGTGTGCTAAAATATGTTGCATGTATAGATACACCTAGGATTAAACCATATGCATGTTACATGTGATGGAAATAAATGATTTAATATACGTCATGTGATAGTAATTGAATTAAATTAATCTTAAGATGCCTTTCATTTTGATTAGGATTATTTAAACTGAACCTAAACTTAGGATTAATTACATCATTTAACAAGACATTCACTAAAGATAACTAAATAAAATTAAAATAATTTAGAAAGTGACTTAAGGTAGGGATGAAAGAGGGCAATCCTCTTTTCCTCTCTTTATAACACTTAGTTGTTAAGTGTAATGAAATGAAACAAAAGAAAACACAAATTAAAATTCTCAAATTAATTAAACTACTTCAAGTGAAATCAACCTTTCATGTTAAATTGAATCCTTCTACACTTAGAAAATACAACAATAATGCCTAACAAGACTTACCACACAATCCTTAATACACACATTAGAATTAAGTCACCACTTCTAGCTCTAAGTTAGGATAGTGTATGGTGTTATGTATGTTTTGTTTTATCATGTATTATTTTAGATTGGATGTTAGGGTGTATGCTTTGTAGACTGGATGATAGGCTAATATTAGCCTAATCATATTTTCTACAGGGGATTGTGCTTAAGGGATGCTTAAAAATAAATGTGAATGCTCTTTTTGTAGGTTGCTTAAATCCATAAGCATAATCCAAGTTAGGACAGGGGGGTTTAGTTACCCATGTGTAGGATGCTAAGTCCAAATTATAAATACAACTGCTCGTAATTATATGTATATTTAGCTAACCTCTATTTTGCAGGTGTAGTTGGATTTACTTTTCCCACATAAATATAATTTTTTCAAAAGGAATTATGATTAGTGCTATGAGAGATTAAATTGAGAAATGGCAAGAAAGCTTTGTCCTAGGGTGCCCCGTGAAGCCTTTGAAGCAAGCACCATCCAAATCAAAGAAGGAACCAAATCAAAAATGGAGATATGAAAAAAGAAGACCCCCATAGCATTTAATACAATTTTAATTATTCTTTCATGTTCTAGGTTGTATAAAGGTAAAGCTCAGCTACCCATCTTTTATCTCTTCGGGTTGTATGGCGGAGTACCCGACCGCACCGATGATTTATTCTTTTATGATAGTTTATATAATAATTTGATGTTATGTTTACATCATGCATTAGGAAGGCATGCCTTTCATAGTTTCTTAAATGATTGATGCTTTAATGTGTGGATACGATTTTGTTCTTAGGATAAAAATAAATTTTCTACCCAACTAAGCACTCATAGATAAATTTTAAACAACTCATAACCTAGTCATAAAGCCTTAGTCATAAATAAAATAATTAAAAAATTTAGCAACCTCTTAGCTATATGGTTGTATGTTTCACATCATACATGCATATTCTTTCTATCTTGAGCATGAAGGATCTGCATTCTTGCATGATAAAGGAATGCTTGACCTATGAGGGCATCCCTTCTGGTGGAGAACACCTTCTTCTAGCTGATTTGACCTATAACCTATTTCATCATGACTTTAGGCATAAGAAATCCTAAAGCCTCTCAAAATAATGGGTCTAAAATGAAATAAAATTTAAAAAGATTTTGAATCTATAGATTAAGTTATATGCTCATACCACTCATACTCTAGTCTCTTAGGTAGTATGTTTAAGACTTTTGTCTCTTTCTAATTAAATAACTACCCTAGCTATCTTGAAATTCATAAGACCATACTACATGGTTTTAAAATCATAGGAGTTAACTGGCGGCCACTCTAGGTGGTTATAAGTACAGAAGTCGAACAATTTATTCTCTCTTGTGGATGTAAACTCTTACGTCCACCTGTCACTTATATTTAGGTCGTGCTTTAGCATGTACTAAAGCTCCCTAGATTTTGGATTCGAGGTAGCTATTACCTTCGGGCTACATGCATATATCCTCAACTCTTAGGCATTCCCACAACTTTGTGTTAGTGGATCATAAGCCTTAGTAATCTAATTAAATTTCAATTCAAAACATATAAATCTCCTCAACTTCAAAATTATAAAGGCCAACCATAGGATAGATTGGAATGGTCACTAGGCTTCCTAGTATCATGAGCATTTCCTACTTATTTCATTTAGATTCCAAAAATAAGTTTTCTCCTTGAACTTTCCTAATTGATTTTCAAAATATGACAAATCCTTTGATAGTCTAATCTTGAAATCTTTAGAGATGATAATTGTCAACTTTAAACAACAATATTATTATAAAATTTCATTTCATAAGATGTAATTAACTATGGAGGCTTACCTCCATTGGGAACTTAAGAATGGTTTAATATAAACCTTACTTTATTCATCCGGATAAAAGTAGGGAAAAATCTCGTACATTCAAGACCCAACATGCCTTATGAGTTCTTATTATGCGATTAGTCCATTGTAGGGTGATGCCTCTATCTTCGAGATAAAATATCATACCTCCATGTTGTAAAATCTATCTAAAAAAGTACCCAACCCCTTATGCTTTGTGCCCCCATATATCCAAAAAATAAACACCACAAGGCCCCGCCAAGTTTATTGAATCCTCTAAACATCATATTTTCTTTTTGGAATTTAGAGATATCGATCCCTAAGTAAGCAAGGGTTCTTAGGCTCATAATGTTGACTTATACACCTAGGTCAACCAGAACATTGGATAGCCTATATCTACCAATATCCATTATAATGTAAAGAGGTAGTTGCGCTCGGTCGTCCCTAGGAGTAAGTCTTGACCGCTGAATGTAACTAAATAAAAACCTAAACCTAAAAAATAAACATAAAAATAAATAAAAAATAAAACCTAAACCCAAAACTAAAAAAAACCTAAACCTAAAATAAATATATATAATGAAAATAAAATAAACCTAAACCGAAACTAAAATAAACTAAACTAAAATAAATAAAACCTAAACTTAAACCTAAACCCTAAACTAAATAAAATAAAATAAACTAAAATTAACATAAACCAAAATAAAAAAATAAAACATAAAAATAAACCCAAAATGAAAACGAAAACCTAAACCTAAAAAATAAAATAAAACTAAACTTAAACCTAAAATAAAAAAAATAAACCTAAACCTAAAAATAAAATAAAAATAAAACTAAACTAAAAAATAAACCTAAACCTAAACCTAAAACTAAAAAATAAACTAAAATAAAAAACCTAAACTAAAATAAATAAACTTAAATCAAAATAAAAAATAAAAACTAAAAAAAAAAAAACTAAATAAACCTAAACCTTCCAATTTACTTAATTTAAAAAATTGAAAAAATAAAAAATAAACCCAACCATAAACCCTAAATAAAACTAACTTAAACCTAAACTATAACTAAACTCAACCCTAAACCTAAAAACCTAAAACCTAAACCCTAAACACTAAACCTAAACCCTAAACTTAAACCTAAACTAAAACCCTAAATACTAAACTAAAGCCTAAACCTTAAACCCCTAAACTAACCCTAAACACTAAACTATAAATAAACTTAAAGCACTAAACCTAAAACTTTAAACCCTAAACTAAACTAACTAAAACCACCTAAACCTTAAATACTAAACACTAAACCCTAAAGTTTAAACCTAAACTTAACCCTAAACAACTATAAACCCTGTTAACTTAAACCTAAAACCCTAAACCATAAAGAAACACTAAACCTAAAGCCTAAACCCTATAATCTAACCTAAACCAAAATCATAAAACCCTAAACCCTAAACTCTAAACCTAAAACCTAAAACCAAACTAACACTAAACCCTAAAACCTAAAACCTAAAATGGAACAAAATATAACTTAAAAGCAAAAATAAATAAACCTAAGACTAAATGAATAAAAAATAAAAAATAAAATAAACGTCAAAACTAAAACCTAAACTAAAACATAAAAATGAAATAAAATAAACTAATAAATTTTTTAAAACCTAAACTAAACGAAAAAGTAAAAAAAAAACCTAAGAATAAAAATCCTAAATAAAATAAAAACTAAACATTAAATAAAAATAAAATAAACCTAAAAAATAAAATAAAAATTAATTAAAAACCTAAACCTAAAAATAAAAATTAAAAATAAATAAAAAAATAAAACCTAAACCCTAAACAAAAAAAACAAAACCTAAAATAGAAAAAAATAAACAAAATAAAATAAACCTAAACCTAAACTAAAATAAATAAAACCTAAACCACAGTCTAAAATAAACTAAACCTAAACCCTAAACTAAATATAATAAAATAAACTAAAAATAAACCTTAACCTAAACTAAAAATAACCTAAAAATAAAGTTAAAATAAAAACCTAAACCTAAAACTTAAAAAAAGTAAAAAAGACTTTATCTAAACCTAAAATAAAAAAAATAAACCTAAACCAAAAAATATAAAATAAAATAAAACTCTAAAAAATAAACCAAAACTCAAAAAATAAATTAAAATAAAAAACATTAACTAAAATAAATAAACCTAAAATAAATAAACAAAATTAAATAAAAATAAAAAATAAACATAAATAAAAATAATAAATAATATAAAATACAATAAATAAAAAATAAACTAATCAAACTTAAACCAACTCCTAAACTTAATTAAAAAAACCCTAAACCCTAAGCTAACCCTAAACCTTAAATCCCTAAACCATAAAAACCCTAAACCCTAAAAACCTAGGAACCTAAACCTAAACTAGATAAAACCTAAACATAAAATATATAACAAAACCTAAACCTAGATAAAATTAAAAAATAAATTAAATTTAAAACTTAAATTAAAACCTAAACCTAAACCTAAAAATAAAATATAATAAACTAATATAAAAACTAAAATAAAATAAATAAAAACCTAAACTAAATTAAAAAATAAAATCAACCTAGTAAAAAACCTAAATAAAATAAAAACTGAACATAAAATAAAAAGAAAATAAACTTTAAATGAAATAAAATAAAAACTAAATAAAAGCCTAAACCTAAAAAATAAACCTAAAAATAAATAAAAAATAAAACCTAAATTCTAAACTAAAAAAAACTAATCCTAAAATAAAAATAAAACAAACAAAATAAAATAAACCTAAACCTAAACTAAAATAAACTAAACTAAAATGAATAAAACCTAAACCTAAACTTAATGAAATAAATTAAATTAAAAATAAATTTAAACCTAAACTAAAAAATAAAACCTAAAAATAAACCTAAAATAAAAACCAAAAACCTAAAACTAAAAAATAAATAAAAACCTAAACCTAAACCTAAAATTAAAAAAATAAAACCTAACCTAAAAAATAAATTAAAAATAAAACTAAAGTAAAAATTAAACATAAACTTAAACCTAAACCTTAAAAATTAACTAAATCAAAAAAACATAAACTAAAATAAATAACCATAAAATAATTAAACTAAACTAACTAAAATAAAAAAATAAACCTAAATAAAAATATAAAATAAACTTAATAACCTAAATAAACCTAAACCTATCAGTTTACATCACTTTTTTTTTAAGAAATAAAACCCAAAACCTTAAACCCTTAACCCTAAATACTAAATCTTAAACCCTAAACCCTAAAACCTTAAACTAACCTTAAACCATAAACCCTAAACCTACAACCCTAAACCTTAAACCCTAAACACTAAAAAACCTTAAACCTTAAACCTGAAACCCTAAACCCTAAACACTGAAAACTTAAAAAAATAAACCTAAACTAAATAAAATAAAATAACAATATAAAATAAAAAAATTAACTAAAACCTAAACCTAAACCTAAAATAAAATAAAATTTAAAACAAAAAATAAACTAAAATAAAATAAATAAAAATCTAAATGAAACTAAAACTTAAAATAAACCTAAGAATAGAAAACCTAAATAAAAAAAATAAAAAATAAATAAACCTAAACCTAAACTAAAAAATAAAAACCTAAAACCTAAACCTAAGAAAATATAATAAAAACCTAACCTAAACATAAAAATAAAAAATAAAACTTAAAAATAAAAATAAATAGCCTAAAATAAGTAAACAAAACTAAATAAAAATAAAAATAAACATAAATAAAAATAAAAAATAATATAAATTAAAATAAATAAACATAAACCTACTGGTTTACTTAATTAAAAAAACCATGAACGCTAAGCTAACCTTAAACCCTAAACCATAAAAACCCTAAACCATAAAGACTAAATGCTAAGCCCTATACCCTAAACCCTAAACCATAACCCTAAACCATAAACCCTAAAACCTTAAACCCTAAAACCCTAAACCCTAAACCCTAAACCCCAAACCCTAAACCCTAAATCGTAAAAACCTAGAAACCTAAAACTACACTAAATAAAATCTAAAATAAAATATATAATATAATGTAAACCTAAATAAAATAAAAAATAAAATAAAATAAAACCTAAACCTAAACCTAAACATAAAATAAAATAAACTAATAAAAATAAACTAAAAAAAATAAAAAAACCAAAATTAAATTAAAAAATAAAATCAACCTAATAATAAAAAAATAAAATAAAATAGAAACTAAACTTAAAATAAAATTAAGTCAAAGTTAAAGTAAAATAAATACTAAATAAAATCCAAATCCTAAAAAATAAACCAAAAATTAAAATCAAAAATTAAATAAAAAAATAAACCTAAACCCTAAAGTAAAAAAAAACCTAAACCTAAAATAAAAATAAAATAAAAAAAATAAAATAAACCTAAACCTAAACTAAAATAAACTAAAAATAAATAAATAAAATCTTAACCTAAACCTAAACCTAAACTAAACGAAATAAAAAAAAACTAAAAATAGACTTAAACCTAAACTAAAAAATAAAACTTAAAAATAAACTTAAAATAAAAACCTAAACCTAAACCTAAAATAATAAAATAAAAACCTAAACTTAAACCTAAAATAAAAAAATAAAACCAAAAACTAAAAAATAAAATAAGAACAAAACTCAACTAAAAAATAAATCTAAACCTAAACATAAACTTAAAAAATAAACTAAAATAAAAAGCCCAAACTAAATTAAATATACTTAAAATAAATAAACTAAACCAAATAAAAATAAAATTATAATAAACTAAAAATAAAAAAATAAACTAAATAAACCTAAACCTATCAGTTTACTTAATCTAAAAAATAACCCTAAACCCTAAGCACTAAATCCTACACCCTAAACCTAAACACTAAATCATAAATCCTAAAAAACCCTAAACCCTAAACACTAAAACTAACTAAAACCAAAACCATAAACCTTAAAACCCTAAACCTAAACCCTAAACCCTAAACCCTAAACCCTAAACCCAAAAACCCTAAACCTTAAACCCTAAGCCCTAAACCATAAACCTTAAACCCTACCACCCTATCCCATAAATCCTAATACCCAAACCCTAAACCCTAAACCCTAAACCCTAAAAACCTAAACCTAAAATAAATAAAACCATAAAATAAAATAAATAAAAATACTTAAGCTTAAAAAGTTATATAAAATAAAATAAAATAAAAACCTAAAGAAAAACCTAAACCTAAACCTATACCTAAACCTAAAAATAAAATAAAATAAAAAATAAATACTAAACTAAAAGAAAATAAATAAAATCCTAAATTAAACTAAAAAAATAAAATAAGCCTGAAAATAAAAAACTAAATAAACTAAAACCCAAATGTAAACTAAAAATAAAATAAACCTAAAATAAAATTAAATAAAAACTAAATAAAAACTTAAACCTAAAAAATAAACCAAAAAATAAAACCTAAAATAAATAAAAAATAAAACCTAAACCCTAAACGATAAAAAACCTTAACCTAAAATAAACAAAATAAAATCAACCTAAACCTAAACTAAAATAAATAAAACCTAAACCAAAACCTAAACTAAACTAAACCTAAACTAAAAACCCAGAAGCTTAAGCTATCCCTAAACCATAAACCCTAAATCATAAAAACCCTAAACCTTAAAGCCTAAACACTAAACCGTAAACCTTAAACTTTAAACCCTAACCCTAAATCATAAATCTTAAAACCCTAAACCCTTAACCGTAAACTGTAACCCTAAACCCTAAACCCTAAAAACCTAAAAGCCTAAACCTAAAATAAAATAAAAACTAAAAATAAAATACACAACAAAAACTAAACCTAAATAAAATAATATAATAAAATAAAATAAAAACTGAAACTAAAACCTAAACCTAAACCTAAAAATAAAATAAAATAAAATAATAAAAATAAACTATAATAAAATAAATAAAAACCTAAACTAAACTAAAAAATAAACTCAACCTAAGAATAAAAAACCTAAATAAAATAAAAACTAAACATAAAATAAAAATAAAATATACTTAAACTCAAAAGAATAAAAACTTTATAAAAACCTAAACCTAAAAATAAAACCTAAAAATAACTAAAAAATAAAACCTAAACCCTAAACTAAAAAGAAAACTTGAACATTGAATAAAAATAAAATAAACAAAATAAAATAAACTTGAAACAAATCTAAAATTAACTAAACAAAAATAAATAAAACCTAAACCTAATCCTAAAATAAACTAATCTTAAACCTAAACCTAAACTAAATGAAATTAAATAAACTAAAAATAAACTTAAATTTAAACTAAAAAATAAAACCTAAAAATAAACCTAAAATAAAAACTTAAAACTTAAACCTAAAAAATTAATAAAAACCTAAACCTAAACCTAAAAATAAAAAAAATGCTAAACCTAAAAAAAAAAAAAAAACTAAACTAAAAAATAAACATAAACCTAAACCTAAACCTAAAAAAATAAGCTAAAATAAAAAACCTAAACCCCAAACCCTAAATAGCAACCCAAACCTAAACCCTAAACTAACCCTAAACCATAAACCCAAAATCCTAAAAACCCTAAACACCAAAGCCTAAATCATAAACTAACTGCAACCCTGTGATAACCCAAAACTCTAAGCCCTAAACCCTAAACCCTCAAAACTCTTAACCCTAAAGCCCAAACACTAAACCTAAACCCTAAACCATATAGAAATCTATAATAAAATAAAATAAAAAAATAAAAATTAAACCAAAATAAAATAAATAAAAATCTAAACTAAACTAAAAAATAGAAAACATAAATAAAAGAAAAACTAAACCAAAAATTAAAATTAAATAAAATAAAAAGTAAATAAATACTTGAACCTAAAAAATAAACCAAAAAATAAAATTGAAATCCTAAACTAAAAAAAACTTAAGCCTAAAATAAAAATAAAATAAACCTAAACCTAAACTAAAATAAACTAAACTAAAATAAATAAACCCTAAACCTAAACCTAAACCTAAAATCAATAAAATAAAATAAGCTAAAAATAAACCTAAACCTAAACTAAAAAATAATACATAAAAATAAACCTAAAATAAAAACCTGAAACCTAAACCAAAAAAAATAAAACAAAACCTAAACCTAAACCTAAAAATAAAAACTAAAACCTAAACCTAAAAAAAAAATATAACTAAACTAAAAAATAAATCTAAACCTTAACCTAAAAAATAAACTAAGATAAATAAACCTAAAATCAATAAATTAACATAAATAAAAATAAAAATAAACCTAAATAAAAATAAAAAATAAATAAAACTAAAAATAAAATAAAAGATAAACGTAAACCTAAGCCTAAACCTAAAAAATAAAATAAAATAAATAAACCTAAAATAAATAAACTAAACTAAATAATACAAAAAATAAACCTAAAGAAAAATAAAAAATAAAATAAACTAAAATAAATAAAAAATAAACTAAATAATCCTAAACCTATAAATTTACTTAATTTAAAAAAATTAAAAATAATAATGATAACAAATAAACAAACCTAAACCCCAAAACCCTAAACCCTAAACCCTAAACCATAAAACCCTAAACCCTAAACCCTACACCATAAATCCTAAAACCCGAAACTCCAAACTAAAACCCAAATATAAAATAAAAAAAGTAAACCAAAATTAAAAGAAAATAAAAATGTAAACCTCAAAAATAAACCTAAAACTAAAACCTAAAATAAATAAAAAAATAAAACCTTAACCCTAAACTAAAAAAAAGACCTTAACCAAAAATAAACAAAATAAAATCAACCTAAACCTAAACTAAAATAAACTAAGCTTAAATAAATAAAATTGAAACCTAAACCTATAATAAACTAAACCTAAACTAAAAGCCCAAAACCCTAAGCTAACTCTAAATCCTAAACCCTAAATCATAAAACCCTAAACCCCAGCCTAAACACTAAACCTAAAACCCTAAACCCTAAATCCTAAATGCTAAACGCTAACCCTAAACCATAAACTCTAAAACCCTAATCCCAAACCCTAAACTCTAAATATTCCCTAAAACCTAAAATCCAAAACCTAAACTAAATAAAACCATAAAAAAATCATAATAAATCCAAAACCTAAATAAAATAGAAGAATAAACTAAAATAAAAACCTCAACTAGAACCTAAACCTAAACATAAAAATAAAATAAAAGAAATTAATAAAAATAAACTAAAATAAAATAAATAAAAACCTAAACTAAACTAAAAAATAAACTCAACCTAAGAATAAAAAACCTAAATAAAATAAAATTAAACATAGAATAAAAATAAAATAAACTTAAATTGAAATGAAATAAAAATAAAATAAAAACCAAAACTTCAAAATAAAACCTAAAAATAAATAAAAAATAAAACCTAAACCCTAAACTAAAAAAAATCTAAACATAAATTAAAAATAAAAAAATAAGCTTAAAATTAAATTAAAATAAACTAAATAAAAATAAATAAAACCTAAACCTAATCCTAAAAAAAATAAACCTAAACCTAAACTAAATGAAATAAAATAAACTAAAAATAAACTTAAATCCAACCTAAAAAAATAAAAACTAAAATAAACCTAAAGTAAAACCTAAAACATAAAGCTAAAAAATAAATAAAACCTAAATGAAAACCTAAATATAAAAAATAAACCTAAACCTAAAAAATAAAATAAAAATAAAGCTAACTTAAACCCTAAACCCTAAAACCATAAACCCTAAACCTACAATGCTAAACTCTAAACTAAACCCTAAACACTAAAACCTAATCCCTTAACCTAAGCTCTAAACCCTAAACCCTTACCCAAACCCGAAACCCTAAACCCTAAAACTCTAAACCTTAGCCCTAAATTAACCCTAAACCCTAAAAACCCTAAACCCTAAACCCTAAACCCTAAACCCTAAACTCTAATCTAACCTTAAACCTTAAGCTAACCCTAAACCCTAAACCCTAAACCATAAAACCTTAAACATTAAAAAATAAATGCCAAACCCTAAACTCAAACCTAAACCATAACCCTAAACCCTAAACCCTAAAACCTTAAACCCTAAAACCTAAAACTATAAATCAAATACCCTAAACCCTAAACCCTAAAAATTAAACCCTATAAACCTAAAAGACTAAACCTAAACTAAATAAAACCTAAAAATAAAATAAATAAAAATCCTAAACTTAAATAAAACTAAACTTAAAATAAATAAACTTATAAACAAAATAAATAAAAAATAAAAAAATAAAATAAACCTAAATAAAAAGAAATAAAAATAAATTAATTAAACTAAAAAAATAAACTAAATATAATACCCTAAACCTAAATTTAAACCTAAACCCTAAACCAAACCCTAAACCCTAAACCTATAACCCTAAACCTTAAATCCTTAAAAACCTTAAACCCTAAACACTAAACCCTAAACTAACCCTAAACCATAAACTAAAAACCTTAAAAACCCTAAACCCTAATGCCTAAACCCTAAAATGTAAACTAACCTATGACCCTAAGCTAACCCTAAATTTTAAACCCAAAATAAAAATTTAAAAAACCAAAAAAAAACCTAGAATTAATTAAAAAATAAAACCTAAACCATAAACTCAAAAAACTTAAACATAATATAAAAAAAATAAGCCTAAACCTAAACTAAAATAAACTAAACAAAAATAAGTAAAACCAAAACCTAAACCATCTAAACTCAATAAAATAAAATAAACTAAAAATAAACCTAAAATTAAACTAAAATATAATACCTAAAAAATAAACCTAAAATAAAACTCAAAATCTAAATGCAAATAAATAAAACAAAACCTAAACCTAAACCTAAATGTAAAAAAACTAAAACCTAAAACTAAAAATAAAATAAAAATATAACTAAACTAAAAAAATAAACTAAAATAAATAAACCAAAAATCAATAACTAAATTAAATAAAAATAAAAATAAACCTAAATAAAAATAAAAATAAAAATAAAATAAAACTAAAAAATAAACCTAAACCTAAACCTAAACCTAAAAAATACACTAAAATAAATAAACCTAAAATAAATAAATGAAACTAAATAAAACTAAAAATAAACCTAAATAAAAATAAAAAATAAAATAAACTAAAATAAATAAAAAAATAAATTAAATAAACCTAAACATACCAATTTACTTAATTTAAAAAAAATATAAAAAATAATAGAAATAAAAAAAACCCAAACCTCTAAATCCTAAACCCTAAACCCTAAACCCTAAACCCTAAAACCCTATACCCTAAACCCTAAACCATAAACCCTAAAACCCTAAACTCCAAACCCTAAACCGTAGACCCTAAACCACAAACCCTAAAACCTACAACCCCTAAACCCTAACCCTAAACCCAAAATTGAAACCCTAAACCCTAAACCCTAAAAACCAAAAAATGTAAACCTAAACTAAATAAAACCTAAAAATAAAATAAATAAATACACCTATACTTAAATAAAATAAAAAAATTAAATTAAATTAAAACCCAAACTTAAACCTAAAATTAAAATATAATAAAAAATAAAAACTAAAATAAAATAAAATAAATAAAAAGCTAAGCTAAAGTAAAAAATAAAATAAACCTTAAAATAAAAAACATGAATAAAATAAAAACTAAATGTAAAATAAAAATAATGTAAACCAAAAATAAAATAAAATAAAAACTAAATAAAAATCAAAACCTAAAAATGAATAAATAATAAAACCTAAACCCTAAACTAAAAAAACCTAAACCTAAAATAATCAAAATAAAATAAACATCAACATAAACTAAAATAAACTAAACTAAAATAAATAAAACCTAAACTTAAACATAAAATAAACTAAACTAAAACCCTAAACCAAAAAAAAATAAAATAAACTAAAATAAACCTAAACCTAATCTAAAATAAAACTTAAAAATAAAACTAAAATAAAACCTAAACCTAAACCTAAAAAAAATAAAATAAAAACCTAAAAAAAACTAACTTAAAATAAAATAAACATAAACCTACACTAAATAAACTAAATTAAAATAAATAAAACCTGAACCTAAAATAAACTAAACCTAAACAAACTAAAATAAAATAAACTAAAAATAAACCTAAACCTAAACGTAAAATAAAAATAAAATAAACCTAAACCTACGCTAAAATAAACTAAATTAAAATAAATAAAACCTAAACCTAAAATAAACTAAACCTTAACTAACTAAAATAAAATAAACTAAAATTAAACTTAAACCTAAACTAAAAAATAAAACCTAAAAATAAACATAAAATAAAAAAACCAAAAAAACCTAAAAAATAAAGTAAAATAAAAAACTAAACCTAAACCTAAAAATAAAAAATAAAACCTAAACCTAAAAGATAAAATAAAAATAAAACTAAATTAAAAAATAAACTTAAAACTTAAAAATAAACTAAAATAAAAAACCTAAATAGAAATAAATAAACCAAAAATAAATTAACTAAACTAAATACAAATAATAATAAAACTAAATCAAAAAATATAAAATTAAATAAACTAAAATAAATAAAAAATAAACTTAAATCTACCTGTTTACTTAATTTAAATATAAATAAATAAATAAAATAAATAAAACCCTAACCCTAAACCATAAAACTAACCCTGAACCATAAACTCTAAACCCTAAACTTACAACCGACAACCCTAAACCCTAAATCCTAAACCCTAATCTAAATCATAAACCTGAAACACTAAAAAACCCAAAACCCAAAACCCTAAGCTAACCCTAAATCCTAAACTCAAACCCTAAACCATAACCCTAACCCTAACCTTGACCCTAAACCCTAAACCCTAAACCCTAAACCATAAAACACTAAACCCTAAACCCTAAACCCTAAACTAACCCTAAACCTTAAACTAAAACCTAAACCTAAAACCTAAACCCTAAACTCTAAAACACTAAACCCTAAACTCTAGACTAACCCTAAACATTAAACCCTAAAAACCTTAAATCTTAAACCCTAAACTAGCCCTAAACCCTTAGCTAACCCTAAACCCTAAACCCTAAAGCCTAAACACTAAGCCCTAAACCCTAAACACTAACCATAAATCTTAAACCCTAAACCCTAAACCCTAAACCCTAAAAACCTCAAAACTTAAACCTAAACTAATTAAAACCTAAAATAAAATAAATAAAAATACCTAAACCAAAATAAAATAAAATAAAATATAAACCTAAACTAAAACCTAAACCTAAACAAAAGAAAAATAAAAGATAAACTAAAATAACCTAAATAAAACTAAAAAATAAAAAGAAAAAATAAAAAAATAATCGAAAACAAAATAAAATTAAAACTAAATAAAAACCTAAACCTAAAAACTAAATCAAAAAAATAAATAAAAATAAAACCAAAACACTAAACTAAAAAAAATTAAGCCTAAAATAAAGTAAAAAATAAAATAAAATAAAACTAAACCTAAACTAAAATAAAATAAACTAAAATAAATAAAAGTTAAACCTAAACCTAAAATAAACCTAAACAAACAAAATAAATTAAACTAAAAAATAAACTTAAATCTAAACTAAAAATAAAACATAAAATAAACCTAAAACCTAGAACCTGAACCTAAAAAATATAAAATAAAACCTAATCCTAAATCTAAAATAAAAAAAATCCTAAACTTAAAAAAGTAAAATATAAATAAACTCAACCTAAAAAAATAAACCTAAACTAAAATAAACAACCAATAATAAATAAACTAAAGAAATAAAAGTAAACATAAATAAAAAAATAAAAAAAATAAAGTAAAATAGATAATAAATAAACTATATCAACAAAAGAAGAAATGTTGAAATTGAATTTGTCCTACATTAAAGAGCCCTAAACAAAAACGTGAATCCTAAACATAAAATCCTATCCCTAAACCCTAAACCCGAAAACCCTAATTTCTATACCCTAAGCCATAAAACTTAAACCCTAAACCCTAAACCCCAAAAAAATAAATCCCAAACCCTAAACCCCAAACCCAAACCCTAAACCTTAAACCCTAAACCTTAAAAAGCTAAAAACCTAAACCTAAACTAAAAAAAGACTTAAAAATAAAATAATTAAAAAAATATAAACCAAAATAAAATAATAAAATAAAAACATAAACTAAAACATAAATAAAAACATAAATTTAAAAAGAAAATAAAATAAAAATTAAAAACTAAATAAAATATAATAAATAAAAACCTAAACTAAATTAAAAAAAAAACCTAAATAAAATAAAACTAAACATAAAATAAAAATAAAATAAATCTAAAATATTATAAACTAAAAACTAAATAAAAACCTAAAACTAAATAAAAGCTAAACCTTAAACTAAAAAAAAAAACCTAAACTAAAATAATAAAAGAAATCTAATGACACTAAAATAAACTAAACTAAAATAAATAAAACCTAAAACTAAACTTATAATAAACTAAATCGAAACCTAAAACTAAACTAAATAGAATAAAATAAACTAAAAATAAACATAAACCTAAACTAAAAAAGAAAACCTAAAAATACACCTAAAATAAAATCATAAAAACTAAACCTAACAATAATAAATTAAAAAGATAAACCTAAACCTAGATGTAAAAAATAAACATAAAAACCCTAAACTTTAAACCTTAAACCCGAAACCCTAAACCCTAAAAACCCTAAACCCTAAAAACCCTAAACACTAAAAACCCTAAACCCTAAAAACCATAAACCCTAAACCCTAAACCATAAACACTAAAACTTTAATCCCTAAACCCTAAACCCCAAACCTTAAACCTTAAACCCTAAATCATAAAACTTATAACCCTACAACCTTAAACCCTAAACCCTAAACCATAAATCGTAGACCTTAAAACTTAAACCTAACAAAATAAAACAAAAACATAAACCTAAACCTAAAGAATAAAATAAAAATAAAACTAAACTAAAAATAAACTTTAACCTAAACCTAAACCTAAAAAATAAACTAAAATAAATAAACTAAATAAAAATAAAAATAGTCCTAAATAAAAATAAAAAATTAAATGAACTAAATAAACTTAAACCTACTAGTTTACTTAATTTAAACATACAAAAAATTAAAATTAAAAAAAACCTAACTGTACCCTAAAATTATTCCTAAACCCTAAACTCTGAACCCTAAACCTTCAACCATAAACCCTAAAACCCTAACCCTAAACCCCAAATGGTAAACCCTAAACCTAAACACTAAACCCTAAACCATAGACCATAGCCCCTAAAAACTTAAAAACCTAAACATAAACTAAATAAAGCCTTAAAAATAAAATAAATAAAAAATCACCAACCTAAATAAAATAATAAAATAAAAAACATAAACTAAAACCTAAACCTAAACTTAAAAATAAAACAAAATAAAAAAATAAAACTAAAGTCAAATAAAATAAATAAAACTTAAACTAAACTAAAAAAATAAAATAAGCCTAAAATTAAAAACCAAAATAAAATAAAAACTAAATGTAAAATAAAAATAAAATAAACCAAAAATAAAATAAAATAAAAAATAAATAAAAACCTAAACCTAAAAAATAAAATTTAAAATAAATTTAAAAAACCTAAACCATATACTAAAAAAAAACTAAACCTAAAATAAATAAAATAAAATAAGCCTAAACCTAAAATAAAATAAACTAAAGTAAAATAGATAAAATCTAAACCTAAACCTAAACCCCAAACTAAATAAAATAAAATATACTATAAATAAACCTATACTTAAACTAAAAAATAATACAAAAAAAAACTTAAAATGAAAACCTAAAACCTAAACCTAATATTAAAAAATAAAACCTAAACCTAAAAAAACAAAATAAAAATAAAACTAAACTAAAAAAATGAACATAAACCTAAACCTAAACCAAGAAAATAAACTAAAATAAAAACCTAAACCAAAAAATAAACTTAAATAAAAAACTAAATAAAATTAAATAAACCTAAAGTAAATAAACTAAACTAAATAAAATTTTAAAATAAAACTAAATAAACATAAAAAATAAAATAAACTAAAATAAATAAAAAATAAACTAAATAAACCTAAACCTACCGGTTTACTTAATTTAAAAAAAACTCCTAAACCCTAAACCCCAAACCCTAAACCCTAAATCCTAAACCTTAAACCCAAAACTCTAAACCCTAAAACTAACCCAAAAACCCAAAACCCAAAACCCTAAACCTGCAACCCTAAAAAACCCTAAACCTTAAACTAACCCTAAACCCTAAACCCTAAACCTAAACCTAATCCTAAACTAAACCTTAAACCCTAAACCTTAGATCATAAAATCATAAAATCCTAAACCTTAAACCCTAAACTAATCCTAAACCCTAAACCTGAAATACTAAACCATAAACTAATCATAAACCCTAAGCTAAACTTAAACACTAAACCTGAAAAACCTTAAACCCTAAGCCATAAACCCTAAACACAAAACCTAAAAAACCCTAAACCCTAAACCATAATCCCTAAAACTTAATCACTAAACCCTAAACCCTAAACCCTAAATCCTAAATCCTAAGCCCTAAACACTAAACATAAAAAATCCATAAACCCTAAAAAGCTAAAAAACTAAACCTAAACTAAATAAAACTTAAAAAAACAATAAACCTAAATAAAAATAAAATAAAATAAAAAGATAAATTCAACCTTAATCCTAAACCTAAACCTAAACCTAAAATGAAAATAAAATAAAAAATCAAAACTAAAGTAAAATAAAATAAATAATAACCTAAACTAAATTAAAAAATAAAAAACCTAAATAAAATTAAAAACTAAACCAAAAATAAAAATAAAATAAAACTAAAATAAAATAAAATAAAAACTAAATAAAAATCTAAGCCTAAAAAACAAACCTAAAATTAAATAAAAATAAAACATAAACTTTAAACTAAAAAAAACCTAAAACTAAACTAAAATAAACTAAACTAGAGCAAATAAAACCTAAACCAAAACCTAAAATAAACTAAATCTAAACCTAAACTAAATAAAGTAAAATAATAATAAACCTAAACCTAAAATAAAAAATAAAACCTAAAAGTAAACCTAAAATAAAAACATAAAACCTACACCTAAAAAAATAAAATAAAAACATAAACCTAAAATTAAAAATTAAATTTAGAACAAAACTAAACTAAAAAAAAAAACTAAACCTAAACCTAAACATAAAAAATAAACTAAAATAAAAAATCTAAATTTAAATAAATAAACCTAAAATAAATAAACAAAGCTAAATAAATAAAATAAATAAATAAAATTAAAATTAAAAATAAAAAAGTAAAATAAATAAAAATAAACTAAATAAACATAAACTTATAAGTTTACTTAATTTAAATAAATAAAAAAATTGAAAAATATATAAATTTTTTTAAAAATAAACACTAACCATAAACACTAAAATAATCCGTAAACCCTAAACTCTAAACCCTAAACCTACAACCCTAAATCATAAACCCTAAACCCTAAAACTCTAAACCCTAAACCCAAAACCCTAAACCCAAAAACCTACAACCCTAAACCCTAAACCCCAAACCCTAAATCCTAAACCCTAAACCATAAACCCTAAGCCATAAAAACCTAAAAACCTATACCTAAGCTAAATAAAACCTAAAAATAAAATAAATAAAATACCTAAACCTAAATAAAATAAATAAAATAAAAACCTAAACCTAAACCTAAAAATAAAATAAAATAAAAAATTAAAACTAAACTCAAATAATATAAATAAACCTAAGCTAAACTAAAACATATAATAAACCTAACAATAAAAAACATAAATAAAATAATAACTAAATGTAAAATAAAAATAAAATAAACCTAAAATAAAATAAAATAAAAATGAAATAAAAGCCTAAGCCTAAAAAATAAACCTAAAAATAAAACCTAAAAATAAATAAAACACAAAAATTAAACCCTAAACCAAAAAATAATCCTAAACTGAAATTAAAATAAACTAAACTAAAATAAATAAAACCTAAACCTAAACCTAAAATAAATTAAACCTAAACCCTAAACTAGATAAAATAAAATAAACTAAATATAAACATATACTTAAACTAAAAAATGAAATCTAAAATGAACCTAAAATTAAAACCTAAAATCTAAACCTAAATAAAAAAAATAAAAAACCTAAACCTAAAAAAAAAGCCTAAATCTAAAAAAAAAACCTAAACCTAAAAAATAAAAAAAAATAAAACTAAACTAAAAAATAAACATAAACTAAAAAAATAAACATAAACCTAAACCTAAACAAAAAAACTAAAATAAAAATGTTAACAAAATAAAACCTAAAAAATAAATAAACTAAACAAAATGAAAATAAATAAACCTAAATAAAATTAAAAAATAAATAAAACAAAAATTAATAAAAAATAAACTAAATAAACCTAAACTTGCCAGTTTACTTAATTTAAAAGAAATGAAACCCTAAATCCTAAACCTTAAACCCTAAGCCACAAATCCTAAGCCATAAACCCTAAACACTAAACCCTAAAAAATAACTAAACCTACAAAACTACAAAAAACTTGAAAACTTGAAACTCTAAACCATAAACCTTAAACTATAAACTAACACTAAACCCTAAATCCTAAACCCTAATCCATAAACCATAGAACCTAAAAGCTTAAAAACCTAAACCTAAACTAAATAAAACCTAAAAATAAAATAAATAAAAACTTTAACCTAAATAAAATAATAAAAATAAAAAACTAAAACCTAAACCTAAACCTAAACTTAAAATTAAAATAAAATAAAAAATAAAAACTAAACTCTAATAAAATAAATAGAAACCTAAACTAAACTAAAATATAAACTAAACCTAAAAAAAAAACCTAAATATAATAAAAACTAAACATAAAATAAAAAAATAAACCTAAAAAAAAAAACCTAAAAAAAATAAACCTAAAAATAAATAAAAAAACTTAAACCCTAAACTAAAAAAAAATTCAAAACCTAAAATAAACAAAATAAATAAACCTAAACCTAAACTAAAATAAACTAAAGTAAAATAATAAAATCTAAACCTAAACCTAGAATAAACTAAACCTAAACTCGAAACTAAATAAAATAAAATATACTAAAAATAAACCTATACTTAAACTAAAAAATAATATCAAAAAATAAACTTAAAATGAAAACTTAAAACCTAAACCTATAAATAAAAAATAAAACTTAAGCTTAAAAAATAAAATAAAAATAAAATAAAAATAAAACTAAACTAAAAACTAAAAATAAACCTAAATCTAAACCAAGAAAATAAACTAAAATAAAAAACTAAACCAAAAAAATAAACTAAAATAAAAAACCTAAACTAAAATAAATATACCTAAATTAAATAAACTAAACTAAATAAAATTAAAAATAAACCTAAATAAAAAAATAACAAAATAAATAAAAATAAACTAAATAAACCCAAACCTATCGATTAACTTATTAAAAACCCTAAACCCTAAATCCCACCCTAAACCTATACAAATACTAAACCTAAAACCAATCCTAATCACAAAATAACCTAAACCCACCTTAAACCCTAACATTAAACCCTAAACCCTAAACCCTTAAACTCCCCAACCTACCCTAAACCCATTATGACACTAAACTAATACTAAATTTCCCCACCTTAAATCCTGGTGACCTCCATAAACCACAAAATACTAAACTCACATAAACTCTAAATCCTAAACCCTAAACCCAAATCCTACACTAAACCTTTAACCCAAACCTAAACCCAGGCCACTATCCATGCCCTGCCTGCATAAAAACTCACCCAGTGACCAACCCAAACCTAAACCCTAACCACTCTAAAACACTTAAACCCAAAACCCAAATCCTAAAACTCTAAACTAAACTTAATCAAACCACCAAATCTCCATAAACTAAACCACTGACACCCTAAACTAAAATAAAAAACTAACCAAAACTCTAAGCCCTAAATTTTAATCACTAAATCTGATCGTTAAACCCTAAACCCTAAATCCTAAACCCTAAACCCTAAACACTAAACATAAAAAACCATAAACCCTAAAAAGCTAAAAACCTAAACCTAAACTAAACTAAACCTAAAATAAATAAATAAATAAATATAAATCAAAATAAAATAAAATAATAACATAAATTCAAACTTATTCCTAAACCTAAACCTAAACTTAGACCTAAAAAGAAAATAAAATAAAAAATCAAAACTAAAGAAAAATAAAATCAATAATAACCTAAACTAAATTAAAAAAAACTAAAAAAAAATAAAATAAAATAAACCTAAAATAAAATAAAAAATAAACTAAATAAAAATCTAAGCCTATCTAAATAAAATTAAATAAAAAATAAAATGTAAACCTTAAACTAAAAACCTAAACCTAAAATAAAAAATAAAATAAACCTAAAAAAATAAAATAAAATAAACTAGAATAATTAAAACCTAAACCAAAACCTAAAATAAAATAAAACTAAACCTAAACTAAATAAAATAAAATAAACTAATAATAAACCTAAACCTAAACTAAAAATAAAACCAGAAATAAAAGCATAAACATAAACCTAAAATTTAAATTTAGGATAAAAGTAAACTAAAAAAAACCTAAACCTAAACCTAAACATAAAAGATAAACTAAAATAAAAAACTAAATAAAATAAATAAACTTAAAATAAATAAACAAAGCTAAATAAATAGAAAAATAAATAAAATTAAAATAAAAAAATAAAACAACTAAAAAAAAACTAAATAAACCTAAACTAATAAGTTTACTTAATTTAAATAAATAAAAAATTGAAAAAATATAAAAAGTTTTAAAAATAAACTCTAACCCTAAACCCTAAAATAATCCTTAAACCCTAAACTCTAAAACCCTAAACACTAAACCCTAAACCCTAAACCCTAAAACTCTAAACCCTAAACCATAAATCCTAAACCCTAAAACCTACAACCCTAAACCCTAAACCACAAACCCTAAACCCTAAACCCTAAACCCTAAAACATAAAAACCTAAAAACCTATACCTAAATTAAATAAAACATAAAAATAAAATAAATAAAAAACCTAAACCTAGATAAAATAAATAAAATAAAATAAAATAAAAACCTAAACTAAAACATAAACCTAAACCTAAAATTAAAATAAAATAAAAAATAAAAAATAAATTCAAATAAAATAAATAAAAGCCTAAACTAAAATAAAACATATAATAAACCTAAAAATAAAAAACTTAAATAAAATAATAACTAAATGTAAAATAAAAAAAAATAAACCTAAAACAAAATAAAATAAAATGAAATAAAGCCTAAAAGCCTAAAAAATAAACCTAAAAATAAATAAAACATAAACCTAAACCCTAAACAAAAAAATAAACCTAAATCGAAATTAAAATAAATTAAACTAAAATAAGTAAACCCTAAACCTAAACATAAAATAAACTAAACCTAAACCCTAAACTAGATAAACTAAAATAAACTAAATATAAACCTATACTTAAACTAAAAAATAAAACTTAAAATGAACCTAAAAACAAAACCTAAAATCTAAACCTAAATAAATAAAATAAAAAAAACCTAAAAAAAAAATAAACATAAAAAATAAAATAAAATTAAAACAAACTATAAAATAAACATAAACCTAAACCTAAACCAAAACTTAACTACAATAAAAAAAATGTAAACTAAAATAAAAATCCTAAAAAAATAAATAAAACTAAATAAAAATGAAAAATAAACCTAAATAAAAATAAAAAATAAAATAAACTAAAACTTAATAAAAATAAACTAAATAAACCTAAACTTCCTAGTTTACTTAATTTAAAAGAAACAAAACCCTAAAACTTAAACCCCTAAGCCTTAAATGCTTTGCCATAAACCCAAATGTAAACCCTAAAACTAACCCTAAACCCTAAACCTACAACCTTAAACTTATAACCCTAAACCCAAAATCTTCTATAAACCTTAAATTATAAATTAACACTAAACCCTAAACCCTAAACCCTAAACCCCAAACCCTAAGCCATAAACTATAGACCTTAAAAACATAAAAACCTAAACCTAAACTAAATAAAACCTAAAAATAAAATAAATAAATAAAAACTTGAACCAAGATAAAATAATAAAATAAAAAAAATAAAAACCTAGACTAAAACCTAAACCTAAACCTAAACTTAAAAATAAAATAAAATAAAAAATAAAAACAAAAGTCTAATAAAATAAATAGAAACCTAAACTAAACTAAAAAAATAAAATAGACCTAAAAATAAAAAACCTAAATATAATAAAACTAAACATAAAATAAAAAAATAAACCTAAAAATACCTAAACATAAAATAAACCTAAAAATAAATAAAAAAAACTTAAAAACTAAAAAAATCCAAAACCTAAAATAAATGCAATAAATAAACCTAAACCTAAACTAAAATAAACTAAAGTAAAATAATTAAAATCTAAACCTAAACTAAAATAAACTAAACCTAAATTTGAAACTAAATAAAATAAAATACACTAAAAAAACCTATACTTAAACTAAAAATTAAACCAAAAAATAAACTTAAAATGAAAACCTAAAACCTAAACCTATAAATAAAAAACAAAACCTAAACCTAAAAATAAAATAAAATAAAACTAAACTAAAAGTAAAATAAACCTAAACCTAAACCATGAAAATAAACTAAAACAAAACTAAACCAAAAAATAAACTAAAAAAGCTGAACTAAAATAAATAAACCTAAAGAAATAAACTAAACTAAATGATTAAAAATAAACCTAAATAAAATAAAAAAAAAGACAAACTAAAATAAATAAAATAAATTAAATAAACTTAAACTGTCGGTTTGTAATTAAAAAAAAATCTAAACCCTAAACCCAAAACTAAACCCCAAACTGACTAATACTAAACCTTAAACCTGACCCCAAACCTAAAACTAACCTTAAACCCCACCTGACCCTAAACTGATCCTGACCACTGAATACTAGGAAGGCCTTAAAACCAAACCCTAAATGACCTGGGCTAAACTGTGCCTGGAGCCAAACAGAATACAGATCCTGGGTTGTCCTTAAATGGGCTAAACCCAACCATACCCTGGGCACTGGGCCTAAACCCTGACCCTAAAAGGCCCTCCAACTGAGCTGAGTCATGATCCTGAAATCACTCCCTAAACAAACCCTAAATCTTGGGCCCTAAACCCTAAACTGACCACACACATAAAGATCCATAAACCCTAAAATAAGCTAAAGCTAAACTAAAACTTAAAAATAAAATAAATAAAATATATATACCAAAATAAAATAGAAAAAATAAAATAAGTAAACACATAAACTTAAACTTAAACCTAAACCTAAACATAAAAAGAAAATAAAATAAAAACCAAAACTAAAGTAAAGTAAAATAAAATAATAACCTAAACTAAATTAAAACTAAATAAAATAAAACTAAACCTAAAATAAAAATAAAATAAACCAAAACAAAATAAAATAAAACTAAATAAAATCTAAGCCAAATAATAAACCTAAAAAATAAATAAAATAAAACCGAACCCTAAACTAAAAAACCTAAACCTAAAATAAATAAAAAAAAATCTACACTAAACTAAAATAAACTAAACTAAAACAAAATAAACCTTAAACCAAACATAAAATATCTTAAACCTAAACTAAATAAAATAAAACAAACTAAAATTAACCTAAACCAAAATAAAAAATAGTACTTAAAAATAAACCTAAAATAAAAACTTAAAACCTAAAACCTATACCTAAAAAAATAAAATAAAAACATAAACCTAAGCATAAAAACTAAAATAAAAACAAAACTAAACTAAAACCTAAACCAAAACTAAACATAAAAAATAACTAAACTAAGAAACCTAAACTAAAATAAATAAACCTAAAATAAATAAACTAAACTAAATAAAAAGAAAAAATAAACCAAAATCAAAATAAAAAATAAAATAAACAAAAAAATAAAAAATAAACAAAGTAAACCTAAACCTATATTTGCTTTATTTAAATAAATAAAACAATAAAAAATAATAAAATTTTGAAATTAAACCCTAACACTAAACCCTAAAATAATCTCTAAACCCTAAACTTACAATCATAAACCCTAAACCCTGAACCCTAAAACTTATAACCCTAAACCCTAAACCCCAAACCCTAAACCCTAAACCACGATCCAAAACCTTAAACCACAAAAAACAAAACCTAAAAAACCACCTAAACTAAATAGATGTAAAATAAATAAAAAACCTAAACCTAAATAAAATTAAATAAAATAAAAAATTAAAAAAACCTAAACCTAAACCTAAAAATAAAATAAAATAAAAAAACTAAACTAAAATAAAATAAATAAAAAGTAAACTAAAAAAAAAATAAAATAAATCTAAAAATAAAAAACTTAAAAATAATAATAACTAAATGTAAAATAAAAATAAAATAAACCTAAATTAAAATAAAATAAAAACTAAATAAAAACCTAAACTTAAAAAATAAACCTAAAAATAAATCCTAAAAATATATAAAAAAAAAGCCTAAACCTTAAACTAAAATATAAACCTAAACCTAAACTAAAATAATCTAAACTAAAATAAATAAAACCTAAACCTAAACCTAAAATAAACTAAACCTAAACATAAACCAGTAAACTAAAATAAAATAAAACTAAAAATAAACCTATACCAAAACTAAAAAAATAAAACCTAAAATAAACCTATTAAATCAAACATAAAAATAAAATAAAAAAATAAAAAAATGAGAAAATTAAACCTTAACCTAAAAAATAAAATTAAAACAAAACTAAACTAAAAAATAAACATAAACCTATACCTAAACCAAAAAATAAATAAATTAAAATAAAAAAACCCAAACTAAAATAAAAAATCTAAAATAAATAAATAAAACTAAATGAAAATAAAAAATAAACCTAAATAAAATAAAAAATAAAATAAACTAAAATTAATAAAAAAAAGAAATAAATAAACATACTGGGTTTCGTGATTTAAAGAAAAAAAGCCCTAAAACTTGGACCTAAATCCTAAGCCTTAAATCCTAAACCCTAAAACCTTAACCCTAAACTAACCCTAAACCTAAACCATAAACCTTCAACCTTGAACATATAACCCTAAACCCAAACCTGACCATAAAAAAACACTACACTAAACCATAGCCCCTAAACCCTAAACCTAAACCATAAACTCTGAGCCGCTCAATCATAAACCTTAAACAAACCCTAAACCCTGGGACCCTGGCCAAAACCATACTCTCCCTAAACTCAAAACCATAAACCAAGGCTAAACTCCTAACCCCAGGCCCTAACCTTAAAATGACAGCTGACAACAACCCAAAGCTAACTAAACCCTGAGCCCTAAACTGATGCTAAACCCTAAGATAAAACCTAAACCTAAACTAAAATAAAACTTAAAGAATAAATATAAATAAAATCAATAATAAAATAAAATAAAGCCTAAACTAAAACCTAAACCAAAATAAAATAAAATAAACTAAAATATAATAAACCTAATAATAAAGAAGTTATATGAAATAAAATAAACATAAAGTAAAAAAATAAACCTAAAATAAAATAAAATAAAATTAAATAAAATCTAAACTAAAAAAAATAAAATAAAACCTAAAAATAAATAAAAATAAAACCTAAACAACTAAAAAACTAAACCTAAAGAATAATAAAATAAATAAAATAAAATAAACTAAACCTAAAATAAAATAAACTAAAATAAAATAAATAAAACCTAAACCTAAACCTAATGTAAACTAAACCTCTACCTAAACATAAACTAAATAAAATAAAATAAACTCAAAATAAACCTAAACCTAAACTAAAATAAAACTTAAAATATATCTAAAATAAAACCTAAAATCTAAACTTAAAGAAATAAATAAAAACTTGAACCTAAAAAAAATTAAAAACTAAACCTAAAAAATAAAATAAAAATATAACTCAACTAAAAATAAACTTAAACATAAACTTAAACCTAAAAAAGTAAATAAAATTAAAAAACTTAAATTAAATAAATAAACCTAAAATAAATAAACTAAACTAAATAAAAATAAAAATAAACATAAATAAAAATTAAAAATAAAATAAACTAAAATAAATAAAAAATAAACTAAAAAAACATAAACCTATCGATTTACTTAATTTAAAAAAAAAAACCTTAAACCTTAGACCCTAGACCCTAAACCCTAAAAACCCTAACCCCTAAAGCCCCAAACCTCCAAAACCCTAAACCCCAAGCCTAAAGTCCTTAAACTCACTCCCTAAAGAGACTAGATCATATGCTTTGTTACTCTGGTTGTTGGTGGATGAGATGGTTTCTACTCTAGCTTTATTTTATTTTCTGCACTAGTTAGTTTGTTGGTTATCCTCTTGAACTTGAATTACTTTTTGTTGGGTTTTCATGGTTGGATGGGTGGCCTTTCTAGTGGGAATTACTGTTGGTTGTTGCCTTTCTGAACCTTCTTTTGAAGAATTTCATGGCTACTTTTTTTGGTTTGCCTTCCAGTTCCTTATTGTTTATTGCTAGATCCTTCTTTTGCCTTCATTATGGTTGTCTTATCTTCTGTTGATTTACACTAGCTACAGCTTATGTTTCCTTCAGTTGATGGTTTTATTTCTGAGTTGTTTAATTATTTATGGTTGCTCACCCTAGTTTGGCTTGGTGACTGCTACTTGTTGCGACTTTAACATGAGCGCTCCTGTCTTGGATGTGTTGGCTATTTCTCTATTAATTAGCATTGGTCTGGTGCTTGTTGATTGCTAATTCTAGTTTTCCCTGGTTTGGAGCTTGGATTGGTATTTGTATAATGGTTGTTGTTGGTGTTTTTTACTTTATTCTAGCCTCTCTCTTGGTTATTGTGATTAGTTTGTTGTAGTTTTTGTTAGGTGTTTTGGCCGCTAGCTAGTTGTTGGCTAGCTTCTCTTTATTAAATGGTGCAGGATCTAGAACACTATTAACTGCTGGCCTTGGATGTTTGCTTGTATCAGGTATGCTGGCTATGATGGCTTTGATGTTACTCTATTCTCTCTAGTTGGTAGCATTGCATATGATTGTAACCCTTCTTTATGAAGTTTGGATGCTCATATGTATTGTTGCCCCTTGAGATGATCTTAACGAGCCTAAGCATTCTCTTTCTCAACACTCTCCTTTTCTTCTCTTTATCCTTATCCTTTTTTAGCTATGACTTTTGACTTTGTAGTGTGTTCTTGATTTCTTTTATAAGTTGGAACTTCTGAGAGGGAATGGTCGTTACTTTCAACCCAAGGTGTTATTCTTGTGGATCTTGCTTATCTTGCTTTCTCAAGGAAATCTTGGACTATTGTTGACTCATGCTTTTACTATTTTCAAGATTTATTATAGTCTTACTCTGTGACTTTTTCTCTTATGATTTTTAGCTATTGTATTTGCTCTTTAGTTTTGTTTTCTTTTTCTAATGTACTTAGATGGCAGTTTAGCTCTTTAGGATTCTTGTAGCTTTGAGAGAAGTAGAATTTTAGAGCTTTAACCCTAAACACTAAACCCCAAACCCTAACCCTAAACCCTAAAACCTAAACTTCAAACCCTAAACCTAAATTAAAAGTAAATAAATAAATTAAAAATTATAGCTAAACCATAAAACCTAATAAACCTAAACCTAAACCTAAACCCTAAGAATGGGAAGAACCTTGACGATAGAAACATCATTATCAACCAGGCTCAGTCAAGATCTGGTAGTGGAGGTGAAGCCAAAGGCAGCAGTTATCATAGTGGTGGTGGGGGATCTAGAGGTGCTAGTGGATATGGCTGTGGTGGTTAGAGCAGTGGTGGTTATGGATATGGGAGGAGCAACAAAAGTTTTGCCATGGTGGTGGCGGAGGGAGAGACTGGGGATGTGATGGTGGATCCCGCTACTTGAGAGATCAGGGTGGTTCTGATGGGAACTGGAGAAATTGAAGAACGACCAATCCGATCTACTGCATATGGAACTGTGTATTTATAGTAGATGGTGCTAGTTATCTAAGGTTTTTGACTTGTGTCTTAGAAAACTTATTGTGTTACTTGGTTGATGAAATCATAAAGAAGAAATGTTGAATATGAATTTATTCTCTGTTAAAAAAACCATATCCTAAATTAAAACTTGAACCCTAAACCAAAAACTTAAAGCCTAAACCCTAAATGCTAAACCCTAAACCCCAAACCTTAAATCCTAAAACCTAAACCCTAAACCCAAAACCATAAACCCTAAACCCTAAACCCTAAAAAGCTAAAAACCTAAACCTAAACTAAATAAAACCTAAAAAAAATAAATAAAAAACCTAAACTAAAATAAATTAAAACATAAAATAAATTAATAACCTAAACTACAACTTAAACCAAACCTAAACATAAACCTAAACCTACAAAGAAAATAAAATAAAATAAAATTAAAATAAAGTAAAATAAATAAAACCTAAACTAAAATAAAAATAAAATGCCTAAAATAAAATAAAATAAAATAAAAACTAAAAAAACCTAAACCTAAAAAATAAAGCTAAAAATAAATAAAAAATAAAACTTAAACCATAAACCTAAAAAAAACTTAAACCTAAAATAAATAAAAAATAAACCTAAAGCGAAGCTAAAATAAATAATACCTAAACCTAAAAGAAAATAAAGTATACCTAAACCTAAACTAAAAAAAAAATAAAACCTTAAAATATATTTAAAACCTTAACTTAAAAAAATAAAATAAAAATCTAAACCTAAACTTAAAATAAAAAATAAAACCTAAAATTAAAAAATAAAATAAAAATAAAACTAAACCAAAAAAATGAACCTAAACCAAAGACTAAACCTAAAAAATAAACTAAAATAAAAAACCTAAACTAAAATAAACAAACTAAACTAAATATAAATAAAAATAAACCTAAATAAGAATAAAAAATAAAATAAATAAAAACAAATAAAAAAATCTTAATAAACTAAATATACTTAAACCTAATGAGTTTACTTAATTTGAAAAAATAAAATAAAAATAAAATAAAAATTAAAGAACCATAACCCTAAACCCTAAACCCTAAACCTTAAAACCTAAAACCTACAACCTTAAACCCTAAACCCTAAATCCTAAACCCTAAAATAAAAAATAAAATAAAATAAGACCTAAAAATAAAATAAATAAAAAAACTTGAACCTAAATAAAATAATAAAATAAAATAAAATAAAACCTAAACAAAACTACAAAAAAAACTTTAAAAACATAAATAAAATAAAAATAAAACGTAAAATAAAAATAAAAAAAATAAAACTAAATAAAATCTAATGGCTTCATTTATTACTTACCTCATATCTCAGGTTAGTAGCATTACATTTGATGAACCCTTCTTTATGAAGTTTGGATGCTCATATGTATTGTTGCCCCTTGAGAAAATCCTAACAGAGCCTGATCATTCTCTTTCTCGGCTCTCTCATTTTCCTCTCATTTTCCTTATCCTTTTTAGATATGAATTTTTCCTTTATAGTGTTTTACAAGTTTCTTTTACAGGTTGGAACTTTATAGAGGGAATGGTCTTTACGCAATAAACCCAAGTGTTCTTACTGTGGATCTTGCTTATCTTGCTTTCTCAAAGATATCATAAATTGTTGTTGACTCATCTTTTTACTATTTTAAGGATTTGTTTTAGTCTTACTCTGTGTCTTTTTCTGTTATGCTTTCTAGCTACTCTATTTGCTCTTTTATTTTCTTTTCTTTTTCTAATGTATTTAGATGGGAGTTTAGCTCTTTATATTTCTTATCACTCTAAGAACAGTTGAATTTTAGAGCTTTACCCCTTTTAAGGGTATTGTATCTTTTCCTTTTTATGGTAATAAAATTCTAACTTTCCATAAAAAATCCCTAAATCTAAAACCCTAAACCATAAACCCTAAAGCCTTAACAACCCTAAACCCTGAAACCCTAAACCATAAACTCTAAACCTAAACCCTAAACCCTAAACCCTAAACTTTAAACTATAAACGCTAAAACCTAAACCCTAAAACTAACCTTAAACCCTAAATCCTAAATTAACCCTAAACCCTAAAGCCTAAAAATTATACCCTAATAAACCCTAAACACTAACCATAAACCTAAACTCTAAAAGCATAAAACCTAAAAAACACTAAACCATAAAACCAAATAAAACTATCCCAAACCCTTAACCCTAAATCTTGAGCCCTAAGCCTAAACACAATGTAACTAAATAAATTAAAAATAAACCTAAAACTAAAACCTAATAAACTAAAACCTAAACCTAAACCTAAACCCTAACCCTAAGAATGGGCGTGATGATAGGAACATCACCGTCAACTAGGCTTAGTCTAGATCTAGCGATGGAGGCGAAGGCAGAGGCGGTGGTTATTATAATGGTGGTGGGGGATCTAGAGGTGCTGGAGGATGTCGACGTGGTGGTCAAAGTGGTATGTTATTATGGAGGTGAGAGGAGCAATGAAGGTTATAGCCGAGGTTGTGGCGGAGGGAGAGATAGAGGATATGATGGTTGATCCGCCTCGAGAGGTTGTGCGATTCGATGGGAACTAGAAAGCGAAGAACGGTTGATCCGATCTACGCTTATGGAATAGTGTCTTCTGAGAGAGGGTTATATGTACCAAGGGTTTTGATTTGTTATATGTGCTCATTTTTTATCTATGTTGTTGCTTGTGTCTTAGAAAACTTGGTATATTACTTGCTTGATGAAATAGAAAAGAAGAAATGTTGAATATGAATTTGTTCTCTCTTAAAAGACCCTAAACCTAAACTAAAACCTAAACCCTAAACCTAAAACTTATACCCTAAACTCTAAACCTCAAACCTAAAACCACTAAATCCTAAACCCTAAACCCTAAACCTAAACCCTAAACCCTAAACCCTAAACCAAACCCTACCTAAACCCTAAACTTAAACCCTAAACCCTAAAACCTTAAACCCCCCAAACCCTAAACCCTAAACCTTAAAACCCTAAAACCTAAACCCACAACCCCAAAACCTAAATCCAAAACCCGGAAAACTAAAACCTAAACCTAAACTAAATAAAACCTAAAATGAAATAAACAAAAACCTAAAACAAAATAAAAAAAACCTAAACAAAACCTAAACCTAAACCTAAAAGAAAATAAAATAAAAGTATGAACTAAACTAAAAAACATAAATAAAACTTAAACTAAACTAAAAAAAAAAAAAACCTAAATAAAATAAAATTAAACCTAATATATAAATAAGTAATAAACCTAAAACAAAATAAATTAAAACTAAATAAAAAACCAAATAAATAAACCTACAAATAAAACTTAAAATTAAATTAAAAAATAAAGCCTAAACCCTAAACTAAAAAAACCTAAACGAAAATAAAATTAAAATAAACTTAAACCTAAACTAAAATAAATAAAACCTAAGCTTAAACCAAACCTAAACTAAATAAAATAAAATAAACTTAAAATAAACCTAAACCTAAAGAAAAAATAAAACCTAAAAATAAACCTAAAATAAAAACTTAAAACTTAAACCTAAATAAATAAATAAAAATCTAAACCTAAACCTAAAATAAAAAAAAAATAAAACCTAAACCTAAAAAATAAAATAAAAATAAAACAAAACTAAAAAAATAATACTATACCTAAATCTAAAACTAAAAAAACTAAACTAAATAAAAATAAAAATAAAACTAAATAAAAATAAAAAATAAATTAAACTAAAATAAATAAAAAATAAACTAAATAAACCTAAAGAAGAAATGTTGAATTTTAATTTATTCTCTCTTAAAAAAACCATATCATAAACTAAAATTTGAACCCTAAACCAAAAACTTAAAGCCTAAACTCTAAACCTTAAACCCTAAACCCTAAATACCCTAAACCCTAAACCCTAAACCCTAAACCCCAAACCTTAAATCTTAAAACCTAAACCCTAAACCCTAAACCATAACCCCAAAGCCCTAAACCCTAAAAAATCTAAAAAACCTAAACCTAAACAAAATAAAACCTAAAAGATAAATAAAAAAACCTTAACCAAAATAAATTAAAACATAAGATAAATTAAAACCTAAACTAAAACTTAATCCAAAACCTAAACATAAACCTAAACCTATAAAGAAAATAAAATTAAAATTAAAATTAAAGATAAATAAAACCTAAATAAAATAAAATAAAAAAATAAAATACCTAAATAAAATAAAATTAAACCTAAAATAAAATAAAAAAAACTTAAAAAAAACCTAAACCTAAAAATAAAATAAAATAAATAAAATAAAACTTAAACCATAAACCTAAAACCCTAAACCTAAAGTAAATATAAAATAAAGCTAAACTAAAATAAATAATACCTAAACCTAAAAGAAAATAAATTATATCTAAACCTAAACTAAAAAAATATATAACCTTAAAATATACTAAAGCCTTAACTTAAAAATAAAATAAAAACCTAAACCTCAACCTAAAAATAAAAAAATAAAACCTAATACTAAAAAATAAAATAAAATATAACTAAACTAAAAAAAATGAACCTAAACCAAAAACTAAACCTAAAAAATAAACTAAAATAAAAAACCTAAACTAAAATAAATAAACTAAACTAAATATAAATAAAATAAACCTAAATAAGAATAAAAAAAATAAAATAAATAAAAAACAAATAAAATCTAAATAAACTAAATAAACCTAAACCTACGAGTTTACTTAATTTGAAAAAAATAAAATAAAAATAAAAATAAAATTAAAGAACCCTAACCCTAAACCCTAAACTCTAAAACCCTAAACCCTAAACCATAAATCCCAACAACCTTAAACCCTAAACCCTAAACCCTAAGCCCTAAAATAAAAAAAAAATAAAATAAGACCTAAAAATATAATAGATAAAAAAACTTGAACCTAAATAAAATAATAAAATAAAATAAAATAAAACCTAAACAAAACTACAAAAAATAAACTTAAAAAGCTAAATAAAATAAAAAGAAAAAGTAAAATAAAAATAAAAAAAATTTAAAACTAAATAAAACCTAAACCTAAAATAAATAAAATAAATTAACACGAATCTAAAGCTCAAAGCCTAAACCAACCTAAAATAAACAAAATAAAATAAACTTAAACCTAAACTAAAAATTAAAACCTAAAAATAAACCTAAAATAAAAACCTAAACCGAAAAAATTAAATAATAACCTAAATAAAACCTATAAATAAAAAATAAAACCTAAACCGAAAAAATAAAATTAAAATAAAAATAAAATAAAAAATAAACTTAAACCTAAACCTAAACCAAGAAAATAAATTAAACTAAAATAACCTAAAAAAAATTAAATAAAAATAAAAAATAAACCTAAATAAAAATAAAAAATAAAATATACTAAATTAAATAAAAAAAATGAACTATATAAACTAAATAAACCTAAACCTACCATTTTACTTAATTTTAAAAAAAACCTTAAACCTAAAATAAACCACTATACCCTATAAACCAACCATAAACCCCAAACAATAAACCTTGACACACCTAAAACTATAAACCCTAAACATAAACCACTAACCCTAAACCCTCCTACTCCTCCACCCCTAAAACCTAAACCATAAACCCTAAAACACAAAACCTTAAAGCCTAAACACTAAACCCTTAAATCCTAAACCCTAAATCTAAACTTATTTTTTACTTTTTTGGCTGGTGGGTTATGTTTTGGACCTCTTTGCTTTTGGGTTGGCAACTTGGTGGTTCCTACCTTTCTAGCTTAGGTTGGCTTAGTATTTTTTTACATCTCTACTCATTTGGTGGATGAGATGGTTTCTGCTCTGTCTTTATTATTATTTTTGCATTGGTTGGTTGGTTGGGTCTTTTCTTGAACTCGAATTACTTTTTGTTGGTTGATGGCTTCATTTATGAGTTGTTTAGTCATTTGTGTTAGCTCACCCAGTTTGGCTTGGTGACTGCTACTTGTTGGGACTTTTACTTGGATGCTCTTATCTTTATTTTGTTGGTTATTTCTATGTTAATTGGCATTGGCCTAGTGCTTATTGATGGCTAGTTCTAGTTTTCCTTGGTTTATAGCTTGGATGGGTATTTGGATAATGTCTATTGTTGGTGTTCTGACTCTATTCTAGCCTCTCTCTAGGTTATTGTGATTAGTTTATTGTAGTTTTTGTTTGGTGGTTTGGCTGCTAGCTGGCTGCTGTCCAATTGCTCTTTGTTTAAGGGTGCAGGATCTAGAACTCTATGGACTACTGGCCTTAGATGTTTGATTGTATTAGGTATGATGGCTACAATGTCTTCATTTTTTACTTACCTCTTATCTCTAGTTGGTAGTATTACATATGACAGTAACCCTTCTTTATGAAGTTTGGATGCTCATATGTATTATTGCCCTTTGAGATAATCCCAACAGAGCCTGATCATTCTCTTTCTCAGCTCTCTTCTGTTCCTCTCATTTTCCTTATCCTTTTTAGCTATGACTTTTTCCTTTGTAGTGTTTTACAAGTTTCTTTTACAGGTTGGAACTTTATAGAGGGAATGGTCTTTACTCAGTCAACCCAAGTGTTCTTACTGTGGATCTTGCTTATCTTGCTTTCTCAAAGATATCATAAACTACTGCTGACTCAACTTTTTACTATTTTAAGGATTTATTTCAGTCTTACTCTATGTTTTTTTTGTTATGCTTTCTAGCTACTCTATTTGCTCTTTTGTTTTCTTTTCTTTTTCTAATGTAATTAGATGGGAGTTTAGCTCTTTATGTTTCTTATCACTCTAAGAATAGTAGAATTTTAGAGGTTTACCCCTTTTAAGGACATTGTATCTTTTTCTTTTTATGGTAATAAAATTCTAACTTTCCCATAAAAAAATCCCTAAACCCAAAACCCTAAACCATAAACCCTAAAGCCTAAACCACCCTAAACCCTAAACCCTAAACCTTAAACTCTAAATCCTAAACCAAAACCCTAAACTGTAAACCCTAAACTTTAAACACTAAACCCTAAAACCTAAACCCTAAAACTAACCCTAAACCCTAAACCCTAAACTAAGCCTAAACCCTAAAAACCTTAAATCCTAAAGCCTAAAAACTAAACCCTAAACACTAAACCCTAAACACTAACCATAAACCCTAAACTATAAAAGCATAAAACCTAAAACCCTAAACACTAAACACTAAACCCTAAACACTAAGCTCTAAACCTTATCCTTAAACCCTTAACCCTAAATCCTGAGCCCTAAGCCTAAACATAAAGTAACTAAATAAATTAAAAAATAAACCTAAAACTTAAAACCTAATAAATTAAAACCTAAACCTAAACCCTAACCCTAAGAATGGGCAGAACCTTGATGATAGGAACATCACCGTCAACCAGGCTCAGTCTAGATCTAGCGGTGGAGGTGAAGGCGGAGGTGGCGATTATTATAATCATGGTGGGGGATATGGAGGTGCTGGTGGATGTCGAGGTGGTGGTCAGAGTAGTATGTTGTTATGGAGGTGAGAGGAGCAACTAAGGTTATAGCCGAGGTTGTGGTAGAGGGAGAGATCGGGGATATGATGGTTGATCTCGCTACTCGAGAGGTCGGGGTTATTCTGATGGGAACTAGAGAAATTGAAGAACGGTTGATCCGATCTACTGCTTATAGAATTGTGTCTATATAGTAGAGAGGGTTCTACTTACCTAAGGTTTTTGATTTGTTATATGTGTGCTCATTTTAATCTATGTTGTTGCTTGTGTCTTAGAAAACTTGCTATATTACTTGCTTGATGAAATCGAAAAGAAGAAATGTTGAATCTGAATTTGTTCTCTATTAAAAAAAACCTTAAACCCTTAACCCTAAACTAAAACCTAAACCCTAAACCTAAAAACTATACCCAAAACTCTAAACCCTAAACCTAAACCGTAAACCCCAAACCCTAAAACCCTAATCCCTAAAACCTAAACCCTAAATCCAAAACCTAAATCATAAACCCTAAACCCTTAATCCAAAACCCTAGAAAACCAAAAACCTAAACTTAAACTAAATAAAACCTTAAAATAAAAAAAAAAACCTAAATGAAAATAAAATAAAAACCTAAACCTATACCTAAAAAGAAAATAAAATAAAAGTATGAACTAAACTAAAAAAACATAAATAAAAACTTAAACTAAACTAAAAAATAAAAAGCCTAAATAAAATAAAAATTAAACCTTATATATATATATAAGTAATAAATCTAAAATAAAATAAATTAAAAACTAAATAAAAACCTAAACCAAATAAATACACCTAAAATTAAAACTTAAAAAAAATTAAAAATAAAACCTAAACCCTAAACTAAAAAAAACCTAAACATAAAATAAAAATAAAATAAACTTAAACCTAAACTAAAATAAATAAAACCTAAGGTTAAACCCAAACCTAAACTAAATAAAATAAAATAAACTTAAAATAAACCTAATCCTAAAGAAAAAAATAAAACCTAAAAATAACCTAAAATAAAAACTTAAAACCTAAACCTAAATAAATAAATAAAAATCTAAATCTAAACTTAAAAAAAAACCTAAACTTAAAAAAATAAAATAAAAATAAAACAAAACTAAAAAAATAATACTATACCTAAATCTAAAACTAAAAAAAATTAAACTAAATAAAAATAAAAATAAAACTATATAAAAATAAAAAATAAATTAAACTAAAATAAATAAAAAATAAACTAAATAAACCAAAACTTTCTTGTTTACTTAACTTAAAAAAAAATTAAAATAAAAAAAAAACCCTAGTCCTAAAACTTAAACCCTAAAACTTACCGTAAACCCTAAACCCTAAACCCTAAAACCCAAAACCCTAAACCCTAAACCCTAAATCCCAAACCCTAAACCATAAACTCTAAACCCTAAACTTTAAATTATAAAAACCTAAAAACCTAAACCTAAACTAACTAAAACCTACAAAAAAATAACTAAAAAATATAAACTAAATAAAGCAAAAAATAAATGAAAATAAAACCTAAACTAAAACCTAAACCTAAAAATAAAAATAAAGTAAAATTAAAAATAAAAACTAAATAAAAATAAAATAAATAAAAACTTAAACTAAACTAAAAAAACCCTAAAATAAAAAAAAAACTAAATAAAATAAAAACTAAATGTAAAATAAAAATAAAATAAACCTAAAATAAAATCTAATAAAGACTAAATAAAAACTTAAAACTAGAAAATAAACCAAAAAATAAATAAAAAATAAAAATAAATTATGCCTAAACCTAAACTAAATAAATAAAACATAAACCTAAACCTAAACCTAAAATAAACTAAACCTAACCCTTATACAAAACTAAAAAAAACAAAATAAACTAAAAATAAACCTAAACCTAAACTAAAAAATAAAACATAAAAATAAACATAAAATAAAAACCTAAAACCTACACCTACAAAAATAAAATAAAAATCTAAACCTAAACCTAAAACTTAAAAATAAAACCTAAATCTAATAAAATAACATAAAAATATAAAATATTAAAAAAATAAACATAAACGTAAACCTAAAATAAATAAAAAAATAAAACTAAACTAAAAAATAAACATAAACTAAAACCTAAACCTAAAAAATAAACTGAAATAAAAAATGTAACCTAAAATAAATAAACTAAAATAACTAAAAATAAAAATAAACCTAAATAAAAAATAAAATAAACTAAAATTAATAAAAAATAAGCTAAATTAACCTAAACCCTAGAAACCCTAAACTCTTAATGCTAAACCTTAAACCCTAAACATTAAACCCTAAAGCCATATACCCTAAACCTTAAACCCTAAAATTGAAACCCTAAACCCTAAATCCTAAACACTAAATCAAAAAAAACCCAAAACCCAAAAAAACCCAAAGAAATCTAAATAAAACCTAAAAATAAAATAAATAAAGAAACCTAAACCAAAATAGAATACAAAATAAAATAAAATAAAAACATAAACTAAAATCTAAACCTAAACCTAAACCTAAAAAGAAAATAAAATAAAAACCCTAACCATAAACCCTAAGCCCTAAACATTAAACCCTAAACTGTTAACCCTAACCTTAAACCCTAAGCCCTAAACCCTAAATCCTAAAACCCTAAGACCCTTCACTCTAAACCCTAAACAAACCTTAAACCTTAAACCCTAAACCATAAAAACCCTAACCCTAGATCTTAAACCCTAAACCTTAAAGCTGAAACAAATCCTAAACCACAAAACCCTAAATCCTAAACCCTAAACCCCAAACCCTAATTCCAAAACCCTAAACTTTAAACTGTAAACCCTAAACCCTAAAGCCTAAACCCTAAAAACCTAACAACCTAAATCTAAACTAAATAAAACATAAAAATAAAATAAATAAATAAAACTTAAAGCTAAATAAAATAAAATAAAAACTTAAATTAAAACCTAAACGTAAACCAAAACCAAAACCTAAAAATAAAATAAGATAAAAAATAAAAGATAAACTAAAATAAAATAAATAAAAACCTAAATTAAATTATAAAAATAAAATAAACTTAAAAATAAAAAACCTAAATAAAATAAAAAATAAACATAAAATAAAAATAAAATAAACTTAAAAGAAATACTTAAAACCTAAACCTAAAAAATAAAAAAAAACCTAAACCTAAATCTAAAAATAAAAAATAAACCATAAACCTTAAATTCAATACCCAAAACCCTAAAACTAACCCTAAATCAAAAATCCTAAACCTACAAACTTAAACCTACAACACTAAACCCTAAACCCTAAATCCTAAAAAACTCTAAACCTTAAATCCTAAAAATCTTAGCCTAAAGTAAATAAATCTTTAAAAAAAAAACTAAACCTAAATAGAATAAAATAAAATAAAATAAAAATAAACTTAAACTAAAACATAAACCTAAACTTAATAAATAAATAAATTAAAAAATAACAGCTAAACAAAAATAAAATAAATAAAAACCTAAATTAAACTAAAAAATAACCTAAACCTAGAAATAAAAGTCCTAAATAAATTAAAAACTAAACATGAATTAAAAATATAATAAACTTAAAATAAAATTAAAACTAATTGAAAACCTAAACCTAAAAAATAAACCTAAAAGTTAATCTAAAAAAAATAAAATTAAATAAAAGCTAAACCCTAAACTAAGAAAAAATAACCTATACCTAAAATAAATTAAATAAAATAAACCTATACCTAAACTAAAATAAACTAAAATAAAATAAATAAAACCAAAACCTAAACCTAAACCCTAAACTAAATAAAATAAAATAAACTAAAAATAATCCTAAACCTAAGCTAAAAAATAAAATTTAAAAATAAACCTAAAATAAAAACCTAAAACCTAAACTTAAGAAATAAATAAAAACCTAAAATTCCCTAAACCTAAATCTTAAAAATAAAATAAAAATAAAAATAAACTAAAAAAATAAACATAAACAAAAACCTAAACCTAAAAAATAAACTTATATAAAAAACCTAAACTAAACTAAATAAAAAATAAAAAATAAACCTAAATAAATAAAATAAACAAAAATAGATGTAATAAACAAAATTAACTAAACTTGTTTGTTTTAATTTTAAATTCTAAACCCAAAACTACACCATGACACTACCATAAACCCCAAAATGCTAAACCCTAGATCCTAAACCACTTAACCCTAAACATTAAACCATAAATCATGAATCATACCCTAACCCTAAACCCTGGGCCCTAAACCCTAAACCACTAAACTAAACCACATTCCCAGGCCAAGCCTAAACCCTGGGCCTAAACTCCTAAAGTCTAAAACCTAAACCCTAAACCCTAAACTAACTCTAAACCCTAAACTCTAAATCCTAAAAACTCTGAACCCTAAATCCTAAGCCCTAAACCATAAACACTAAACCCTAAACCCCAAACTTCCTAAAACCCTAAACCTAAAACCACAAAACCTAAAATACAAACCTTAAAAACCCTAAACCTTAAAAACCTTAAACCTTAAACCTTAAAAACTAAAGCCTAAACCCTAAACCGTAAACCCTAAACACTAAATGCTAAACCCTAAACCCTAAACCCTAAAACCCTAAACTCTAAATTAACCTTAAACTATCCTTAAACTCTAACCCTAAACCGTGAATAAAGTTGTCATCAGGACTAGATTTAAAGAATGACCTAATCCTAACATAGTTATGGTAGCTAAAGAAAATGTCCTCAAGATACCTTTCCCTTGGCTATTAGAGATTTGAATATTCTAAACCTTAACCCTAAATCATATTATAATACCATATATTATCGTATAATGTAGCATCATATATTTGAGCATGTAGTGATGTGTTTTTGGATGTTATAGGATGTTTTTAAATGTTTTAGCATATTATGGTATTGTACCCTATAGTTAGAATTAACATAAATCATAAAAATATTGATTTAATAAATCAGATGATGAAATTTATTAAATTTGTAGTTAGAGTTAGGTTGTAGTACCAAAGGTGTGCTATGCCACTTATAGTCCAAAAAGTAAGATTTTATGTTAAAAATAAATATTATATGTTGTAGCATAGTACAACATCATATATCATAATATATTGTTTTGTGCATTTTAAACTCTTTTAGTATTTTACGATCATGCAGTCGAGCCTACACTAGCATTATTCATAAAAAAATGTTAATTAGACTTTAAAATGGTGGAATTTGGACAAATTCATAATACGTAGAGCATGGCATCATAATATATTATTTCTAAAATATTTAATTTTTTATTATTTAGACAAATTATATATTTTTTTATCTTAAGCAATCCCTTGTGATGTGATATGCAATATAATATAATATAATATAATATGTTATAGTGTATTATAATATTGGATTCCATAACATAGTGTAGCATCATGCATTATAACATAATATTGTGTATTACTACATTTTGTTTAGCATATTTTAGTTTTTTATAGTATGAAGTAGCAGAGGTTGTACTCGTATAACTCATAAAAATACTTATTTATAAGCTGAGATGATGGGATTTGGTCAAATTTAAGATAAACTTTAGGGAATATCATTAGGGGTGTGCTATGGTGTGTCATTTAATCAAAGGAATGGAAATATGCATTCAAAATAAATGCTCACCTTTCAACAAGAATGTTATAATTTTTTTGCTTAAAGTGATTCATTTTAAGGTGTAATGTAAGATAATATATTATATGAAAGCATATTAAAATATAATATACATAATAATATAACTTCACATATACATATGAATGTGGGGGTGTGTTACTAAAGTTATTGTACATTTTAGTATGTTTTACTTTTGTTATAATACATTAGGTCAAAACTCACAAAAATGTTAATTTCAAGGTTGAGATGGAAGAATTTGGCTGAATTCACGGCACACACCAAGAAGCAACACCGAAATTATGCTATTTTATACCATTTTTAATAGAAAAATAACAATTTTAAATCCAAATTGAACATTATTCATATTTTGAGAAAATTTTGTTATTGGTTCCTTTTAAGTGATTCTAATGAGGTGTAATGTTAGACAATATATTATATTATAGCAAATTATAATATAACATCATATATTATAATCTAATATAGTGTGTTAATTCATACTATAATATGTTTAGTATGATATTGTATAGTTAGTTTGAGCTTGCACCATCACAAATCATAAAATGTTGATTACAATGTTAAGATGATGTAATTTGAACAAATATAATTTTAGGCTTTTGATTGAAGTATTTAACATCTGCACAAGAGAAGAAATAAAATTTAATGAGAATTCCATGTCAATGACATGGAGGGTGATTCGCTAGAGGATCACACATGCATTGAACCTGATATGTGAGGGGTCGATGTCAAGGGCATAGAAGAAAAAATATGTTGGGGATAAGGTTTAAATTTGATTTGATTATATAATTTTTGGAAAGAAGATCCTCTAGAGATAAGAATCTATAATCCACCAAGGATAAAGATTGAATCGACTTTAATTTGATTTGTTTTAGTTGATGTGGAGGCATATCTGCTAGAGATATGGGCTCGAGTCCGCTGAGGATTGGGTATATGAACTTTCCACTAGGGAAGTAGCTTTAGGCTATTCACTAAAAAATGGTATTTGAGTTTGATTTCATAGATTTTTTTGGGAATCTATCCACTAGGGATAAGAGTTTGGTTGGATTTCTTTGATTTAGACTCTACTAGGGGAGTTGGTTTAGTTTGGCTCCACTGAGAGGTTGGTTTTGAATTTTATTTATTTGCTTGACTTGTTTATACATGATTTGGGGCTCCACTAGGAGAAGGGTGCAATTTAACTCCACTGGGGAAAATTAAATTGGGTTTAATTTAATGTGAGTTAATGTATGGACCATGTCGGTGTGAGATGGATCCATTGAGAAGGGGCTATATCAACTTTGACCTACCTCAGGTTTACAAATCCAAATTAATAGTCTACTGGCTATGGGGTAGAGCTAGCCAACCTAAGAAGTTTCCTTTCAGTGTGCATTGACTATTCTAGGAAGAATGCGAAGCAGACATGCATCTTCTAAAGCAAGGAACAATCGCTGGAGTGGCATGTTGGATGCACAATAAATTGAACTGACTTAGGGTGACTACTGAGTGAATGTAATTGGGGACTTCTGTCAACTTAAATTCATGTGATTTGATGTGGTTTGCTTGGTTTAGTTTGATTTTGAATTGAGGGAATATTTGTTGGGGAGAGAGCTCGATCAAACTTGATAGATTTAATTTATGGACCATGTTAATGTGCGATGGACCCTCTGAGAGGGGCTATATCAGACTTGTCTTATCTTAGATTTAAAAATCCAAAGGGATATTCTACTGGCTATGCAACAGAGCTAGCCAAACTTAGGGGTTGTCTTTCATTGTGCAACGACTATGTTAACAAGAAGGCGTAGCAGGCTTACATCTTATAAAGCAGAACAAGCTATTTATATAATAAATCAAGACTTGCAACTACGAGTGAATGTTGTTGGGGACTTATATTAAATCAAGAGTAGTCAGGTAATTCTTATAGGGATTTTTACCGACACTGCCCTAAAGATAGGATTCCTGCTTTAGAAAAGGAACCACTAAGGTTGTCCTCATCATTCATAAGTGAATATATATTTTGTTTATATGTTTGCATGGACCCTATTGGTGTGTGAGGGACCACACTGAGAAGGGACAATGTCGACCTTGACCTATCTAAGATTTACTAGACCAAGGGAGAATCTACACATCCAAAGGACATATTCTCTAACCACATGGGTGGTTACTAGGAAAAGGGAACTGTCCAATCCAGTAGTAACTTGGGTAGTGTCTAAATGGGGTCGCAAAGAATGTGATCCAAATATAGTGCCCACAGGGGATGCTGGTAGGGTTGTTATCCTGAGCCTTAGAAAAGAAATCGTATAAGTGTATGGTGGGAAACTAAAGGATAAAGCATAGCAAACTTACATCTGTCTTGAGTGGTGTATCCTAAGGTGCCAAAATGAACCAACCTAAGGTGTATCTATCAGCATGAGAATGTATCCGTCAGCATTGGGTGCCAAAATTTATTATATTTCTTTAAGTAGAGCCCATTAATTGGAAGCATTGGGTGCTCTCCCTTATGATTAATAAGTTGACAAGATCCTCCTTGGTAAGCCTTCTTTATTGTAAAAGGGCCTTCCTAAGTGGGTTCAAACTTGCCTCCCATCTTACGACGGGCAACAATCAGTCTCGTTAGAACTAAAATAAGCTCTCTTACTTGAATATCTATAGAACAGACCAATTTATTATGAGCTTGAATCATTTTAGCTTTATACAACTCGAGATTTTAGCATGCTCGCATATGTTTCTCCTCCAAACCTTTGAGCTCTTCTAACTGCAACTTGGTGTTCTACTCTATTGTGACCTTACTACCCACAACTATCCTTAGTGATGGGAGTTGGACTTCTAATGGTAGAACAACATCGGTCCCATACATTAAGGAGAAAAGAGTAGACTGAGTTGGAGTTTTATGTGTGGTGCGATAGGCCCACTAGGTTTCAACTAACTGGTCATGCCACTATCCCTTATTATTGTTAAGTGTCTTATTCAGTATTTGGATGAGAGATTTGTTGAAGGATTCTGCTAAGCCATTTTCTTTTGGGTAGTTAATGTTAGAATATCTCTAATCTATATTGTGTCTCCAGGCAAAGTTATTGATCTCAGTGCTCTTGAATGCAATACCATTATTAGATATAATTTATCGAGCCACTCCAAACCTATATATGATATGGTTCCTAAAAAGCTGAAGCACATGTTGAGTTATTTTGACCTCTCTGAGCAGAATGACCTTCACCCATTTGGAAAAGTAGTCAGTAGCAGCTAAGATGAATTGATGACCCTTGGAAGAAGGAGGATCAATCAGACCTACTATGTCGGTATCCCAACACTCGAATGGCCATGAGGCCAATGTAGGATGTAAAGTTTTGGGTGGTTGGTGTAGGAGCACACCATGTATTTGCCATTGGTGGCATCTCCTAGCCATATCCATGCAATCTTTTATCATCGATGTCCAGTAGTATTCTATTTTCTTGATCTTGGCTTTCTTCTTCAGACCGGATTGGTTGGCTCCACATAATCCTAAGTGTAACTCAGTCATGATCTTACGGGCTTCATTCTTGTCTAAACAATGTAACCACATATGATCGAAAGACCGTCGGTATAAGACACAATCCATAAGACCATAGGAAAGTGCTCTCTACATCATCTGATGGGCTTGGGATAGTTTTCCTTTATTTTGGTAATCCATGAATGGTTGCCTCTAATATAACTCCTCATCCTTTGTTGCAATGGCAACCTTCCCTTCAAGAGAGTACTTTTTGAGGACTTCAATATCAATAAGGGATGATATTTGTCTATTTTGGAGCTTTATTGATATGGACTCATCCTTTGGACATCCCAACTCCTTCGGAAGCCTAGCTAAAGCATTCACTACAACACTCTCTCATTGAGAAATCATAAAAATGGTAACCTCTAAAATTTGGGCTAACAACTCCATGGTGTACTTGTGGTAGTCATCGAGCTTGGGCTTTATAAGCTTATATGACCTAGCAATTTGGTTGATAACTAGCTCAGAATCCTCGAAGATGTTGATGTTCTGGATGCTTAGAGTAATGGCTAACTCCAGACTGGAAATTAGAGCCTAATATTTGGCTTCATTGTTGGTGCAATGATTAGATAGATGATATGAGAATCTCATCACATTATGGTTTAGAGTTAAGAGAACTATTCCTACCCCTACCTTTCTTGGAATAGTAGATTATGGTTGTTCTCCTTTTTGAGAGTAAGCCACACCATCAAAGTACATCTCCTAGCAGTGAATTCTAGTATCCCCTAAGTTCATGATTTATTCATCAGGGTGATCATTATTAAGCTGAGAGGCAACAGGAAGTGGATGTGCTACTAAAAAAAATCCACTAGAGCTTCTCCTTTCACCTGACAGAGGGGTACAAAGGTAATATCAAACTATGAGAGGATCATGGACTATCATGCCAACTATCCAGATAGTATCGACTGTGTCATGCGATACTATAGTGGATTGATCCTAGATATCAAGTTCACTTTATGAGAAAGCATGTAGTGTTGTAGCTTTTGGGATGGAAAGATTAAAGCTAGGAAATACTTTTCAATGGGTGGATAATTAGCCTCAGCAGGAATTAGACTTGAGGTGAAGAGTGCATTTCCTTCCCTTCATCATGGAAGGGAGTCATCTAACATGTATGAGAGTATGAGATAGATAGGTGGATCTAGAAGAATGGAAATGCTTGATGTCTTTAGAGGCATGCTCACACTTGTCATCTCACCTGAACTTGGCATCCTATTTGAAAAGTGCTAAGAATGGCTGACTTCTTCTCGATAGGTTGGATATAAAGCATCTTAGATATGCCAACTGCCCTTCGAATGATCTAAGTTGAGTTAAAATTTTAGGAGGTGGCATTTCTAATATCACATTGATCTTCTCCGGATCAATTTCAATTCCCTGGTATCGGACAACAAATCCAAGGAATTTCTCTAAAGCAACTGAATGTACACTTCAGGGGGTTCATAATGAGGTTAAATTATCTTAACTGTTCAAAAATTACTCTCAAGTCAATAAGATGGCCTTCCTTTCCTCTACTTTTGACCACAAAATCATCGACATAGCACTCGACTTGATGATGAATGAGTTCATCAAAGATTTGAGTCATAGCCCGCTGGTATGTAGCACTGACATTTTTAAGGCTGAAAGGCATGACCTTATAGTAGTAAATTCTGATCGGGGTTCTAAAAGTAGTATTTTTTTCATCTTCATGGGCATCTTTATTTGGTTATATCTAGATGAGTCATCCATGAAATAGAAAAATGTATGGGATGAGAAAATTTTCACCATTAGCTTTAAGATTGGTAGTGGAAATTCATCTTTTGGACATGCCTTATTTAAATCCCAAAAATTGACTCATATGTGAATTTGGCCAATATTTTTCTTAACTGGGATGATGCTGGCTAACCAGGTAGTGTATTTTTTCTCGGATGAATCCAGCATCGATCAATTTCTTGACTTCAGAAATGACCTGTTGTTCTATGTCTAATTGTATGCATCTAGAAGCTTGCTTGATAGGGTTAGCAGTAGGCTATTTTGCTAGTTTATGGACCACTATGTCAGGAGCCAATCCAAGCATCTCTTCATAACATCATGCCAAGTAGTTCTTAAACTCAATCAATAGCCTAACTAAGTTGTTGGTTTCAATTTCATTCAACAAAGAGCTGATGTATGTTGGGTGTGGATCTTCTTTAGTTCCTAAGTTGATTTCCTTGAGCTCATTGATGGTTGACTTGATCTCTTCTTCGAACACTGGTGGTTCATCTTTGACTTCAAAATAATCTGGATCATTTGAAGTTTCTAAGCACAGCTCCTCATATGAGTTTATGTGATTTGAAAAGGACCTATCTAATTCCAAATAAGTGATGGTGACTATGTAGTAATCGTCATCATCGACTGGACCCACTGTAGCAAATCCTAGTCCTTGTTTTGATTGAGAGCTTTTGCATTTATTGTTCCATATTTTTTCGGAGTAGTCTGACATGTGCTTTGACAAAGTATGTGGGATTAACCCTTTCTTTGCTAAATAATGAACACAAGGCAAGTACCAATAAAAAGGTAATTCTATTAAATCATTATATGAATTATCCTCAAGTTCTACATCAACTTCTTGACTTGAGAATGATGCTCCTAGAAAGAACTTTTGAGTCTTCACACCTATGAATGACTTAGCGACTTCCTTAACTACTAAACCCTCAGATTTTTGAGAGAAAAGTGAGGTTAGAGCTAAGGTTTCCAACTGATGCCTAACTGTTTCATATATAGAATTGGATACACTTATGCTTTGCTTTGGAGCCTGATCTTCATCGTTATCTAGCTCAAGTGTCACCTCCAAGGAAATCTACTATTGAAAAGAGCTGACTAGTGTGCTAACTATATAAGACTCATCCTATGAATTAGATTCTAAGTCTATATGGATAATAGGTGTACTCCATATGGCTGGGACATATCTTCTATAGGGTGGCCAAGAAGGAGGTTTTCCATGCCTGGAACTACCTCTGAACTAGCCTCTTTCTCTTCCTAGTGGAGTTTAAGTCATCCTACCCATATGTTTGGATGAAGTAGTGAAATGTGAGCGGAATCTAATGTCATTCTCCTCTTCCTCCTCCAAGTCTATTTTCTCTCCCTTTTTTTTCATTTTCTCTTTTCTTTTCTTTTTCTTTTATTCTTTCCTTTTCTTTTTCTTTTATTTTTAAACTTTGGTCAAGTTCGCGAGAATAGACTTGTTGATTTTGAGGGATGAAGTAAGCTGCATCCTCATATATGCCGACCTCGTGAACTGTAAATGGTTTGAGATCTCCTTTGACACAATAGACGATCCCACCTCTCACAAACTTCATACACTGATGTAGAGAGAATGAAACCATGTTGTTCTCATGTATCCATGATCTTCCAAACAAAGCGTTGAAAGATGTATTTGAGTCTATAATGTGAAACTTAGCTTCGGTCTTCCAATCATCTATCTCCAAGGGCAACACTATGGAGCCTAAGGCTGTTGACATCACTTTTGGAGTGCAGATTTAATCTTCCCATCTTAAACTTAGGAGTCTTCTAGACACTAAGACTTCCCTAGTCATAGACACTTCTAACAATTAGGTAAACACTTAACTTAAACCTAAAGACTTAGAAGGGTTAACCATAGGATTAGGTTATGCCTTAGGGATTAGGATAATCCACTTACCATACAACCCAAATCCAATCCTTTTTAAACTTCTAAAACTTAACCTCAAGTTCAATTCAAACATCAAATTCAAATCCAAATCCAAACCCAAACCCTAAAACTAAATGATTGAAGACCATGATCAAATCTAAACTTGAAAACCTTCCTAAGCCATATGACCTATCCCATGGAATTAACCAAATCATAATCCAAATCAATCCAAAATCAATTTATTTTCTCATAATCAATTTATATCTTCAATCATCTTCCTAAAAATAAATCAGATCAATATTCAAATGATCAAACTAAATTAAACTAAATCAAAATAAATCAAAACCCTTCCTATGACATATGACCTATCCCATGGACTTAGCCAAATTTTAATCCAAATTAAGTCAAACTCAATTATATTTATCAAGAACCAATCATATTATCAATCATATTCACAAATTTAAATAAAATATACATTTAAATCATCAAAACTAAAGCAAACCAAACTAGACCAAATCAAAATCCAAACCTAAGCCACATGACCCAACTCCATGGACATAAACAAATTCCTTCATTCCAAAACCCAAATTAAATTGATTTTCTCATGAATCAATCATACCTTCAATAATATTCACAAATATAAATGAAATCTACAATCATCAAGCCAAACAAAAATCAACCCAAGTCAAACCCAACTTAACCCTCTTGGCTTGAAATGTTCAAATGAACCAAAACCCATTTGAACGCAAGCAAAATTGAATTTATAATAATCCCAAACCAAATCCATATATAAATTCAACTAAATCAAACTCAACCCAAAATCAAGCCAACTAAACCCAATTGGTCCACTTGACCCAAAGTGGCCAATTTGACCTATTTGAGCGAAGTTCTAATCCTACCTAAATTAGATTGAACCAAGCACATCAAAACCTCCCATCATGATTATTGATCACCCTAAATTGATCAATTGTCACAAATTGGGTCAAACCAAGTCAACTTAATAATTTGATCAAGTCAACCGCTTAACCCATATGAACAAAAAATACCCAAATTGGAACCTATGCCAAATCCCTTGAAACGAATGATTCAAACCAAATCAAAATCAATATTTAAATATGACTTGACCTTTAATTGAGTCAAACCAAACCCATTTGGCACTCTTGATCCAAGTTGACCCAAATTGACCTAAAAGATCAAATTTTTTCAAATCAAAATATAAACCAAATTGATTGCAACCAAATTCTCAAGTTACTCCAAATTGATTGTCTAACTTGACTAAAGCCATGATTGGACCCAATTTAACCCAATTGGCCTACTTAACCCAAATTGACCTAAAGGGTCAAGTTTCCTAAATCAAAACCAAATCCAAATTAATTGAAACCAAAGTCAACAATCATCTTTAATTTGTCAACTAAACCCAAACCAACACCCAACCCAAGCCAATTTGGCTAATTTGGTCAAATTGGTCAACTTAACCCATTTGACACAAATGAATTCAAATGAGCCAAAATCAAATCTAAGCTAAACTAAACCAAACCAATTGAACCAAAACATCCCAAATGATCATATGAACTTGACCCAACCCTTGGTTTGACCCAATTTGACCAATTGGTCAACTTGGCCCAACCTAACCCAATTTGACCTAAATGAGTCAAATTGGGCCAAACCTAACCAAATCAAATCCAATTGACTTGAAATTTGGGCTAACCCTCTTTTGGCTTATTTCAAATCCTCCCAAATCAAATTCAATGTTAAATGATCATTTTACCCTTAGGTCAAGGGCATCACATGATACAAATCACCCATGTAAGTGGTCATTTTCATTCCTTGGCCACTTAGTACTCTCCCAATGGTCCACCAAGGAACCTAGGACACTGTCCAACCTGACCTAAGGGGTGGTTGGGTCGGCCATGACCCATGGGAGGTGAAATCACCTCACCCTCCCCATTAAGGCTTTCGAAACCCATAGGACACCCATGATTCCTCCTTGGCAGCAACCTCCACACCTTCAACCAACCAAGCTGAGCCAACTCACCTCCTCCCTGCCATCCATGACTCCCTGAGATGGTCATACTACCACCATAAGCAAAACCCGATCCCACTATCCGATCAAGGTGGGGGGTGTACACCCTCTCATTTTCCACTTAAACACACACAAAAATTATTCCTTAGAGCTTTAGCTACATAAGATGAGCTGCTAGAGCCATTCCTTAAGCTCCTAAGCGCTTGTTCCTCGATCAAAAAATGCCATTCCCATTCTTCTTGAAATAGGACACTCTCATTTCAGACTAACTTTCCCATTTCTCCATCAAACTCAAATTAACATTCACGTGCCTTCTTTAGGCCTCGTCGAGAAAGAACGAATTATCTCCCAAGCATTCTGAACACTAGAGGTGGGACTTCGATCAAAGCTGAGCTCCAAATCATCGGTTCATGGGCTTCCGAGAGAACATCAAGGAATTGATCCAATTATTGCTCAACAGGGCTTCATCTCCACTAGATGAAGCTTCCTCAATCGTTCGAGCCACTGGCCTTAAGCTTTGGCGAGGTTTACTTCCAAAATTGATCCTTAGGCAAAAATGGGTTGGAGCTTTTTGAAGAAAACTTTGCATCTCATGTGATCTTGACCATTAGATCTCCGATGATTGATGTCATGAAGGTGTTGGATCTTTTTGGAGTTGATCTGAGCTTGGGTAAGCTTGGATCAAGTGAGCAATGGCAAACGGACTCCATTCTCCCTCACTCGCATGATGTTAGATCACGCACCGTTTGTTTCGTGTAATCATAATAGACGATCATGATTAGATTCATTTGATCAATCTAATTTAATCCTATTAAGCTGTGGGATTAATCATAGCCATTCGATTTCAGATCGAACGATGAAGGAGAAAGCTCATCCATCACCGCCATGTAGGCGCTAAGTCGGATAAGTTTTAAGTAGCCAATCCCATGATGCAATATGGAAAGCTCACCGCGTCAGCGCGCCAACATGATTAGGGTTTAATTAGCCTTAATTAATCATTTTAATGGCTAAAACTTCTAAAAATCATAATAAAACATAGAGAAATAAAGAAAAATGCAAATAAATACTCATTTTAAAGGTATTTAAGAGGTGAATTAATTAAAAATGATCTTCACTAATTTTAAATAGTAATTAAGGTTTAATTACCAAGTTAATTAGTTTAATTACTTCTTAATTACTTGAGCAATTAATCCCAAATTTTGTGGGTTAATTTAATGGGATGAGCTCTATCTCCCATTATTTTCATGGGATTTATTGCTCTCTTAATTAGGAAAATTGGCTAATTAAATCTTAACAACTCTTTAAGTTAATTAATGATTAATTAATCCCATGAATAGTAATAAATTAGTTTATTAAGTTTATTAATAATTATTCAATATCAAGTGAACTAAGGAATAGGGTTGGGACCCGTTTCCCTATGTTCATTTCACCTATTTTTAAAATGAAATTAATTAAGATTTAACTAATTAATTAAATCACTTAATCAAATTGAAATTGTAATCACATTAGACCTTAACTAATTAAATAATGGGATAGATCTTTAGGTATTTAGTAACCCTAAACCAACCCTAAACTCTAAGCTAACCCTAAATACTAAGCCCAAAACTTTAAACCCTAAACTAACCATAAACCCTAAGCTAACCCTAAACCCTAAACCCTAAATCGTAAAGCTTAAACCCTAAAAACCCTAAACGTAAAAGCTTAAACACTAAACCCTCAACCTGAAACCCTAAACCCTAAACCCTAAAACCTAAATCTGAACCCTAAAATCTAAAACCTAAACATAAACACAAAAAAACTTAAAAAAACCTAAACCTAAGTAAAATAAAAACCTAAACTAAAACATAAACCTAAACCAAAACCTAAAAAATAAGAACTAAAATAAAATAATATAAACAAAAACCTAAACTTAACTAAAAATAAAATAAACCTAAAAATAAAAAATGTAAATAAAATAAAAGTAAAAGTAAAATAAAAATAAAATAATCCTAAAATAAAATAAAATACAAACTAAATAGATATCTAAACCTAAAAACTAAACCTATAAATAAATAATAAATAAAACCTATACCCTAAACTAAAAAAAAAACTTAAACCTAAAATAAACATAAACCTAAACTAAAATAAATAAAATCTAAACCTAAACCTAAAATAAACAAAACCTAAACCTTAAACTAAATAAAAGAAAATAAACTAAAATAAACCCAACTACAAAAACCTTAAAATAAACCTAGAAGCCTAAACCTTAAAAAATGAATCAAAACCTAAACTTAAACCTAAAAAAAACTAAACCTAAAATAAAAATAAAATAAACAAAATATAATAAACCTAAACTTAAACCTAAACCTAAAAAATAAACTAAAATTAAAAACTTAAACAAAAATAAATAAACCTAAAATAAATAAACTAAACTAAAAATAATAATAATAAACATAAATAAATTAAAAGATAAAATAAACTAAAATAATTAAAAAATAAACTAAACTAAATAAAATAAAATAAATTAAAAATAAACTTAAACCAAAACTAAAAAATAAAACCTAAAAATAAACCAAAAATAAAAACCAAAAACCTAAACCTAAAAAATAAAATAAATACCTAAACCAAAATTTAAAAATAAAAAATAAAACCTAAACCTAAAATATAAAAAAAAAAAAATAAAACTCGGCTAAAAAATAAATGTAAACCTAAAAAATAAATTAAAAGAAAAAACCTAAACTTAAAAAATATAACTAAAATAAATAATCAAAATTAAATAAAAATAAAAAGATAAACACACATAGAAATAAAAAATAAAATAAACTTAAATAAATATAAATAAACTAAATAATCTAAATGAAGAAAAGAAGAAATATTGAATCTAAAATTGTACTCTGTTAAAAAAAAATGACAAATCCCTAAACTCTAAACTAAAACTTGAATCGTAAACCTAAACCCCAAACCTCAACCCTAAACCATAAAACCTAAACCCTAAAACCTTTAACCTTAAACCCTAAACCCTAAAACCTAAACCCTAAACACTACAAAAACAAACTTCTTATACCTCCAAAAAATCATGAAACTAAACCTAAACAAAATAAAACCTAAAAATAAAATAATAAAAAACTCTAAACCCTAAACTCTAAACTCTAAAACCCTAAACCCTAAAACCTAAACCCTAAACCCTAAAAACCTAAATCATAAACCCTAATCATTAAAATAACCTTAAACTTAAACTCAAAATCCTAAATACCTTAAACCCACCACCCTAAACCCCAACCTCTACTAAACCTTAAACTAGAAAACCCTAAAACCATAAATCCTAAACCTAAACCATAAACTAAATCCTAAACCCAACCTAAACCAAAAACCACAAACCCCACTAAACCCTAAACCCTAAAATTACCTTAAACCCTAAGATAACATTAAACCCTAAACCCTAAACCCTAAACCCTAAACCCTAAACCCTAAACCCTCAACCCTAAACCCTAAACCCTCAATATTGTTTTGGTTTCCTACCTGGCCTTTTTTTTATAATTGTTTTATACTTCACCACATTATCTGGGGCTTGCTAATTTGGATTTACCTACTGGTTGTATTTACTCATGCTTCTACTTGACATTCATATTCATTGTTGTGGTCATATCAATACTATGGTGGATGTGGCCGAGATTTTCATCTAGTTTGGGATGTTGTTGACTCTACATTCTCATGCTTTGTTGACATTAGTTGGTGGTACTTATCTTATAAGGGATTGGTGGCATCCCTTTTTCATTCAGATCTATGATGTCTTCTTTTCTATAGTGCATGTGGCTATATTTTGGGTATGCAGGTACTAAAGGCCATATGAATTCCTCCCATTAGCAGCTATTCCACATCAAGTATGTGGGTTATGATGGCTGGGATGATTTCACTCATCATTTGGCAGGTAGTAACACTTATGATGTAACCCTTCATTGGAAGTTTGGATGCTCATGTTTGTGGCTGCCCCAATTTTGTGTGACTGAGCTTGAGCCCGTTCTGACACACTCTTCTATAATTCTCTCATACTATTCTACTTTTACTTTTACTTTGATTTATATCACTTTAATTGTGCTAACTCTTTCTTTTAGATGTTTGCAAACTCTTTGCTGTTCTAAGGTTGGCTTCTTCTCCAATGGAGGAATAGGTTTCTCTCATCCTCAAGATCTTATGATGAAGATGGTCCAAAGGCTTTCCTTTTTTATCAATTTATATATGTTGCTTTCCTTTCCCTTTTGCTTTGTTTTGATTGTACTTAGACAGGGGATTTACTCTCTAGGTTATTTGTAGCTCTTTGAGCAGTAGTTCTTGAGTTTATCCCCTCTTAAGGACCTTGTAACCTTTTTTTGTGGCAATAAAATCCCCCTATATGGGGTTCCCCCCAAAAAAAACCCTAAACCCTCAACCATAAATCCCTAAATCCTAAAATCTAAAGTAACAAAGGCTAAAGCTTACCTAAAACCTAAATCCTAAACTAACAAGCCCTAGCTAACCCTAATCCCTAAAATTAAGACCAAAGCCTAAACTACCCACAAAGCTAAACAATAAACCCTAAATCCTAATAGACCCTCTGTAAACTTAAACCCTATAAACCTTAAAAAAACTGCCACCAAAGCTGACCCTAAAAACTCGGATCCTGAGAAACTTAAAACTTAAACCCACCCTAAACCCTAAACCTAAACCCTAAATCTAAAATAATACCCTAACCCTAAAAACTAAAACCATAAACCCTATAAACCCTTTGCACCAGCTACCCTAAACTCAACCCTCACAAATACACACCTAAACCTAAACCTTAAATCCTAAACCTAAACCTAAACTCTACATCACTAACATCCACTCTAAACCCTAAACTGGGCTCCAAAATACTAAAACTAAACCCTAAAATAAAACCCAACTTGAAACCTAAATTGTGGATAAAGCTTACCAGGCCCTAATCCTTCTCCCACTACCTACCTACCCTAAACCTCCCACCAAACCCAGACCAAAAAGTGAAACCCTAGTCAGAGCCATGGGCCCAGGCCAGCCTCTAATCTAACTTTAACCACTTACCTGAGCCTAAATCTTACCACAAACCCTAAAGCCTAAACCTCCCCAAACCTAAACTAAACCCTGGGCCCTCTAAAACCATAAACTAAACCCTAAGCAGGCCCCACCTGGTCCTAAACCCTCTCCCAAACATGACTAAAACTAAATAGCTATGGGCCCTAAACCCTAAACTTGATGAGGCCAGGTGAAACCATAAACACTAAACCCTAAGATCTTAAAGCCTGAGCTAAACCCTAAACCCTCTTAAAACTACAAAAACCTAAACCCCAAACCCTAAATCCTAAACCCCAAAAATTGAAAAACTTAAACCTAAACTAAAAATAAACCTAAAATAAAAACTAAATAAAAACATAAACTTAAAAAATAAACCTAAAAAATAAAACCTTAAAATAAATAAACAATAAAACCTAAACTCTAACTAAAAAAACCTAAATAATAATAATAAATAAATTTTAAACTAAAATAAATAAATAAACCTAAACCTAAACCATAAATAAAATAAAATAAACTAGAAATAAACCTAAACCTAAACTAAAAAATAAAACATAAAAATAAACCTAAAATATACACCCTAAACCTAAAAAGTATAATAAAAACCTAAACCTAAAACTAAAAATAAAAAATAAAACCTAAACCTAAAAAATAAAACAAAAATAAGACTAAACTAAAAAAAAATAAACCTAAACCTAAACTTAAATTTAAAAAATAAACTAAATTAAATAACCTAAACTAAAATAAATAAACCTAAAATAAATAAACTAAATAAATAAAAAAAATAAAGAAAATTAAAAAAATAAAATATACTAAAATAAATAAATAATAACCTAAAATAAATAAAAAATAAACTAAATAAACGTAAAACTACCAGTTTACATAATTTTAAAAAATAGAAAAATAAAAATAATAATAAATAATAAAAAAACCGTAAACCCTAAACCTTAAACCCTAAACCTACAACCTTAAACCCTAAACCCTAAATGCTAAAACCCTAAACCTAAATCCCAAAACCCTAAAATCCTAAACCCTAAACCCTAAACATTAAAGCATAAAACCTACAATCCTAAACCCTAAAAAAAATTTAAAACTAAACCGAAACTTAATAAAACCTAAAAATGTAATAAATAAAAAAATTTCAACTTATAGAAAATAATAAATTAAAATAAAATAAAAACTTGAACTAAAACCAAAACCTAAACCTAAACCTAATCCTAAAATGAAAAATTAAATTAAAAAAACTAAAATAAATTGAAATAAATAAAAACATATACTAAACTAAAATATAAAATAAACCTAAAAATAGAAAACCTAAATAAAATAAAAACTAAACGTAAAATAAAAATAAAATAAACTTAAAATAAAATAAAATAGAAACCTAAATCTAAAAGTAAACCAAAAAATAAATGAAAAATAAACCCTAATCCCAAAACTAAAAAAAACTTAAATCTAAAATAAACAAAATAAAATAAACATAAACCTAAGCTAAAATAAACTAAACTAAAATAAATAAAACCTGAACCTAAACCTAAAATAAACTAAACCTAAACCCTAAACTAAATAAAATAAAATATACTAAAAATTAACCTAAACATAAACTAAAAAATAAAACCTAAAATAAACTTGAAATAGAAATGAAAAACCTAAAACTAATAATAATAAATAAAACCTAAACTTTAAAAATAAAATAAAAATAAAAATAAATTAAAAAATAAACTTAAACCTAAACCCAAACCTAAGAAATAATCTAAAATAAAAAAATTTAAACTAAAAGAAATAAACCTAAAATAAATAAAACAAACTAAATGAATAATCAAAATAAAATAAACTAAAATAAATAAATAATAAACTAAACAAACCTACTGGGTTTTAATTTCTTTTCAAAGAAACCACTAAAATTAACTAAATTAACCTAAACCCTACTAAACACTAGGCACTGACCTAAACCCAACCAATACAACCTACTTACCCACCCTAAACCATAAACCTTAACCCTAAAACCCCAAACCCTATACCCTAAATCCCAAAGCATAAACCCTAAACCACAAACCACTAAACCTAAACCCCAACCCTAAACCCTAAACCCCAACCCTAAACACTAAACCCTAAACCCCAAACTCTAAACCCTAAATGCCAAACCCTAAACCTAAACCTAAAGTAACTAGATAAATAAAAAAATAAACATAAACCATAAAACTTAATAAACCTAAACCTAAACCTAAACCCTAAGAATTGGCAGAACCTTCACGACAAGAACATCATCGTCAACCAGGCTCATTCTAGGTCTGGCGGTGGTTATCATTATGGTGGTGGGGGATCTAGATGTGTTGGTCGATATGGAGGTGGTGGTTGGAGCAGTGGTAATTATGGAGGAGGGTGGAGAGACTAAGGTTATAACCATTGTGGTGGCTGAGGGAGAGATTGGGGATATGATGGTGGATCCCGCTACTCGAGAGGCCAGGGTGGTTCTGATGGGAACTGGAGAAACTAACGAATGGCCAATCCGATCTTCTGCTTATGGAACCGTGTCTTTGTAGTAGAGACGGTTCAAGTTTTCTAGGGTTTTTGATTTTCTCTATGCAAGCTCATTTTTTATCTAAGTCATCGCTTTAGTCTTAGAAAACTTGGTATGTTACTTGGTTGATGAAATTGAAGAGAAGAAATGTTGAATCTAAATTTGTTCTCTGTTAAAAAAAACAAAAATCCTAAACCCTAAACTAAAACTTGAACTCTAGATCTAAATCCTAAACCCTAAACCCTAAATCCTAAACACTCAACTTAAATAAATAAACATAAAATAAAAAAAACTAAACTAAATATAAATAAAAATAAACTCAAATCAAAATAAATAAAATAAAATAAACTAAAATAAATAAATTATAAACTAAATAAACCTAAACCTACAAGTTTACCTAATTTAAAAAATAAATAAAAAATAAATAAAATAACCCTAACCCTAAACCCTAAACCCTAAACCCTAAAACTAACCCTAAACTCTAAACTCTAAACCCTAAACCCTAAACCCTAAACCTAAACCCTATACCATAATACCCTAAACCCTAAACCCTAAATCCTAATCCTAAACCCTAAACCTGTACCCTACTAAACTAAACCAACTGACCCTAAACTTAATCCTTAAACCCAAATAATAAAAAAACCACAAACCAGATCCTCAAACTAAACCTAACTTCCAACCTAACCTAAACTCTAAACCCACTCAAAACTGGGCCTAAATCTTGGGCCCACCTAACCTCTGACCTACCACAAAACCACAACTCCACAGGCCACTCCTTAAACCCACCTAACCCTAAAACTAAACTGGGCTACTGACCACAGACCCTCAGGCTCTAAACTAAAACCCTAATCTAAACTCCAAAATATACTATCCATGACCTACCCTGGGCTTGGACTCCCTTAAACCCTAAAACTAATGACCATGGGCACCAGGCTCTAAACTAAAACCTAAACCCACCCAAACCTACCACTTACCCAACCTAAATCTTATAAACTAAAACCTAAATAAATAAAAAAACCTAAACCTAAACAAAATATAAAATGAAATAAAATAGAAACCTAAACTAAAACCAAAACTTAAACCTAAAAATAAAATAAAATAAACTAATAAAAACTAAACTAAAATAAAATAAATAAAAACTTTGAATAAACTAAAAAATAAAATAAACTTAAGAATATAAAAACCTAAATAAATTAAAAAGTAAACCTAAAATAAACCTAAAATAAAATAAAATAAAAACTAAATAAAAACTAAGACCTAAAAAATAAACCTAAAAATAAATAAAAAATAAAACCTATAACCTAAACTAAAAAAACCAAAACCATAAATAAAAATAAATTAAATAAAATAAAATTAACTTAAACCTAAACTAAAATAAACTAAACAAAAATAAATAAAACATAAACATAAACCTAAAATAAACTAAACCTAAACCCTAAATGAAATAAAATAAAATAATCCTAAACCTAAACTAAAAAAGAGAACCTAAAATAAAAACCAAAAACCTAAACCTAAAAAAGTAAAATAAAAACCTAAACATAAACTTAAAAATAAAAAATAAAACCTAAACCTAAAAAATAAAATAAAAATGAAAGTAAACTAAAAAATAAAAATAAACCTAAACATAATCCAAAAAATAAACTAAAATAAAAAGCCTAAAGTAAAATAAATAAACCTAAAGATCATAAACTAAATTAGATAAAATTTAAAAATAAAATAAACTAAATAAACCAAAACCTACCAGTTTAGTTAATTTTTTTTTAAAAAGGCCCTAAACCTTAAACCCTAAGCCGTAAACCCAAAATCCTAAACCTTAAACCTAAGCCCTAATCTTACAACCCTAAAACCTAAATCTAAACCTAAAAACAAAATAAAAATAAAACACAACTAAAAGATAAGCCTAAACCTAAACCTAAAAAATAATCTAAAATAAAAAAAACTAAACTAAATTAAATAACCTAAAATAACTAAATTAAACTAAATAAAATTTTAAAATAAACATAAATAAAAATTAAAGTTCAAATAGATAAAAATAAATAAAAAAAGAACTAAATAATCTAAATAAACAAAGGATGAAATGTTAAATCTCAATTTGTTCTCTATTAAAAAAATAACCAAAAACCTTAATTCCTAAACTAAAACATGAACCCTAAACCTAAAACTTAAACCCTAAACCCTAAAAACCCTAAACCTTAAACCCTAAACCCTAAAGTCTAAACCTTAAACCCTAAACCAAAAAAAACCCTAAACCTTAAACAATAACATAACCCTAAACCTTAAACCCAAAACCATAAACCCTAAAAACCTAAAAACATAAACCTAAAAAAAACCAAACCTAAACATAAAATAAATAAATAAAATATAAACAAAAATAAAATTAAATAAAGTAAAAGCATAAGCTAAAACCAAAACCTAAACCTAAAAAGAAAATAAAAAAATAAAAACTAAATAAAAATAAAATAAATAAAAACCTAAACTAAACTAAAAAAATTAAAAACCTAAATAAAATAAAAGCTAAACATATAATAAAAATAAAATAAACCTAAAATAAAATAAAAAAATAACAAAATAAAAACCTAAACATAAAAATAAACTTAAAATAAAATTTAAAATTAAATAAAAAAACAAAATGTAAACCCTAAACAAAAAAAAACCTAATCTAAAATAAACAAAATAAAATAAGCATAAACATAAACTCCAATAAACTAAACTAAAATAAATAAAACATAAACCTAAACCTAAAGTAAACTAAACCTACACCCTAAACTAAATAAAATAAAATAAACTGAAAAAAAAACCTAAACATAAACTAACAAATAAAAATTAAAAATAAACCTAAAATAAAAACTTATAACCTAAACCTAAACTTAAAAAAATAAAATAAAATTCTAAACCTAAACCTAAAAATAAAAAATAATACCTAAACCTAAAAAATAAAATAAAAATAAAACTAAACTTAAATAAACATAAACCTAAACCTAAACCAAAAAAATAAACAAAAATAAAAAACCTAAACTAAAATAAATAAACCTAAATTAAATTAACTAAACTAAATCAAAATAAAATAAAATAAACTAATATAAATTAAAAATAAACTAAATAAACCTAAACCTACATGTTTACTAAATTTAAAAAAAAAACTACAAACCCTCTAAAACCTATATCTACTAAAATAAAAAAAATAAACCGATAAAATAAACTAAAATATAATAAATAAAAACCTAAACTAAACTAAAAAAATTAAACAACCCTAACAATAAAAAACCTAAATAAAATTAAAACTAAATGAAAAATAAACATAAAATAAAATAAAAACTAAATAAAAATCTAAGCCTAAAAAATAATCATAAAAATAAAAAAATAATACCTAAACACTAAACTAAAAAAATGAAACCTAAAATAAAAATAAAGTAAACAAAATAAAGTAAACCTAAACTTAAACTAAAATAAATAAAACCTAAACTAAATAAAAGGTAATAAACTAAAAAAAACTAAAAACTAAACTAAAAAATAAAACCTAAAAATTAACCTAAAATAAAAACCTAAGACTTAAACCTAAAAAATATTATAAAAACCTAAACCTAAACCTAAAAATACAAAATAAAACCTAATCCTAAAAAATAAAATAAAAATAAAACTAAGCTAAAAAATAAACCTAAAGCTAAACCTAAACCTAAAAAATAAACTAAAATAAAAAACCTAAACTAAAATAAATAAACCTAATTAATTAAACGAAACCAAATAAAAATAAAAATAAACCTAAATCAAAATAAAAAGTAAAGTAAATGAAAATAAATAGAAAATAAACTAAATAAACCTAAGCCTACCAGTTTACTTAATTAAAAATAAAATAAAATAATAAAAAACCATATCCCTAAACCTTAAACCCTAAAACTAACCCCTAAACCCTAAACTCTAAACCCTAAAACCCTAAACCCTAAAACTTAAACCCTTAATCCTACACCCTACAACCTGAAACCATAAACCCTAAAGTATAAACCCTAAACCCTAAATCCCAACCCCTAAACCCTAAACTAACCCTAAACGCTAAACCCTAAATATAAAACCCAAACCCCTACCATAATCCTAAACCTTAAACCCTAAAGCTTAAACCCTAAAACCATAAACCCTAAACCCTAAACAATAAAAATAGTAAACCCTAAACCTTAAACCCTAAACCCTAAATCTAAAAATCTTAAACCCTAAACCCTAAACCCTAAACACTAAAAATCCTAAACCCTAAAGCCTATACCCTAAACCCTAAACTAACCCGAAACCTTAAGCTAACTTTAAACCCTAAACTCCAAATCCTAAACTAGCCCTAAACCCTAAACCCTATACCCTAAGCTAATCCTAAACCCTAAACTAGCCCTAAAACCTAAAAACCCAAAATCCTAAAGCTTGATCCCTAAATACTAAAACCTAAACCCTAAACCTTAAACCCTAAAAACCAAAAAACCTAACCCAAAACCTAAAAACCTAAAAACCAAAAAATATAATAAATAAAAACCCACAACCTAAATAAAATAAAATTAATAATTTCAAATATTTAAACCTAAACCTAAAAGTAAAATAAAATAAACTAATAAAAATAAACAAATATGAAGTAAATAAAAACCTAAACTAAATTAAAAAATAAAATAAACCTAAGAATAAAATAAATAAATAAAATGAAAACTAAATGTAAAATAAAAATAAAATAAACCTAAAATATAAAAAAGTAAAAACTAAATAAAAAATTAAATCTAAAAATAATTAATAAATAAAATCTAAACCCAAAAAAAAACCTAAACCTAAAATAAAAAAAATAAACAAAATAAAATAAACCTAAACCTAAACCTAAACCTAAAAAAATAAACTAAAATAAAAGAATTAAACAAAAATAAATAAACCTAAAATAAATAAACTAAACTAAAAATAATAATAATAAACATAAATAAATTAAAAAATTAAATAAACTAAAATAATTGAAAAATAAACTAAATATACCTAAACATACTAAACGAAATAAAATAAAATAAACTAAAAATAAACCTAAACCTAAACTAAAAAATAAAACCTAAAAATAAACCAAAAATAAAAAAACTAAAACCTAAACCTAAAAAACAAAATAAAAACCTAAACCTAAACCTAAAAATAAAAAATAAAACTTAAACTTAAAATATAAAAAAAATAAAACTCAGCTAAAAAATAAAGCTAAACAAAAATAAATAGAACTAATATAAATAATCTAAATTAAATAAAAGAAATAAACATACATAAAAAAAATAATAAATTAAACTTAAATAAATATAAATAAGCTAAATAATCTAAATGAAGAAAAGAAGAAATGTTGAATTTGAATTTGTTCTCTCTTAAAAAAAAAAAGACAACCCTAAACCCTAAACTAAATCTTGAACCCTAAACCTAAAACCTAAACCCTAAACCCTAAACCCTAAATCCTAACCCTAAAACTTTAAACCGTAAACCCTAAACCCTTAAACCTAAACCCTAAATCCTAAACCCCAAACCCTAAACCCTAAACACTAAACCCTAAACTAACCCTAAACCTTAAACCCAAAACCCAAAACCTTAAAAAGTCATGAAACTAAACCTAAAAAAAATAAAACCTAAAAATGAAATAAATAAAAAACCCTAAACTCTTAAACTAAAATAAACTAAACACTAAAACCCTAAACCGTAAAACCTAAACCCTAAAGTCTAAATCCTAAAACCCTAAACCCTAAAACTTAAACCCTAAACCCTAAACTCTACAACCGTAAATCGTAAACCCTAAACCTTAAACCTTAAACTTAAAACCCTAAACTAACCCTAAACCCTAAACCCTAAACCCTAAACTCTAAATCCTAAACCCTAAATCCTAAACCCAAAAACTCTAAACCCTAAACTCTGAAAACCTAAACCTTAAAGCTAAAACCCTAAACCCTAAATTTATAGTAAACCCTAAGCTAACCCTAAACCCTAAACCCTAAACCCTTAACTAACCTTAAACCCTAAACCCTAAACCCTAAACCCTAAACCCTTAACCATAAAACCCTAAACCCTAAAATCTAAAGAACCCTAAACTCTTAAAACCCTAAACCCAAAGGCCTAAACACAACCTTAAACCCTAAATCCTTAACTAATCATAAACCCTAACCTAACCAAAAACCCTAAAATTAATAAACCCTAAAGCCTAAATACTAAACCCTGAAGCCCAAACAATAAACCCTAAACCCTAAACTTTAACCCATAAATCCTAATCCATAAAAATAATAAACCCTAAAGCTTAAACACTAAACCCTAAACTGTAAACTTAAAACCCTATATCGTAAAACTTAAAAACCCTTTACCCTAAAGCCTAAAGCCTAAAGCCTAAACCCTAAACTAAAACCTGAACCCTAAACTAAAAACCTAAAACCTAAACCCCAAACCCTAAACCCTAAACTTTAAACTAACTCTAAACCCTAAATATAATATTAATAAACCCTAAAGCCTAAACACTAAACCATAAACCCTAAAATTTAAACACTAAACCATAAACCCTAAAAACCTTTTACCCCAAAGCCTAAACCCTAAATTTGAAACCTACATCCTAAACTAACCTTAAACCCTAAACCCTAAACTTAAACCTAAATCCCCTAAACCCTAAACCCTAAACCATAACCCTAACACTAAACCCTAAGACATAAACCCTAAACCCTAAATACTAAAAACCCTAAACCCTAAACTCTAAACCCTAAAAACCCTAGACCTTAAAGCCTAAACCTTAAACCCTAAACTAACCCTAAATACTACCTAACCCTAAACCCTAAACCCTAAACTAACTTGAAACCCTAAACCCAAACACTAACCCTAAACCCTAAACCCTAAATCCTAAACCCTAAAACCCTAAACCCTGAAAACCCAAAACACTAAGGCCTAAACCCTAAACCGTAAAACTTAAACTCTAAATCCTAAATTAACACTAAACCCTTACCTAACCCTAAACTCTTAAAACCATAAACCCTAAAGCCTAAACACTAAACCCTAAACCCTGAACTTTAAACCCTAAACCATAAAGCCTTAAAAACATAAAACCTAAAGCCTAAACCTTAAACCCTCAGCAAATCTTAAATCGTAAACCTTAAAACCTAAAAACCTTAAAACATAAAGCTTAAGCACTAAATCATAAACCCTAAACCCTAAACCCTAACCTTAAATGGTAAAGCCAAGCCCTAAATCCTAAATCGTAAACCCTAAAACCCTAAACCCTAAACCTTAAACCCTAAAACCTGCAACCCTAAACCCTAAACCCCAAACCCAAAACCCTAAACCCAAAAAATTGAAAAACCAAAACCAAAACTAAATAAAACCTAAAAATAAAATAAATAAAAAAACCTAAACCTAAAAAATAAATAAAATAAAATAAAATAAAAAGGTAAACTAAAATAAAAATATAATTCCTAAACACTAAACCATAAAAAAGTTAAAAACCTAAAGCTAAACAAAATAAAACCTAAAAATAAAGTAAATAAAAAATGTAAACCAAAATAAAATACAAAAATAAAATAAAATAAAGCTAAACTAAAACCTAAACCTAAACCTAAACCTAAACCTAAACCTAAAAGAAAATAAAAAATAATAAAACCTAAGATAAAATAAAATAAAATAAAAACAAAACTAAATTAAAAAATAAAAAACCTAAATAAAATAAAAACTAAACCTAAAACAAAAATAAAATAAACTTAAAATAAAATAAAAAAAAACTAAATAAAAATGTAAACCTAAAAAATAATCCTAAAAAAAACCTTAAAATAATTAAACAATAACACTTAAACAATAAACTAAAACCAAAACCTAAACGTAAAATAATAATAAAATAAATTTAAACCTAAACTAAAATAAATAAAACTTAAACCTAAACCTAAACAATAAATAAAATAAAATAAATTGAAAATAAACCTAAACTTAAACTAAAAATTAAAATAAAAAAATAAACATAAATAAATACCAAAAAATTAACCTAAAAAAATAAAATAAAAACCTAAACCTAAAACTAAAAATAAAAAAATACAACCTAAACCTAAAAAATAAAATAAAAATAAAACTAACTAAAAAATAAACCTAAACCTAAACATAAAGTTAAAAAATAAACTAAATTGAAAAACTTAAACTAAAATAAATAAACCTAAAATAAATAAACCAAACTAAATAAAAATAAAAATAAACATAAAGAAAATTGAAAAATAAAATAAACTAAAATAAATAAAAAATAAACTAAATAAACCTAAACCTAGTAGTTTACTTAATTCAAACAAAATATAAGCAAAAAAATAATAAAAATAAATAAAAAAACCATAAACCCTAAACCATAAACCCTAAACCATAAACCCTAAACCTACAACCATAAACCCTAAACCCTAAATGATAAAACCCTAAACCTTAAACCTAAATCCCAAAATATTAAAACCCTAAACCCTAAACCTTAAACCTTAAACCATAAAACCTACAACCCTAAATCCTAAACCCTAAACCCCAAACCCTAAACACTAAACCCTAAACCCTAAACACTAAAAACCTAAAAATTTAAACCTAAACTTAATAAAACCTAAAAATGTAATAAATAAAAAAAATCTAAACTTAAAGAAAATAATAAAATAAAATAAAATGAAAATCAGAACTAAAACCGAAACCTAATCCTAAACTTGTTCAAAAAAACAAAAATTAAATTAAAATAAAAACAAAAATAAATTAAAATAAATAAAAACCTAAACTAAACTAAAATATAAAATAAACCAAAAAATAAAAACCTAAATAGAATAAAAACTAAATGTAAAATAAAAATAAAATAAAATCAAACTAAAATAAAATAAAAACCTAAAATAAACCTAAAAATAAATAAAAAATAAATCCTAATCCCTAAACTAAAAAAAAACATAAATCTAAAATAAAGAAAATAAAATAAACCAAAACCTAAACTAAAATAAACTAAACTAAAATAAATAAAACCTAAACCTAAACCTAAAATAAACTAAACCTAAACCCAAAACTAAATAAAATAAAATATACTAAAAATAAACTGGACAAACTGACGAATGGAGGCGATTGAGGAGGTGGTGGTTATCATTGTGGTGGTTGGGGTTCTAGAGGTGCTGGTGGATATGGAGGTGGTGCTTGGAGTAGTGGTGATTATGGAGGAGGGAGGAGAGACTGAGGTTATAGCCATTATGGTAGCTGAGCGAGAGATTGGGAATATGATGGTGGATCCTGCTACTTGAGAGGCTAGGGTGGTTCTGATGGGAACTGGACAAACTGAATAATGGCTGATCCAATCTACTGCTTATGGAAATGTGTCTTTCCATTAGAGATGGTTCAAGTTATCTAGTGTTTTTGATTTGCTCTATGCAAGCTCATTCTTTATCTATGTCATTGCTTGAGTCTTAGAAAACTTGGTGTGTTACTTGCTTGATGAAATCGAAGAGAACAAATGTTGAATCTAAATTTGTTCTCTATTAAATAAAAATAAAAATCCTAAACCCTAATCTAAAACTTGAACTCTAAACCTAAATCTTAAACCCTAAACCCTAAACCCTAAACACTAAAATCCTAAATCTAAAACCCTAAACCATAAACCCTTAACCCCAAACCCTAAACCCTAAACCCTCAACCCTAACTAAAAAGCTAAAAATCTACACCTAAACTAAATATAATAAAATAAACTAAAAAAACCTAAATCAAAATGAAAAAAATAAAACCTAAAATAAAAACCTAAAACCTTAACCAAAAAAATAAAATAATAACCTAAACCTAAACTTAAAAATAAAAAATGAAACGTAAACTTAAATAATAATATAAAAATAAATCTTAACTAAATAATAAACCTAAACCTAGAACTAAACCTAAAAAATAAATTAAGTAGAAAACCTAAACTAAAATAAATAAACTAAATTAAATAAAAATAATAAAATAAACCTAAATTAAAATAAATAATAAAATAAACTAAAATAAATAAACTAAACTAAATTGCTTATTTTTTTAAAAAAACCCTAAACCCTCAACCCTAAAATTAACCCTAAACGCTTAACCTACAACACTAAACCAACAATCCTAACTCTAAACCCTAAAGCCTAAACCCTAAATAATGCTAAACCCTAAAAAATAGTAAACCCTAAACCCTAAACACTAAACCCTATAGATAAGGGATTTACTCAGGCAGATTGTAGCTCTTTGAGCAATAGTTCTGGAGTTTATCCACTTTAAGAACCTTATATCTCTCTTTTTCTGGCAATAAAATACCCTTACATGGGGCTTCCCGAAAAAAAAATAAAAATAAAAATAAAAATAAAAACCCTAAACCCTAACCATAAACCTTAAACCCTAAAAGCATAAGCCCTAAAACCCTTAAACCATAAACCCTAAACCCTAAACCCTAAATCCTAAACTCTAGCCTTAAACCATAACCCCAAACCTCAAACCCTAAACCTAAACCTAAAGTAACTAAATAAATTAAAAAATAAACCTAAGCCCAAAAACCAAATAAACTTAAACCCTAAGAATGGGCAGAACTTTGATGACAAGAACATCACCGTCAAACAAACTTAATCTAGATCTGGTGATGGAGGCAAAGGTGGAGGCGGCAGTTATCGCAATGGTGGTTGGGGATTTGGAGGTGTTGGTGGATATGGAGGTGGTTGTCGGAGGAGCAGTAGTTATGGAGGCGAGAAGAGTGACGGAGGTTACAACTGTGGTGGTGGCGGAGGGAAAGATCGAGAATATGATGGTGGATCCAACTACTCGAGAGGCCTAGGAGGTTTTCATGGGAACTAGAGAAAATGAAGAATGACCGATTCAATCTGCTACTTAAGGAACTGTGCCTTGGGTTTTGATCTATGTTGTCGCTTATGTCTTAGAAAACTTAGGGTGTTACTTGGTTGATGAAATCAAAAAGAAGAAATTTTGAATCTAAATTTGTTCTATGTTAAAATAAAATAAAATCCAAAAACCCTAAACCCTAAACTAAAACTTGAAGCCTAGACCAAAAACCTAAGCGCTCAACCCAAAACCCAAAACCCTAAAAACCATAAACCCTGAACCCTAAACCCTAAACCCTAAAGCTTAAACCCTAAATCCTAAACCCTAAACCCTAGACCCTAAATCCCAAACTCAAAACACCAAACTCTAAAGCCTGAACCCTAAACCCTAAAAGCTAAAAATCTAAACCTAAACTAAATAAAATAAAATAAACTTCAAACAAACCTAAACCTAAACTAAAACATAAAACCTAAAAATAAACCTAAAATAAAAACCTAAAACTTTAGCCTAAAAAAATAAAATAAAAACCTAACCCTAAACCTAAAAATAAAAAAATAAACCCTAAACCTAGGCCTAAACCTAAACAATAAACTAAAATAAAAAACTTATACTTAAATAAATAAACAAAAAATATATAAAAATAATAAAATAAACCTAAATAAAAATAGAAAATAAAATAAACTAAAATAAATAAATAATAAAATAAATAAACTAAACCTACTAGTTTACTTAATTTTTTTTAAAAAAGAAAGCCCTAAACCCTAAAACTAACCCTAAACCCTCAACCTACATTCCTAAAGTTTAAACCCTAAAGCCTAAACCCTAAAAAACCCTAAACCATAAACTATGAAAAATACTAAACCCTAAACCATAAATCCTAAACCATAACCCAAAACCCTAATCCCTAAACCCTAAACCCTAACCCTAAACCCTACCCTAAAAGCATAACCCTAAATTGCTAAACCCCTAAACCCTAAAATCAAAACCTTAAACCCTAAACCCTGAACCCTAAACCCAAACTCTAATCCTAAACCTAAGGTAACTAAATAAATTAAAAAATAAACCTAAACCCTAAAACCTAATAAACCTAAACCTAAATCTAAACCCAAAGAATGCTTAGAACATTGACAGCAGGAACATCACCGTCAATCAAGCTCAGTCCAGATCTGGCAGTCGAGGCGAAGGTGGAGGAGGCAGTTATCGCAGTGGTGGTGGGGCATCTGGAGGTGATGATGGATATGGAGGTGGTGGTCGAAGCTGTGGTGGTTATGGAGGTGGGAGGAGTGACGGAGGTTACCACCATAGTGATGGCAGAGGGAGAGATTGAGGATATGATGGTGCATCCCGCTACTCGAGAGGTCTTGGTGGTTTTGATGGGAACTAGAGAAACTAAAGAACGGTCAATCTGATCTGTTGCTTATGAAACTGTGTCTTTGGTTTTCCTCTATGCATGTTCATTTTGATCTATGTCGTCACTTATGTCTTAGAAAACATGGTGTGTTACTTGGTTTATGAAATCAAAAGAAGAAATGTTGAATCTGAATTTGTTCTATGTTAAAATAAAAAAAAGCCAAAAACCAAAAACCCTAAACTAAAACCTTAACCCTAGACCTAAAACCTAAACCCTCAACCCTAAACCCTAAACACTAAAAACCAAAAACCCTAAACCCTAAACCCTAAAACCTAAACCTTAAATCCTAAACCATAAACCCTAAACCCTAAACCCCAAACCCTAAACCCTAAAAAGCTAAAAAATCTAAACTAAACTAAATAAAACCTAAAAGTAAAATAAATAAAAAAACCTAAACATAAATAATATAAAAAATGAATTAAAATAAAAACCTAAGCTAAAACTTAAACCTAAACCTAAATCAAAACCTAAAAAACAAAATAAAATAAAAAATAAAAACTAAACTAAAATAAAATAAATAAAAATTGAAACTAAACTAAAAAATTAAAACCTAAATAAAATAAAAATTAAACCTAAAATAAAAATAAAATAAACCTGAAATAGAAAAAAATAAATAAAAACCTAAACTTAGAAATAAACTTAAAAATAAAACCCAAAAATAACTAAATAATAAAACCTAAAGGCTAAACTTAAAAAAACTTAAATCTAAAATCAAAATAAAATAAACCTAAACCTAAACTAAAATAAAATAAACTAAACATAAACCTAAACCTAAACCCTAAATAAAATAAAATAAACTTAAAATAAACCTAAACCTAAACTAGAAATAAAACTTAAATATAATCCTAAAATTAAAACCTAAAACCTAAACCTAAGAAAAAAACCCAAAACCTAAACATAAAAATAAAAAAATAAAACCTAAAGCTAAAAAAAAATAAAAATAAAACTAAACTAAAAAATAAACTTAAACAAAAACATAAACCTAAAAAATAAACTAAAATAAAAAACCTAAACTAAAATAAATAAACTAAACTAAAATAAATAAAAATAAACCTAAATAAAAACAAAAAATAAACTAGATAAACTAAATAAACATAAACCTACCAATTTACCTAATTAAATAAAGATAAAATAATAATAATAATAAAATAAAATAACCTTTAACAATAAACCCTAAACCCTAAAACTAATCTTAAACCCTAAATAGTGAACACCAAACTTAAAACTCTAAACCCTAAACCCTAAACCCTAAACTGAAACCCTAAACCTTAAACCCAAAAACCGTAAACCCTAAACTATAAACCTTAAACCCTAAATCCTAAAACCTAAAACCTACAACCCTAAACCCTAAACCCTAAACATAAACCCTAAACCCTAAACCCTAAACCCTAAACACTAAACCCTAAAAACCTAAAAACCTAAATCTAAACTAAATATAACGAAAAAAGAAAATAAATATAAAATCTTAAAGCTAAATAATATCAAAAAATAAAAAAGTAAATAAAAACTAAAACTAAAATCTAAACCTAAACCTAAACATAAACCTAAAAATAAAATAACATAAAACTAAAACTAAAATAAAATAAAATAAATAAAAACCTAAACTAAACAAAAAATTAAAATTAACCTAAAAGTAAAAACTTAAATAAAATAAAAACTAAACGTAAAATAAAAATAAAATAAACCTAAAATAAAATGAAATAAAAACTAAATAAAAACCTAAAACTAAAAAATAAACCTAAAAATAAATAATAAATAAAATCGAAACACTAAATTAAAAATAAACTAAACCTAAAAAAGAGAAACCAAAATAAACCTAATCCTAAACAAAAATAAACAAAACTTAAACATAAATCTAAAATAAAGTAAACCTAAACCCTAAACTAAATAAAATAAAATAAACTAAAATTAAACCTAAACCTAAACTAAAAAATTAAACCTTAAAATAAACCTAAAATAAAAGCCTAAAATCGAAACCTAAAAAAATAAAATAAAACCCTAATCCTGAACCTAAAAATAAAAAATAAAACCTAAACTTATAAAATAAAATAAAAATAAAACTAAACTAAAAAATAATCATAAACCTAAACCTAAACAAAAAATACAAAAATAAAAACCTAAACTAAAATAAATAAACCTAAAATAAATAAACTAAACTAAATAAAAATAATAAAACTAAATAAAATAAAATAAATAAAAATAAATAAACTAAATAAACTTAAACCTACCGATTTACTCTTTTTCTACAAAACCCTAAACCGTAAACCCTAAACACTAAACCCTAAATCTTAAACCCTAAACCTTAAACCCTAAACCCTAAAACTAATAATAAAACATAAACCCTAAACCTACAACCCTAAACCCTAAACCCTAAACACTAAACAAACCCTAAACCCTAAACCCTAAACCATAAAAACCCTAAACCCTAAAGCCTAAACCCTAAGCTAAGTCTAAACCCTAAACCCTAATCATTAAAACCTAAAAACTTAAAAATTTAAACTTAAACTAAATAAAACCTAAAAATTTATTTAGTAAATAAAAACCTTAACTTAAATAAAATGAAATAAATAAAAACTTAAACTAAACCTAAACTTAAACCTAAAAATAAAATAAACTAAACTAAAATAAAAAAATAATAACCTAAACTAAACTAAAAAAATAAAATAATCGTAAGAATAAAAAACCTAAATAAAATAAAAAATAAACCTAAAATTAAAATAAAATAAACTTAAAATAAAATAAAATAAAAACTAAAAAGAAAACTAAACCTATAAAATAAACCTAAAAATAAATATTGAAATAAATAAAAATAAAACCTAAATTGTAATATAAAAGAAAGCTAAGCCTAAAATAAAAATAAAATAAACAAAATAACATAAACTTGTACCTAAACTAAAATATACTAAACTAAAATAAATTAAACCTAAATCTAAACCTAAAATAAACATAACCTAAACTTAAACCTAAAGTATATAATAATATAAATAAACTAAAAAAAAACCTAAACCTAACCTAAGAAAATAAAACCTAAAAGTAACCCAAAAGTAAAAAACCTAAACCTAAAAATAAAAAATAAAATAAAACCTAAAAAATAAAACCTAAGCCTGTAAAATAAAATAAAATAAAACTCAACTAAAAAGTAAACATAAACCTAAACCTAAACCTAAAAAATAAAATAAAATAGATAACCTAAATTAAACTAAATAAACTTATAATAAATAAACTAAAGTAAATAAAAAAAATAAACCTAAATAAAAAGTAAAAAAATAAAATAAACTAAAATAAAAAAAAACTCAAAAACCCTAAATCTTAAACCCTAAACCCTAAACCCAAAACCCAAATCATAAACCCTAAAACCTAAAACCTCGAATCCTAAACCATAAATACTAAACCCTAATCCTAAACCCTAAACCCTAAACCCCAAACCCTAAACCTAAACCTAAAGTACCTAAATAAAGTAAGAAATAAACTTAAACCCTAAAACCTAATTAACCTAAACTTAAACCCTACAAATGCGAAAACCTGATGGCGTGGAACATCACCGCCAACCAGGCTCGCCTAGATCACGGTGGCGCAGGTGGTGGGGGATCTGGAGGTTCTAGTGGATATGGAGGTGGTGGTCAGAGCAGTGGTGGTTATGGAGGTGGGAGGAGCAACGGAGGTTACATCTGTGATGGTGGTGAATGGAGAGATCGGGGATATGATGGTGTATTCTGATACTCGAAAGGTCGGGGTGGTTCTGATGGCAACTGGAGAAACTGAAGAACGGTCGATCCGATCTGCTACTTATGGAACTTTGTCTTTATAGTAGAGATGATTCTAGTTATCTAGGGTTTTTGATTTCCTTTATGCGTGCTCATTTTTGATCTATGTCATCACTTGTGTCTTAGAAAACTTGGTGTGTTACTTGGTTGATGAAATCAAAAAGAAGAAATGTTGAATCTGAATTTATTCTCTATTAAAAAAACCAAAAACCCTAAACCTAAAACCTAAACCCTAAACCCTAAACCCTAAAAACCATAAACCCTAAGCTCTAAACCTAAACCATAAACCCTAAATCCTAAAACACTAAACCATAAACCTTAAAGCCTAAAGGCTAAACCTTAAAACATAACCCTAAACTCTAAACTCTAAAACCCCAAACCCTAAACCCTAAACCCTAAACCCTAAACCATAACCCTAAACCCTAAACTCTATACCCTAAACCTAAACCCTAAACCCTAAAACCTAAAAACCCTAAACCCTAAACACTAAACCCTAAACTTAAAAATATAATAAAATTGAAAATAAAAAACTAAACTAAATTAAAATAAATAAAAGAAATAATCTAAACTATAAAAAACGAAAATAAAATACTTAAATAAAATAAAACCTAAATGTAAAATAAAAGTAAAATAAACTTAAAGTAAAATAAAAATAAAAATTAAAAAAAAGTTAAACCTATTAAATAAACCTAAACAAAAATAAACTAAAAAAACCATAAACCTAAAATAAATAAAATAAAATAAACCTAAACTAAATAAACTAAACTAAAATAAATAAAACCTAAACCTTAAACTCTAAATTAAATAAAATATAATAAACTAAAAATGAACCTAAACCTAAACTAAAAAATAAAACCTAAAAAATAAAATAAAATAAATAAAAATTAGCCTAAAACTAAACTAAAAAATAAAACTTAAAAATAAAACCCTAAAACCTAAACGTAGAAAAATAAAATAAAAACCTAAACCTAAACCTAAAATAAAAATCAAAACCTAAACATAAAAACTAAAATAAAATAAAAATAAACTAAAAAATAAACATAAACCTAAACCTAACATAAAAATTAAATTAAAATAATAAACCTAAACTAAAATAAATAAACATAAAAAATATAAACTAAACTAAATAAAATAAAAATAAAATAAAATAAATAAATAAACTAAATAAACCTACTTGTTTAAAAAATTTTTTTTCAAAAAAAACCATAACCCTAACACTAAATCCCAACATGAACGCTAAACTAACCTTAAAGCAATGACCATAAACTATCTACCTCTAACCCTAAAGGCCCTAGATCCTAAACCTAGTGAGCCCTAAACCTTAAACCACTGAGCCCCTAAACCTGACCTAACTAAACCTTAAACTTAAAGCCTAACAAAAGCTAAGGTGTGGACTTTAAACCCACTAACTATGTGCCCCAGGCCCCAGTCTAAACCCTAAATCCCTGCCCAATCTATTTTACTCCCTAAACCTTAAACCCTAAATATTCAAAACATTAAACCCTAAAGCCTAAACACAAAATGTTAAACCTTAAACCCTAAAAAGTATAAACCCTAAACCCTTAACCCTAAACCCTTAAAAACAATAAACCCTAAACCCTAAAGCCTAAAGCCTAAAACCTAAACCCTAAATCCTAAAAACATAAAGACCTAAACCTAAATAAAATAAAACCAAAAAATAAAATAAAAAAATCATAAACCTAAATAAAATAAAAGATAAAATAAAATAAGAATCTAAACTATAACCTAAACCTAAAACTAAAAATAAAATATAATAAAAAAAATAATAGATGATAACAAAAAAATAAAAACCTAAACAAAAATTAAAAAATAAAATAAACCTAAAATAACATAAAATAAAATAAAAACTAAATAAAAACGTAAACCTAAAAAATAAACATAAAAATACAACCTAAACCCGAAACTAAAAAAAACATAAAATAAAAATAAAATAAAAAAAATAAAATAAAAATAAACTAAAAGAAATTAAACTAAAATAAATAAAACCTAAACCTAAACCTAAAACAACTTAAACTTAAGCCTAAACCTAAACCTCAATTAAATAAAACAAAATAAACTAAAAATAAACCTAAACCTAAACTAAAAAATAAAACCTAAAAATAAACCAAAAATAAAAACCTAAAACCTAAACCTAAAATAATAATTTTAAAACCTAAAACTAAACTTAAAAATAAAAAATAAAACCAAAACCTAAAAAATAAAATAAAAATAAATCTCAACTATAAAATAAATCGAATCCTAAAAAAGAAACTAGAATAAAAAACCTAAACTAAAATAAATAGACTAAACTAAATAAAAATAAAAAATAAACCTAAATAAAAATAAAGTAAACTAAAATAAACCTAAACCTACCAGTTTATTTATTTTTTTTAAAACTTTAAACTTAAATCCTAAACTAAGCTTAAACCCTAAAGCTTAAACCCTAAACCCTAGACACTAAACCCTAAATGGACAACCGTAAACCTTAAACCCTAACCAAAAATCTAAACTGAAACTAAATTAAACTTAGCAAAAAATAAATAAATAAAAAAAGCTAAACCCAAATAAAATAAAATAATAACCTAAACTAAAATATAAACATAAACATAAACCTAAACCTACACTTAAAAAAATAATAAAAATTTAAAACTAAAATAAAAAACCTAAATAAAATAAAATCTAAAATAGAAATAAAATTTTGATAAACCTAAGATAAAATAAAATAAAAACTAAATAAAATTTAAAATGAAAATAAAAAAATTGAATAAATTATAATAAATGAAAAATAAATTTAATAAACCTAAACCTAATAATTTACTTAATTTAAAAATAAAAAAAATAAAAAAACCCTAACCCTAAACCTAACTAACCAGACCCCAAACCCTAAACCCTAGCTAGCCCACTACATTAACCACCTGACTAGGCCCACAAAACATGACCCTACCCTGAGCCACACCTACTGACCCTAAATCCACAATCATTTAAACCATGACCTAAACCCTACCTGGGCCATAAATCATAAAGCTAAAACCTGAGCTAAACTAAATAAAACCTAAAATAAACTAAATAAAACGGACTTGATAAAATAAAATAAATTAAACCTAAACTAAAACTTAAACTTAAACCTAAACTTAAAAATAAAATAGAATAAAAAAATAAAAACTATACTAAAATAAATAAATAAAATCCTAAACTAAACTATAAAATATAATAATCCTAAAAATAAAAATCCTAAATAAAATAAAACCCAAACATAATAAAAATAAAATAAAATAAAAACTAATTAAAAATCTAAACCTAAAAAAAACCTAAAAATAAATAAAACTTAAAACCTAAACCCTATACTAAAAAAAACCTAACCAAAACTAAAATAAATAAAACCTAAAGCAAAACCTAAAATAAAATAAACTTAAACCCTAAACTAAATAAAATAAAATAAACCTAAACATAAACTAAAAAATAAAACTAAAAATAAAGCTAAAATAAAAACTTAAAAAAATAAAATAAAACTAAACATAAACTAAACATAAAATAAAATTTAAACCTAAAAAAATAAAATAAAAATAAAACTAAACTAAAAAATAAACATAAACCTAAACCTAAAAAATAAACTAAAATAAAAAATGTAAAAAAAATAAACCTAAAATAAAAAAAACTAAACTAAATTAAAATAATAAATAAACCTAATTAGAAATAAAAAATAAAATAAACTAAAATAAATAAAAAATAACCTAAATAAACTAAATAAATAAAAACCTATTGGTTTACTTAATTCTTTTTTTAAAAAAATAACCATAAACTCTAAACACTAAACTTTAATCTCTAAATCCTAAACCCTACACCCTAAGCCCACCTTAGGTTACCCCCTGAGCCTAAAACCCTACCCCACCCTAGGCCAGGCTGAATCCTAAACCCTAAAAGGCCTGAAACCCTGAGCCCTAGGCATGAGCCAGATTACTAAAATACAAACCCCAGAACCTGAGCCATAAACCAAGGCTTTAAAGCTGAGCCCTAAACCACTAAGCCACTAAAACTAGGCCCCAGGCGGACCCTGAGCCACAGACCTGGCCCAACTGACCTTAATGCTAACTAAACTGATAACCTAAAACCTAAACCTAGTGAAATAAAACCTAAATAAAAATAAATAAATAAACCAAAATCTAAATAAAATAAAAATAATAAAAATCTAAACCTAAACTTAAAAGTAAAATAAAATAAAATAATTAAAGCTAAACTAAAATAAAATAAATTAAAACCTAAACTAAATTATAAAATAAACTAAACTTAAAAATAAAAACCTAAATAAAATAAAACCCAAACTAAAAAAAAATAAAATAAACTTAAAATAAAATAAAATAAAAACTAAATAAAAACCTAAACTTAAAAAACCTAAAAATAAATAAAAATTAAAACATAATCCCTAAACTATATAAAAAAACCCTAAACCAAAAGAAAAATAAGTAAAACCTAAACCAACACCTAAAATAAAATAAACCTAAACCTAAACAAATACAATAAAATAAACTAAAAATAATTCTAAAACTAAATTAAAAGAATAAAACCTAAAAATAGACCAAAAATAAAAACCTAGACAATAACCTAAATAAATAAAATAAAAACCTAAACATAAACCTTAAAATAAAAAATATAACCTAAACTTAAATAATAAACTAAAAACTAAACTAAACTAAAAAATAAACATTAACCTAAACCTAAACCTAAAAAATAAACTAAAATTAAAAATGTAAACTAAAATAAATAAACTAAACTAAATAAATAAACTTTAAAATAAAAATAAAATAATCTAAAATAAATAAAATAAAGTAATTAAAATAAATAAACTAAACCTACCATTGACTTAATTTTTTTGTGACCTTAAACCTTATCCCAACTCCAATCCAGACTAAACTCTTAAACACCACTTTAAAGCCACTGAGCCCTGACCACAGATCACTGAGCCCTTAGAATCAACAGTAAAAACATGCCTGAGCCCTAATGGACCTGACTCCATGACCCTAGAGCCAAGCTGACCTGAGGCCCAACCTGACCCCCCAGGCCCTAGAGCCACTGAGCCACAGGCTGAGCTCGGACCCTGGGCTTAAATCTGCTGACCCAGGCCACTGTCCCTCTAACCAGATAAACAAAAGCTAAAAGGCACTAGATCCTAAGGCCTTAGCCCTGGGCCCAGATCCATGACCATGGCCTAAACCACTAATGGCCCACAACTGGGCATAAAGCTAAAACCTACTTAGGCTAGATAAACCTAAAAATAAAGATAAATAAAACCTGTGTTAATAAAGATTAAAGGTCATTAAATAAAACATAAATTAAACCCTAAGGCCTAAATGACATAACTGATCTGACCCACCAGGCCCTTAAGATCATGAGGCCTGGGCTGGAATCCTAAACCTTGACCATGGGCCTAAACCCCAGGGCCCAACCCAGACCCTGGGCCACTAACCCTGAGCCTGACTTAACCCTATAACTGAGCTCAGAGGCTAAACCTAAACCTAAGATAAATAAAACTTTAAAATAAAATAAATAAAAAAACCTAAACCAAAATAAAAATAAATAAATAAAATTAAATAAAAACATAAACTAAAACCTAAACCTAAACCTAAAAAAAAGAAAAATAAAAACTAAACTAAAATAAAATAAATTAAACTCTAAACTAAACTGAAAAATAAAAAACCTAAAGAAAATATAAACTTAACCTTAAATAAAAATAAAATAAACTTAAAAAAAATAAAATAAAACTACATAAAAACCTTAACTTAAAAAATAAAACTAAAATAAATAAAAACTAAAACCTAAATGCTAAATTCAAAAAAAAACCTAAACCTAAAATATAAATAAAATAAACCTAAATTAAATTAAAATAAATAAATCCAAAACTGAAACTTAAAAAAAAAACTAAACCTAAACCTAAACATAAACTAAATAAAATAATATAAACTAAAAATAAACTTAAGCTTAAACTAAAAAATAAAACCTAAAAATAAACCAAAATAAAAACCTAAAACCTAAACCTAAAAAAATAAAATAAAAACCTAAACCTAAACCTAAAAATAAAAAATAAAACCTAAAAATAAAAAATAAAACCTAAACCTAAAAAAATAACTAAAATAAAAAATAAATTAAAATAAATAAACCTAAAATTAATAAATTAAACTAAATAAAAATAAAAATTAACCTAAATAAAAATTAAAAACTAAAATAAATAAATAAATTAACTAAATAAACTTAAACCTATGAGTTTAACTAATTTAAAAAACAATAAAAAATAAAAAGAAAAAGAAAACCCTAACCCTGTATCCTAAACCCTAAAACTAACCCTAAACACTAAACTGTGAACTATAAACCCTAAAACCTATAACACTGAACCCTAAACCCGAAAAACCTAAAAACCTAAACCTGAACTAAATAAAGCCTACAAATAAAATAAATAAAAAAACTTAAACCTAAATAAAATAAAATAAATAAGATAAAAGGAAAACCTAAACTAAAACCAAAACCTAAACTTAAAAATAAAATAAAATAAAAAATAAAAACTAAATTGAAATAAAATAAATAAAAATTTAAACTAAACTAAAAAAATAAAATAAACATAAAAATAAAAAACCTAAATAAAATTAAATTTAAATGTTAAATAAAAATAAAATAAAAATAAATAAAAATCTAAACCTAAAAAATAAATCTAAAAATAAATAATAAATAAAACTTAAACCTTAAACTAAAAGAAATCCTAAAATTAAAATAAAAACTAAATAAAATAAACCTAAACCTAAACTAAAATAAATAAAACCAAAAAAAAACCTAAACCTAAACTTAAAATAATAAACCTAAATCAAACTAAATAAAATAAAATAAACTAAAATAAACTAAAATAAACCAAAATAAAACCTCATAAACTTATAAAGACCTAAATCATAATTTTCAAAAAAAATCCTAATCATTTAAGCTAAACCATAAACCCTAAATCCTAAACCCTAAGCCCCAAACTAGAAACTAAAACTAATAAAATAACATTAAACTAACTCCTAAAAAAATTAAAATACTAAAACCTAAAAATAATAAAACTAAAACTAAACTAAAACTAAAAAACTAAAACCCTATAAAGATCTAATAAAGGCTAAAAAAAAACTAAACCTAAACCCAATAATAAATCTAAAAACCCAAAAAAACTAAAATAATAATAACTAAAGTAATAAATAACACAAAAACCTAAACAATAATTAATAAATTAATAAACTAACAAAACTAAAACCCCATAAAACTAATTAAAGTTAAATGCTAAAAAAATAAAATTTAATAAAAACAAAAAAAATAATAAAGTAATAAAAAAAACTAAATTAAACATAAAATATAATAATAAAACTAAAAAAAAAAACCTAATCCTTAAACCCCACCAACTAATAAAAAACTTAAATAAATATAATAAAACCCTAAATAAAATTAAAACTAATAAAAAAAAAAAAATAAAAAAATAAAACTAATAAAAAATAAAATTAAAACCCTTAATAACTAAAACTAAAAAATTAATAAAACCACGAACCCCAAACCTAAATAAATAACTAAACTAAAATAATAACTAAACAAACCTAAACCCCTAAACACTGTGATAAATTAAAACCAAAAAAAAACTTAGACCCATCCTGCATGCCCTTCCCATCTCGAGCTCTAGCGATTCTTGAATCCCTTTCCTTTTCATTTTCTTTCTCAACATTTTTGGGTTGGTTTTCCAAAATTCTTCTGGTTTGGCTTCGTTTCTTTGGCCTTTGGCCGATCCTTGTTCAGTTCTTAAGTGGCACCATTTTCCATGGTAGCAGGTTCTGTGAATACTTCAGGAAAACAAAATGCTCCAACTGCTCCATCTCGACTTCGATTTATTGGGCATAACTAAACCTTTTGCCTCTGAATTCTTCAAAGATGCATTATCTGGTAAGGATTCTTCAACTTATTCTGATCTTTCTTTAAGCCTGGTTCATATGACCTTCACAGGTGTTCCAACTATTATCTGCTTTGACTTGGATATTGAAAAACTAGCTGAACCTTATGTATATAGTTTGATTGGAAAATTTTTTTTTGGCATCCTAGTATGGAGGAAATTAAATTTTTCTTTCATGACTTGAATATTTCCAGTGTTTTTTTGATTGGTTTACTAGATGGTAGACATGCGTTGATTAAATTATCTATTGACCTTGATTATAGTCATATGTTTGCTCACTGAACATATTATGTTAAAAATATCAAATGTGTATTCTTAAATGAACTCCATTTTTTGACATTAAAGAGGAATCTCTATAGTTGGTTTGGTTATCTTTACCTAATCTTGAGGTTCACTTCATTAATTTTGCATGATGTGGTTCTATTTTTAGTAGACCCTTGCAAATCAATCAAGCAACCACAACCAAATTCAAGTCGTCGGTCGGTTGCTCGGATCCTTGTTGAAATTGATGTAATAAAGAAATTTCCTAAGGAGGTGTGGATTGGATTGGAGAAATATGGAAATTTTTAGCAGGTCGAGCTTAAAAACTTCCCTGCTTTTTGTAATCATTGCAAAACTCATGGCCATGATGTATCAAAATGTTTCATTACTCATCAACTTCTTTGAAAGAAAGTGGTTACAAATCCTAAGGTTCTTTGGAAAAATTAGAGATTTAAAATTTGATAAAAGAAATTATGCTTTAAATGAAAAGGATAATAGCGATGTTAATGAAATTATTTCATGTTTATAATGATGTTCCTAATGTTTCTAATGTTGTTCCAAATGTAAGGGTAGTGATAAGCTTGTTAAAAATTATTCTGAAATTATTTTGGAGAGTAATCAGGTTTTGGCTGCTATTATTTCTATTATTCTGAAAATTTACAAGTGGATGATTTTCCTATTTTAGTTTTTAATTCTAAAGAGATTTGTGATAAGTTGCTAAAATATCATAGAAAATGTTTTTTTTATTTTGCCTCAAAAATCTTTAAATTAAAATCTATTTTATTTTTTTTGAATTTGGACAAAAATGATGGTATGGAGCTTGTTGATAATGTGCAGCCAAGTGTTTGTTTGCTTAATAAATCTATTTTTGCCCCTTCTTTAACTATTATTTTGGATGATATTTTTCTTAGTGATAATTCTCATTTAATGTAGAAAGAGGATTTATCTTCTTGTCAAAGAACTTCTCTCTATTACTAATGATGACAAAATTTTTTCTAATGATGAATCCATGGAGAATGAGATCAAATTTCAAACTATTTTTTGTGAAAAGGAAAATTTTTAAAATTATCCTCCTAAACTTTCTAGATCAACTAGATCTTATACATCTTCTTTGCCTAATAAAATTAATGTTTAACTTTCTTATTTGGAATGTGAGGGCATTGGTACTCTTACTATTAGAAATAGAATTAAGAATCTTTGTAGAATTTATAATGTTGGTTTTTTGGTTATTCTTGAACCTCTTTTTTTTTTCTTCTAAAATATTGCTTGCGGCCAAGATGATTGGTTTTAACAACTTTTATTTCAATAAGAATAATAAGATTTGGTTATTTTGGAATAATTCTCTTTCTATTAATGATTTTCCTCAAGTGATTAATGTGCATATTTCATTTGGTGATTATCATGCTTTTGGATCTTTTGTTTATGTTGTTTATAACAAGTTAGAGAGGAGAATTCCTTAGGATCAATTATCTAATTTTGCTTCTATTATTAATGATTCTTGGATTATTGGTGGAGATTTTAATACGGTCCTTTCTTTGAATGAGAGGAAAGGGGGTTCTTTACCAAATTTACATTCAATGAAAGATTTTGCATATATGATTTTGGATTATAATCTTAAGGATGTTGGTTTTATTGGTTCTCAATTTACTCGGAATAATCATAGATTATGGAAGCGTTTGGATCATGCTTTATTTAATAATTATTGGTTAAACTATAGCCCTTTAACTTTGGTGGAGCATCTTAGTAGAACTTTCTCGGATCATGCTCCTCTTTTGATTACTATTAAGGATGCTATTCATAATAATAATGTCATTAAAAATTCTTGTTTTCAAAATGTGGTTACAAGATAAAAGTTTTCTTGATATTATTGCATATAATTGGTGTGTTGCTCTTTATCGATGATTTATTTAGTATGATGAGATTTTGGCTTAAGCTTAAAGTCTTAAGCATAATATCACTTGGTGGAATAGAAACTACTTTAAAATAGTTTTTGATAATATCAAGAATATGGGACAAAAGGTTAAAGATTTGAAAGAACTTATTATTACTGTTTCTTCTTTTTGGTTTTAATCTTGTTGAAGCTAAAGATAATCTCATTAAGTTTTAAGATATGGAGGACACTTATTAGATACAAAAAGCAATGTATCTGCCTAAGGGGGAAAGAAACACTAAATATTTTTATGCTTTGGTAATATAAAGATGAGTTCTTGGTCACATTCATAAAATTAAGAACTTGCATGGTTCTTGGCTTACCGACAAAGAAGATATATTTTCTTTTGCTCTTAATTATTTTAATGATCTTTTCAATAAAATTTGTCAACTTGAGCATTTATCCAATCCCTCTATCATCCCTTATATTATGTCTACTGAGGATAATGAGTGCTTGGTTACTCCTCCTTTTAATGAGGAAATTTTTAATATTCTTAATGGTATGAATGTTGATTTTGTTATAGGGGGATTATTAGTACTTTATTCTTTTAGAAAGATTGGTTTATTATTAAAATTGACTTTGTTATGCAATTAATGATTTTTTTCAAGGAAATTCTATTTCTAAATATTTTACAAGCACTACTGTTATTCTTATTCCTAAGAAAGATAATCCAGACTTTTGGAATGACTTTGGACCTATTAGTCTTTGTATGTTTTTCAATAAATTGATTTTTAAAATTTTGACTAATAGGCTTAGTAAGTTTCTTCCTAAGATTATCTCTCCTAATCAAACTAGCTTTGTGATAGGTAGAACTATTTTAGATAACATCTTGCTTGCTTAAGAATTGATTCATGATTTGAATGTTAAAACTAATGGTGACTATTTACATTTTAAGCTTGACATCACCAAAGCTTATGATAACATTTTTTGGGATTTTCTTAATAAAATTCTTACTTTATTTGGATTTTCTAATCATTTTGTTTCTTGGGTTAATAATACAATTAGAAATGTTTGGTTTTCATTAATTATCAATGGTGAAAACTTTGGTTTCTTTAATTCCTCTCAAAGTATAAGACAAGCTAACTCTCTTTCTCTGTTCTTTTTATTATTGTAGTTGAATATTTGCCTCGTTGGCTTAATCTTTTTTTAGAAGAATTCTAGCATGTATTTCAAGAATCATGGTGGTTTGGCTATCTCACTTAAGCTTTGTTGATGATTTCATAATTTTTTTGTAATGGCTTGTTACATTATGTTAAAAGATTAATGATTTTTTAAATAAATTTGAAAAGGAAAGTGGCATTGATTAGTACTCATAAAGTTGTTTTATCACTTCTACTTCTATTTATGTTCATAGAATTAACAAGATAAATGATATCTCATCAAAATCTTCCTATTAAATTTTTAGGCTTCTCTTTTTATTATGGCCATAAGAGATCCCATCTCTTTGATGAGGTAACTCTTAATATTTAAAATACAATTTCTATCGTTGAATTTCATTTTTTATATTTTGGTGGTAGGTTAATTGTTATTAAAACTATTTTTTATTTTCTTCCTTTTTAATATGTTTTTTTGGGGCTCTAGGAATTGACCAAAAGCTTCAATGGACTTCTTGGTCTAATATGTGGGGTATTATTTATGAAGGTGGTATTAGGTGTAGATCATTGATGGATTCCACCAATGTTTTTTTTTATAAACTTTGGTTGAATTTTTGAAAAATGAAAGTTTTGGGCTAAATTCATAAAATTTAAATATTGCAAAGGTAAGCATCCTTTAATTTACAATTATAAACATGGCGACTCTATTGTTTGGAAATTGCTCTATGATATTAAATGGAAAGAGGAACCTCTCATTTTTTGGGGTTTTAATAATGGATCTTATTTTTTTGGCAAGATAATTGGATGGGGATTTTTCCATTGATTTTGCTTAATACTCACTCTACTTCTTCTTTGAAAGTTCATTTTATTTATAATGTTGAATGGAATTTCTCTCTTTTAAATGATTTTATTCATGATTTCATTAGTAATAACATCATTAATATTCCTATTGATGGTAATTTTTTGAATCATTTTTTTAAAATTTTCTACTAATGGAGAATTTTCTTTAAAGATACTTGCACTATACTAGAGTTAAAAAATCCTCTTCTTCTTTTCCTTAAATTTTTGAATAATATTATTCTTTATTCTATTATTGGATGGAGAATTTTAAGGGATTATATTGCTATTGATTCATCACTTTTGGACAAAGGTTTTCCTACCCTCTAAATGCATGTGTTGCTTTCGCTTTGAGAATATTAGTCATGTTTTTGTTAATGGTGCCATTGCCTCTAAAGTTTAGGGTTGGTATGAGGATTTATTTAAAATAAGTTATTTTAATGGTAATTTTACTTTAATGCAACTTCTTGACTCTTATTTTATTAATATTTTTAAAGAGCATATCAAACTTATGGTGGCTGTTACTTTGATTTGGTTTATTTTGGCTTGACAGAAATGATGCTAAGCATCATAATATGCCTATGAATCATAACAGAATTACTGCTACGACTAAAGATAAGATTTATTCTTTATATGAGGTTGCTCTTCTTAATGGTACTCATTTTAGAGGATGCAAGTTTGCTGCCCCTAAATTGGGGATCAGTTTTCCTTATTATGACTCATCTCCAGATTATAAAATTATTCATTGGATTAAGCCTCTTAATTATTGTATTAAAATTAATACGGATGGTTTTGTTGCATAGAACAAGTCGGGTTGTGGTGGTATTTTTAGAAATAATCTTGGCAATATTATCTTGGCTTTTTCCACTCTCTCTACTAATTCTATTATTTTTTTGTGAAATTGATGATTGTTTATCATGCTCTTAAGCTTTGTTTGGATAGAAATTTTCATTTGGTTGGAATCGATGCTAAGATGGTTATTGCTATGATCAATTCTAACCATAAGGGCTCACTTTTTATTTAATTAGAAATATTAAAGCTATTATCTCTAAACTTTCTTTTAAAATTACTCATATTTTAAGAGAAGGTAATGCTTATGCGGATTTCTTAGCTAGTTTGGGGTGTAATCTCTCTGAATTTACTTTATTTACCAATGTGAATTATTCCCGAGCAATTAAGAGGGTCTAATAATTTAGATAACTGATTTGCCTTATGTTAGATTTTATTATTTTTTTTTCTTCTTTATGTTGGTAGTTTTCTTGGGATTTTGTTTGGGAGCTCTGTGGTGGGTTTGTTATTTGTTGTCTCTGCTCTTTTGGGGGGCTTTATGTTCTTGTTTTATTTCTATATTTAACAAGTTGGAATGTCGACTGCTATTTTGGTTGTCAAGTTATTATCGATTATTGTTCATTTTTTATTATGGTATCTCTTGTGGGGTTTTTTGGCATTTTTGGTTCTTTCTTTGTTTTTGGTGGTTAATCTCTTTGAGCTTCTAGTGGTGCCTTCTGAGAGGTGATGTTATTGTTCTTCTCTCATCCTATTTTCTTTAGTTTGTCATTTTTGGGTTATTTTGGTGGTTGTTACTTATTGGTTGGTACTATATCTTTTCCGTCTTTAGTCTTAGAGTTGGTGGGTTGTAGCTTCTCTTCCCCTTGTTTATTTCGGTATTTCTTCCTTGGTTGGTGACTTTATTTCTGCTCTACTTTTTGGGTGGTTGGATGGTTGTATTGGCTTAGAATTGTTTTCTTCCTTTTAGTTTTTTTTTTATTGTTGCTTTTCGGTGGTTTGTTGTTGTTCTTTCTTTTGGTGGTTCTAGATCTTGATGGTTATATGTGCTTTGGTACCTTTGTGAGGTTTATTGGTTATGGTGGCTAAGACGCTTACACTTTCTATTGGTTGATTTTTGTGATCAGAACCTTCCGCTTGAGTTTTGCTCACAACTTTTGTTGCCCCTTCTAATGTTTAGGACTAAGCTTGAGCCTTTTCTTTATTTTCTTTATCTCTGCTTATTTTCTTTTAATTGTGTTATCTCGCTTTAGTTTATTCTTGTTTCCATCATTTGCTTGGTCTTTTCAGCAAGATGTTGACTCAGTGGATTTTATGTCATATATTCTTTTCTTAGTTTTCCTTTTCCTTTTATTTTCTTTTGTATTAGGGGAATTTTTCTCTAGGTCTTTCTATAACTCTTAAGCAGAGTCCTTGAGATTTATCTCCTTTAAGGATCCTTTTTGTAATAAAATTCCCTTTTTTACCAAAAAAAAAAGACCCTAAAGCCTAAACCTTAAACCCCAAACCCTAAACCCTAAAAACCTTAAAGCCTAAAGCCTAAACACTAAACACTAAACCCTAAACCCTAAATCCTAACCCTAAACCCTAAACCTTAAACCCTAAACCCTAAAACCTTAAACCCTAAACCCTAAACCCTAAACCTAAAACCCTAAACCCTAAACCCTAAACCCTAAAAACCTAAAAACCTAAACCTAAACTAAATAAAACCTAAAAAGTAAAATAAATAAAAAAACCAAATAAAATAAAATAAAAACCTAAACTTAAACCTAAAAATAAAATAAAATAAAATAAAATAAAAACAAACTAAAATAAATTAAATAAAAATCTAAACTAAACTAAAAAATAAAATAAACCTAAGAATAAAAAACCTAAATAAAATAAAAACTAGACTATAAAATAAAAATAAAATAAACCTAAAATTAAATTAAATAAAACTAAATAAAAATCTAAATTAAAAAATAATTATAAAAATCAATATAAAATAAAACCTAAGCCCTAAAGTAAAAAAAACCTAAAATAAAATAAATAAAATAAAATAAACCTACACTTAAACTAAAATAAACTAAATTAAAATAAATAAAACCTAGACCTAAAACTAAAATAAACTAAACCTAAACCTAAACTAAATAAAATAAAATAAAGACTAAAAATATACCTAAACCCAAAGTAAAAAAATAAAACCTAAAAATAAACCTAAACCTAAAAAAAAAAAAATCCTAAACCTAAACCTAAAAAAATAAAAATAAAACCTAAAAATAAACCTAAAATAAAAATAAAACTCAACTAAAAAATCAACCTAAACTCTACTGCATATTTTTTTAAAAAAACCTTAAACCCTAAATCCTAAACCCTAAACCCTAATCCCTAAACCCTAAACCCTAAAAAACCTTAAACCCTAAACCCTAAACCCTAAACCCTAAAAGAATAAACCCTAAAACCCTAAACCCTATACCTAAACACTAAACCATAAACCCTAACATTAAACCCTAAACCTTAGACCCCAAACCCTAGGCCTAAACCAAAAGTAGCTAAATAAATTAAAAAATAGACCTAAACCCTAAAACCTAATAAACCTAAGCCTAAACCTTAACCTAAACCCTAAGTTTCTTTGGTTCCCATCATAACCACCTAGGCCTCTCGATTAGCGGAATCCACCCTAAGTTTTTAACACATGTTAGATGCTCGACCTAGTTATATCCTTGGGAATCATTGGCCATTCTCCTCACTTGCACAATAACATGTTGACCTCCATGCATGCGATCCGAGTTGAGCTTAACGATATGTGGCGAGGAAATATGTGTTTCAAAGAAACTGAGCCTCATACATGCCTTTCTTGGCATAATGGGATGGCGATTCTACCGTGATTTATACCACTAATACACGCCTTTCCGGGTGCCCAAAGATCCCGAGGTAGCCCCTACTGGGACAACGGGATGCTACCAAATGTCAACCAAATTGTGTCTTTATTGTAGAGATAGTTCTAGTTATCTAGAGTTTTTGATATGCTCTATGTGTCCTCATTTTTGATCTATGTCGCCACTTGTGTCTTAGAAAACTTGGTGTGTTACTTGGTTGATGAAATCAAAATGAAGAAATGTTGAATCTGAATTTGTTTTCTATTAAAAAGAAAAAACCAAAACACTAAACCTTAAATATAAACTAAACTAAATAAAAATAAATAAACTAAATAAACCTAAAATAAAACTAAATAAATAAAATAAACCTAAACCTACCAGTTTACTTAATTTTAAAAAATAAAAAAATAAAAGCCCTAACCCTCAATCATAAACCCTAAAACTAACCCTAAACCTACAACCCTAAAACCTAAACTCAAAAAACCTAAACCCAAAACCCAAAATCCTAAACCTTAAACCCTAAACCCTAAACCCCAAACCCTAAACCCTTAAAACATAAAAACATAAACCTAAACTAAATAAATCTTGAAAATAAAATAAATAAAAAAACCTAAAGCTAAGTAAAATAAAATAAACTAATATAAAAACCTAAACTAAAACCTAAACCTAAACCTAAAAATAAATTAAAATAAAAAATAAAAAAAATTAATAAAAATAAATAGAAACCTAAACTAAACTAAAAATATAATATACCTAAGGAGAAAATCCTAAAGAAAATAAAATCTAAACATAAAATAAAAATAAAATAAACCTAAAATAAAATAAAATAAAAACTTAAACCTAAAAATTAAAACTAAAAATAAAACCTTAAAATAAATTAATAATAAAACCTAAACTCTAAACTATAAAAAAAAACTAAACCTAAAATAAAAATAAAATAAACCTTAACCTAAACTAAAATAAACTAAATTTAAAAAAAATAAAATCTATAATTAAACGTAAAAAAGATAAACTAAATCTAAACTAAATAAGATAAAATAAACTAAAAATTAACATAAACCTAAACAAAAAATAAAACCTAAAAATAAACCTAAAATAAAAACCTAAAACCTAAGCCAAAAAAAATAAAATAAAAATCTAAACCTAAACCTAAACCTAAACCTAAACCTAAAAATAAAAAATAAAACCTAAACCTAAAAAATAAAATAAAAATAAAACTCAACTAAAAAATAAACCTAAACCTAAACCTAAACCTAAAAAAAAACTAAATTAAAAACCTAAACTAAAATATATAAACCTAAAATAAATAAACAAAATTAAACTAAATAAAAATGAAAAATAAACAAAAATAAAAATAAAAATAATTATACTAAAAAATATAAAAATTAAACTAAATAAACCTAAACCTATCGATTTACTTAATTTAAAATTTTAAAAATAAATAAACCCTAAACCCTAAACACTAAACCCTAAAACCTAAATCCTAAACCATAAACCCTAAACTCTAGACCCAAAAACTAACCCTAAACCATAAACCCTAAACTTACAACCATAAAACTACATCCCTAAACCCTAAACTGTAAACTAACATTAAACCCTAAAAGCCCTAAAGCCTAAACCCTACCCTAAACCCTAAACTAACCCTAAACCCTAAACCCTAAATCCTAAACACTAATCATTAAACCCTAAAGCCTAAACCCAAATCCTAAATCCTAAAATAGTAAACCCTAAAATTATAATCCCTAAACCCTAAACCCTAAAGTCTAATCCCTAAACCCTAAACCCTAAACCCTAAAAACCTTAAAATCTAAACCTAAACTAAATAAAACCTAGAAATAAAATAAATATATATATAAACATAAACAAAATTAAAATAATAATAATAATAAAAAATCTAAATAAAAACTTAAACCAAAAATCAAAATTAAAATAAAATAAAACATATAAATAAATTAAAATAAAATAATTAAAAACCTAAACTATACTAAAAAATAAAATAAACTTAAAAATAAAAAACCAAAATAAAATATAAACTAAACATAAAATAAAAATAAAAGAAACCTAAAATAAAATAAAATAAAAACTAAATTAAAACCTAAACCTAAAGAATAAACCTAAAAATAAAGAAAAAATTAAACCAAAACCCTAAACTAAAAAAAACCTAAACCTAAAAAAAAAATATAATAAACAAAATAAAATAAACCTAAACCTAAACTAAAATAAATAAAACCTAAACCTAAACCAAAAATAAAGTAAACCTAAACCTAAACCTAAAAGAAATAAAATAAAATAAACTAAAAATAAACCTAAACCTAAACTAAAAAATAAAACCTAAAAATAAACTTAAAACCTAAGCCTTAAAAAATAAAATAAAACCTAAACCTAAACCAAAAAGAAAACCTAAACCTAAAAGGTAATATAAAAAATAAAATTGAACTAAAAAATAAACCTAAACCTAAAACATAAACTAAAATAAATAAACCTAAAGTAAATAAACAAAATAAAATAAAAATATAAAAAACCAAAATGAAAATAAAAAAATAATATAAACTAAAATAAATAAAAAATAAACTAAATATATCAAATAAACCTAAACGTACCAGTTTACTTAATTTAAAAAAAACCTTATAACCTAAATCCTAAATCCTAAACCCAAAACCCTAAACCCTAAACCTACAACCCTACTCCTACAACCCTAAATCCAAAATCGTAAACCCTAAACCCTAAACCTTAACCTTAAACCTGAAACCCTAAAAGCATAAACCCTAAAACAAACCCTAAACCCTAAACCCTAAACCCTAACCCTAAACCCTAAAGCCTAAACCCCAAACCCTAAACCTAAACCAAAAGTAACTAAATAAATTAAAAAATAAACCTAATCCTTAAAATCTAATAAACCTAAACCTAACCCTAATTCTGAAGAATGGGCAGAACCTTAATAACATGAACATCACCGTTAACGAGACTCATTTTAGATCTAGCAGTGGAGGCAAAGGTGGAGGCAACGATTATCGCAAATGTGGTGGGAGATCTATAGGTGATTGTGGATATGAGGTGGTGGTCAAAGCAGTGGTCATTATTGATGCAGGAGGAGTGACAAAGGTTACAGCTGTGATGGTGGCGGAGGAGAGATCGGGGATTTGATGGTGAATCCCGCTACTCGAGAGGCTGGGATGGTTCTGATGGACACTAGAGAAACGGAAGAATGGACGATCCGATCTGCTGCTTATGGAACTGTGTCTTTACAATAGAGACGGTTCTAGTTATCTAAGGTTTTTGATTTGCTCTATGTGTGCTCATTTTTTATCTATGTCATCACTTGTGTCTTAGAAAACTTGGTGTGTTACTTGGTTGATGAAATCAAAAAGAAAAAATATTGAATCTAAATTTGTTCTCTGTTAAAAAAAAAAAAACCAAAGACCCTAAACCCTAAATTAAAAAAAATCCTAAACCTCAAATAAAAATAAAATAAACCTAAACCTACACTAAAATAAACTAAACTAAATTAAATAAAACCTAAACCTAAACTTAAAATAAACTAAACCTAAACATAAACTAGATAAACTAAAATAAACTTAAAATAAACCTAAACTTAAACTAAAAAAATAAAACCTAAAATAAACCTCAAATAAAAACCTAAAACCTCAACCTAAAAAAATAAAATAAAAACCTAAACTTAAACCTAAAAATAAAAAATAAAATCTAATCCTACAAAAATAAAATAAAAATAAAACTAAACTAAAAAATTTACATAAACCTAAACCTAAACCTAAAAAAGAAACTAAAATAAAAAAACTAAACCAAAATAAATAAACCTAAAATAAATAAACTAAACTAAATAAAAAAAACAAAATAAACATAAATAAAAATAAAAAACAAAATAAACTAAAATAAATAAAAAATAAACTAAAAAAACATAAGCCTACGGGTTTACTTAATATTAAAAAGCTCTAAACCCCAAATCCTAAACTTTAAAGTCTAAACCCTAAACCCTAAACCCTAAACCCTAAAAACCCTTAAACCCTAAACCCTAAAGCGTAAACCCTAAAAAAAATTTAAAAAAAGCTTTACCCTAAACCCTAAACCCTTAACCCTTAACCTTAAATCTAAACCTACAACCCTAAACCCTAAACCTACAACCCTAAAGCCTAAACCCTAAACCCTAAAATGCTAACCCCTAAATGCTAAAACCTAAACATTAAACCCTAAACCCTAAACCTTAAACCCTAAAACCTACAATCCTAAACATTAAACCCCAAACCCTAAACCATAAACACTAAACCATAAACCTTAAAAACCTAAAAACCTAAACCTAAATCAAATAAAACCCTAAAAATAAAATAAATTAAAAACCTAAACATAAATAAAATAAAATAAAATAAAAATCTAAACTAAAACCTAAACCTAAACCTAAACCATAACCTAAACATAAACTTAAACCTAAAAATAAAATAAAATAAAAAATAAAAGCTAAACTAAAATAAATAACTAAAAACCTAAACTAAACTAAAAAAATAAACCCAAAAATAAAAAAACCAAAATAAAATATAACCCAAACATAAAATAAAAGTAAAATTATCCTAAAATAATATAAAATAAAAACTAAATAAAAATAAAGCCTAAAAAAATAAAAAATAAAACCAAAACCCTATACTAAAAAAAAGCAAAACTCAAAATTAACAAAATAAAATAAACCTAAACCTAAACTAAAATAAACTAAACTAAAATAAATAAGCTTAAACCTAAAGTAAACTAAACCTAAACCATATACTAAATAAAATAAAATAAACTAAAAATAAACCTAAACCTAAACTAAAAATTAAACTTAAAAATAAACCTAAAACCTAAAACCTGAACCTAAAAAAACAAAATAAAATCTGAAAACTTAAACCTAAAAATAAAAAATAAAACCTTAAACTAAAAAATAAAAAAAATAATAAAATAATAATCTTAAAAATAAACATAAAGCTAAATCTAAACCTAAAAAATAAACTAAAATAAATAAACCTAAAATAAATAAACTAAACTACATAAAAATATAAAATAAACCTAAATAAAAATAAAAAATAAACTAAATAAACATAAACCTACAGGTTTACTTAAATTAAAAAAAAACCCTAAACCCTAAACCTACAACCCTAAATCCTAAACCCTAAATCCTAAACCCTAAACCCTAAAACCTAAGCCTGAAGCCCTAAACCCTAAACCAAACCCTACACTTTAAACCCTAAAATCCTAATCCCTAAGCTCTAAATTAACCCTATACCCCTAAAACCTAAAAACCCTAAACCCTAAACTAATCATATACCCTAAGCAAACCCTAAACCCTAATAAAACCAAAAAATAAACCTCGAATAAATACCTAAACCTAAACCTATAAAATAAAATAAAAACATAAACCTAAACTTAAAAATAAAAAATAAAACCTAAACATAAATAAATAAAATAAAAAATAAAACTAAACTAAAAAAATAAACATAAACCTAAACTTAAGCCTAAAAATAGATTAAAATAAAAACCTAAAATAAAATAAATAAACCTAAAATTAATAAACTAAGCTAAATAAAAATAAAAATAAACCTAAATAAAAATAAAAAATAAAATAAACTAAATAAACCTAAACCTACCAATTTACTTATTTTTTTATGAAGGAAACCTTAAACACTAAACCCTAAACCCTTAACTGTAAACTATAAACCCTAAACCTTAACCCTAACCTTAAACCCGAAACCCTAAACCCTAAACCCTGAAACCTTAAAACCTAAGCTCTAAACTAACCCTAAATCGTAAACCCAAAAAATCTTAAAACTCAAAGCCTAAACCTTAAACGGTAAACCCTAAACCCTAAACCATAAACCCTAAACCCTAAACCATAACTTTAACTTAAATCCATAACACTAAACCCTAAACTCTGAAACCCAAAATCATAAGCTTTAAACTAACCCTAAAGCATAAACCTTAAGCCCTAAATTAATACTAAACCCTAAGCTAATAATAGACACTATACACTAAACCTTAAACTCTAAACCCTAACAAAACCAAAAAAATAAATCATATTTAAACCTAAAACCTAAACTTAAAAATAAAAAATAAAAACCTAAACCTAAACATAAAAGTAAAAAATAAAACCTAAAGCTAACTAAATAAAATAAAAATAATACTAAAAAAAAAAATACTAAAATAAAAAAGCTAAACTAAAATAAATAAACATAAAATAAATAAACTAAACTAAATAAAAAATAAACCTAAACAAAAATAAAAAATATAATAACCTAAAATAAATAAAAAATAATTAAAATAAACCTAAACCTACCAGCTTACTTAATTAAAAAAAATCCTAAGCACTAAACCCTAAATCCTAAGCTGTAAACCCAAAATGCTAGACCCTAAAATGAACACTAAACCCTAAACATTAAACTTACAACACAAAAACTACAACCCTAAACCCTAAATTCTAAATTAACCCAAAACCCTAAAAACCCAAAATCCTAAAGCCTAAACCATAAACCCCAAACCCTAAACTAACCTTAAACCCTAAAAACCATAAACCTTAAAGTCTAAAGACTAAACCCTAAACCCTAGACCCTAAACCCTAAACTTTAAACCCAAACCTTAAACCCTAAACCCTAAAACCCAAAACCCTAAACCCTAAAGCCAAAACCCTAAACCCTAAACCCTAAAAATCTAAAAACCTAAACTTAAACTAAATAAAACCTAAAAGTAAAATAATAAAGAACATAAACCAAAAAAAATTAAAATTAATAATATAAAAACTTAAATTAAAATCTAAACCTAAACCTAAAAATAAAATAAAATAAAAAATGTAAATAAACTAAAATAAAATAAACATAAAAATAAAAAACCTAAGTAAAATATAAACTAAACCTAAAATAAACCTAAAATAAAATATAAATAAAATATAAAAAAAAATAAAACCAAAAAATAAGTAAAAAATAAAACTTAAGTCTAAACTATAAAAAATGTAAACCTAAAATAAAAATTTAATAAACAAGATAAAATAAACCTAAACCTACACTAAAATAAATAAAACCTAAACCTTCACCAAAACAAAGTAAACATGAACCTAAACCTAAATGAAATAAAATAAAATAAATTAAAAATAAACCTAAACCTAAACTAAAAACATAGTAAGTAAAAGTAAACCTAAAATAAAAACCAAAACCTAATAATAAAAATAAAATATAAAACTTAAACCTAAAAAATAAAATAAAATTAAAACTGAACTAAAAAATAAACCTAAACCTAAAAAATAAACTAAAAAAACCTAAACTAAAATCAATAAACTAAACAAAATAAAAATTAAAAATAAAGTAAACTAAATATACTAAATAAACATAAACATATCGGTTTACTTAATCTAAAATAAAAACCCTTCAAACCTAAATCCTAAATTCTAAACCTTAAACCCCAAACCCTAAAATTGCAACCCCAAACCTACAACCCTAAATCTTAAACCCTAAATCCTAATCCTTAGCCTTAAACCCTAAACCCTAAAAGCATAAACCCTAAAACCCAAAACCCAAAACCCTAAACCCTAACCTTAAACCTTAAACCCTAAACCCCAAACCCTAAACCTAAATCTAAAGTAACTAACTAAATTAAAAAAGGAACCTAATCTCTAAAGCCTAATAAACCTAAACCTAATCCTAAACCTTAAGAATGGGAAGAGCCTTGATGACATGAACATCACCAACCTAACACAGCTTAGATCTAGTGGAGGTGAAGGAAGAGGTGGCGACATCGTAATGGTGGTTCATATGGTGGGTATGAAGGTGGTGGTCAAAGCAGTGGTGGTTATGGAGGCAGGAGGAGCCACGGAGGTTACAGACTTGGTGGTGGCGGAAGGAGAGATCGGGGATATGATGGTGGATCCCACTACTCGAGAGGTCGGGGTGGTTTTAATAAAAACTAGAGAAACTGAAGAACGATCAATCCGATTTGCAGCTTATGGAACTGTCTTTACATTAGAGATGATTCTAGTTATTTATGGTATTTGATTTGCTCCATGAGTGCTCAATTTTGATTTATCTCATCACTTATGTCTTAGAAAACTTATTGTGTTACTTGGTTGATGAAATAAAAAATAAGACATGTTGAATCTGAATTTGTTCTCTATTAAAGAAAAAAACTAGAGATCCTAAACCCTAAACTAAATAACCTAAACCTAAAATAAAAGTAAAAAAAGCTAAGCCTACACTAAAATATACTAAACTAAAATAAATAAAAACTAAACCTAAACCTAAAATAAACTAAACCTAAATATAAAATATATAAACTAAAATAAACTTAAAGCCAAACAAAAAAATAAACTTAAAAATAAACCTCAAATAAAATCCTAAAACCTAAACATAAAAAAATAAAATAAAGAACTAATCTTAAACCTAAAAATAAAAAATAAAACTTAAACCTACAAAAGCAAACTAAAAAAACAACTAAACTAACAAATTTACATAAATCTAAACCTAAACCTAAAAAATAAACTAAAATAAAAAACTTGAACTAAAATAAATAAACCTAAAATAAATAAACTAAACTAAATAAAAAAACAAAATAAACCAAAATAAATAAAATAAAATAAACTAAAATAAATAGAAAATAAACTAATAAACATAATCTACTAGTTTACTTAATATTAAAAAGGACCCTGAACCCTAAATCCTAAACCCTAAACTCTAAACCCTAAACCCTAAACCCCAAACCCCAAACCCTAAACCCTTAAACCCTAAAAAACCATAAACCCTAAGCCCTAAATTTTAAACCCTAAATAAAAAAAATAAAAAAATCTTAAACCTAAACCCTAAACCCTAAAACCCTAAACCCTAAACCCTAAAACCTAAACGCTAAACCCTAAACCCTAAAACCTAAATGCTAAACCCTAAACCCTAAACCCTAAACCCTAAACCCTAAAAACTTAAAAACCTAAACCTAAATCAAATGAAACCTAAAAATAAATAAATAAAAAAACCTAAAAATAAATAAAATAAAAAAATAAAATAAAATAGAAATATAAATTAAAACCTAAACCTAAACCTAAACTTAAGCCTAAAATAAATAAAATAAAATAAAATAAACTAAAATAAAATAAATAAAAACCTAAACCTAAACCTAAATAAAACATAACCCAAACATAAAATACAAAGAAAATAAACCAAAAGGAATGTAAAAATAAAAACTAATAAAAACATAAACCAAAAAAATAAACATAAAAATAATACCTAAAAAAAGAAAAAATAAAACCAAAACTTTAAACTAAAAAAAAACCAAAACTTAAAATTAACAAAATAAAATAAACCTAAACCTAAACTAAAATAGATTAAACTAAAATAAACTAAACTAAAATAAATAAAACCTAAACCTAAAATAAATTAGACCAAAACCCTAAACTAAAGAAAATAAAATAAACTAAAAATAAACATAAACCTAAACTAAAAAAGAAAACCTAAAAGTAAACCTAAAATAAAAACCTAAAAACTAAACCTAAAAAAATATAATAAAACCTAAAACCTAAACCTAAAAATTAAAAATAAAACATAAAACTAAAAAACAATAACATAAACCTAAATCTAAACTTAAAAAATAGGCTAAAATAAAAAACCTTAACTAAAATAAATAAACCTAAAAAAAGATAAACGAAACTATATAAAAATAAAAAAACTTAAATAAAAATAAAAAATAAAATTAACTTAAATAAATAAAAACTAAACTAAATAAACATGAACGTAGAGGTTCACTTAAATTTTTAAAAAATCTAAACCCTAAACCCTAAACCTACAACCCTAAATCAAAAACCTTAAACCCTAACCCTACCCCTAAACTCGAAACACTAAACGTTAAACCCTAAAACCTTAAACCCTAAACCCTAAACCCTAAAAACCCTAACCCTAAACTAACCCTATACCCTAAGCTAAACCTAAACACTAAACCCTAAACTATAATAAAACCAAAAAATAAACTTTAAATAAAAACTTAAAACCTAAACTTAAAAAAATAAAATAAAAAATGTAAACATAAACCAAAAAATAAAAAATAAAACCTAAACCAAAAAAAAATAATAATAAAACTAAACTAAAAAATAAACATAAACCTAAACCTAAACCTAAAAAATAAATTAAAATAAAAAATTAAAATTAAAATAAATAAACTTGAAATTGATAAACTAAACTAAATTAAAATAAAAAATAAACTTAAATTAAAATAAAAAATAAAAGAAACTAAAATAAATAAAAAATAAACTAAATAAACCTAAATCTACCAATTTACTTAATTTTGTTTAAAAAAAACTTTAAAACTAAACCCTAAACCTTAAACACTAAATCCTAAACCCTAAACCCTAAACCCTACACCCTAAACCCTAACCCTTAACCCTAACCCTAAACTCAAACCCTAAACCCTAAACCCTGTAGCCCTAAACCATAAGCTCTAAACTAACTCTAAACCCTAAACCCTAAACCCTAACCAATAAACCCTAAACCCTCAACCATAAACCATAAACACTAAACCTTAACCCTAAACCTAAAACTAAAATACCCAAAACCCAAAACCCTAAACCCTAAGCACTAAACTAACTCCAAACCCTTAAAATCGTAAACCCTAAACCCTAAACCTAAAGCCTAACCCCTAAACTAACACTAAACCCTAAGTTATCCTTAAACCCTAAACCCTAAACCCTAATAAAACTTAAAAATAAACTTCAAATTAAAACCTAAAACCTAAACCTAAAAAAATAAAATAATAACCTAAACCTAAACTTAAAAATAAAAAATAAAACTAAAACTTAAAAAATATAATAAAAATAAAACTAAACTAAAAAATAAACATAAATATAATACTAAACCTAAACAAAAAAATAAATTAAAATAAAAAACCTAAACTAAATAAATAAACCTAAAATAAATAAACTAAACTAAATAAAAATAATAAAATAAACCTAAATAAAAATAAAAAAACTAAAATAAATAAATAAATAAACTAAATAAATAAAATAAACCTAAACCTACCGGCTTACTTAATCTTTTTTCTAAAAAAAATACCCTAAACACTAAACCATAAACCCGACACCCTAAATCCTAAACCCTAAACCCTAAACCCTAAACCTTAAACCTACAACCCTAAACCCCATACCCCAAACCCTAAACCCTAAAAAACCCAAAACACTAAACCCTAAACCCTAAACCTTAAACCTTAAACCCTAAACCTACAAACCTAAACCCCAAACACTAAACCCTAAATCCTATAAAACCCTAAACACTAAACCTTAAAGCCTAAACCTTGAATAAAATAAATATAAAATAAAATGACAAAATCTTAACCCTAAACCTTAAAACTAACCCTAAACCCTAAACCATAAACCCTAAAATCCTAAACACTATACCCTAAATCCTGAACCCTAAACCCTAAACACTAAACTCCAAACCCTAAACCCTAAACCTACAACCCTAAATCTTAAACCCTAAACCATAAACCCTAAACCCTAAACCATAAACCCTGAAAGCCTAAAAACTTAAAAACCTAAACACCTAAAAACCTAAACTTAAACTAAAAAATGAATAAATAAAATAAATAAATAAAAATTAAACCTAAATAATATAAAAAACTAAAATAAAATAAAAACTAAAACTAAAACCTAAACATAAACTTAAAAATAAAAAGAACATAAAAAATAAAAACTAAACACAAATAAAATAAATAAAAACCTAAAATAAACTAAAAAATAAAATAAGCCTAAATAAAATAAAACCCAAACAAAAAATAAAAATAAAATAAACCTAAAATAAAATAAAATAAAATAAAATTAAAAACCTAAAAAATAAATCTAAAAATAAAACCTAGAGATAAATAAAATGTAAAACCTAAACCCTAAAGTAAAAAAAGAACCTAAAACCTTGTAAACCTAAACCAAAGTAAAAAAAAGAACCTAAACCTTAAATAAATAAAATAAAATAAAACTAAACCAAAAATTGAAAAAAAACCTAAACCTAAAATAATCAAATTAAAATAAACCTAAATTGAAACTAAAAATAAACTAAAATAAATAAAACTTAAACCTAAACTTAAACCCTAAACTAGAAAAATACAAAATAAACCTAAACCTAAACTAAAAAATAAAACCTAAAACCTAAACCTTGAATAATAAAATAAAATCCTAAACCTAAACCTAAAATATAAGATAAAACTTAAACATAAAAAATAAAACAAATAAAATATTAATCTAAAAACTAAACATAAACCTAAATCTAAACCTAAAAAATAAACTAAAATAAATAAACCTAAAATAAATAAATTAAACTCAATAAAAATAAAAAAAACTAAATAAAGGAAAAATAAAATAAACTAAAGTAAATAAAAATTAAACTAAATAAACTAAATACAGTTCACTTAAATGTTTTTTTAATAAAAAAAGCCCTAAAACCTAAACCCTAAACCTACAACCCTAAATCCTAAACCATAAACCGTACCAAACCCTAAACCCTACCAAACCCAGACCCTAAACCATAACCCCACACTAACCCTAAACCCTAAAACCTTACTTAAACCCAATGAACAAAATAAATCTCAAAAACCTAGACACGGACACAAAAAAAAAATCTAAACTAAACCTAAAAAAATAAAATAAACTTAAACCTAAAAAAATAAAAAATACTAATCTAAAAAAACTAAACCTAACTCTAAACCTAAAAATAAACTAAAATTCTACTAAACTTAAATAAATAAACCTAAAATAAATAAACTAAACTAAATAAAGATAGAAAATAAACATAAATACAATTAAAAAATAAACATAAATAAAAATAAAATAAACTAAAATAAATAAATAAAACTAAATAATCTAAATAAACCTGAACTTATAGGTTTACATAAATTTTAAAAGAAAAAACCCTAAACCCTAAACATACAACCCTAAATCCTAAACCCTAAAACCTAAACCCTAAATCCTAAACCCTAAACCCTAACTCAAACATAGACTTGAAACCCAAAACCCTTAACCAGAAAACCTAAAATCCTAAGTTCTAAACTAACCTAAACCCTAAACATTAAACCCTAAAAACCCTAAACCCTAAACCATAAAATCTAACCCCTAAACCAACTTTAAATCCTTAGCTAACCCTAAACCCTAAAAACTTAAACCCTAAAGACTAAACAGTAAACCCTAAACCCTAAACCTTAAACATTAACCCTAAAGCCTAAACCTTAAAACCCTAAACTCTAAACCCTAAACCCTAAACCTTAAACCTTAAACCCTAGTAACCTAAAACCTAATCCTAAACTATATAAAACCTAAAAATAAAATAAAATAAATAAATAAAACACTAAATAAACTAAAAATCTAAATAAAGCTAAGCCTAAAGAAAATAAAAGAGAAAATAAAAAAAACCTAAACTAAAACTTAAAACCAACACCTAAAATAAAATAAAATAAAATAAAATAAACTAAACTAAAAATAAAATATAATTAAAAAAAACCTAAATAAACTAAAAAAAATAAAAAAATAAATAAAATCAACCCAAAATAAAATAATATAAAAACAAAATAAAACCTAGACCTAAAATAAAACCAAAAAATAAATAAAAAATAAAACTTAAACCTTAAACTAAAAAAAACTAAAGATAAAATAAATAAAATAAAATAAAATTGAACCTAAAATAAAAAAACTAAACTAAAATATATAAAACCTAAACCTAAATCTAAAATAAACTAAACCTAAACATAAACATAAACTAAGTAAAATAAAATAAACTAAAAATAAAATAAACTATGCCAAAAAAAAAACCTAAAATTAAACCTAAATTAAAACACAAACCTAAACCTAAAAACTAAAATAAAACCTAAACCTAAACCTAAAAATGAAGAATAAAACCTAAACCTCAATAATAAAATAAAAATAAAACTCAACTATAAAATAAACCAAAACCTAAACCTAAACTTAAAAAATAAAAGAAAATAAAAAACTTAAAACTAAAATAAATAATCCTAAAATAAATAAACTAAATAAATAAAAATAAACCTAAAATAAATAAACTAAAATACTAAATAAACCTAAACTTACCTATTTACTTAATTTAAAAATAAAACCACCCTAAACCTAAAATAAAATCATAAACCACTCTCTAAGCCTTAAACCCTAAAGCATAAACCCTAATACCCAAAACCCAAACCCCTAAACCACCCCCCTACCCATACCTACCCTAAACAGAAACCTAAAGTTACTACATAAATTAAAAAAAAAACTTAAAACTTAAAATGTAATAAACCTGAACCTAAACCTAAACCTTAAGAATGGGCAGAACCTTGATAGTAAGAACATCACCGTCAACCATGCTCAATCTAGATTTGGTGGTGGAGGTTTAGGAGGAGGTGGCGGTTATCACAATGGTGATGGGGAATCTGGAGGTGTTAGTGGATATGGACATGGTGGTCGGAGCAGTGGTGGTTATGGAGGCGGGAGGAGCGACAGAGGTTACAGCCATGGTGGTGGCGGAGGGAGAGGTCGGGGATCTGATGGTGGATCCCGCTACTCGAGAGGCCATGGTGGTTATGATGGGAATTGGAGAAACTGAAGAACAGTCAATCTGATCTTTTGCTTAGGGAATTGTATCTTTACATTAGAGATGGATCTCTAGGATTTGATTTGCTCTATGCATGCCCATTTTTTTATCTATGTTGTCACTTGTGTCTTAGAAAACTTAGTGTGTTACTTGGTTGATGAAATCAAAAAGAAGAAATGTTGAATCTGAATTTATTCTATATTAAAAAAACAAAAATCCTAAACCCTAAAGTAAAATCAAAAACTTAAACTAAAAGAAACCAAAACCTAAATTAAAAAATAAAACCTAAACATTCATTAAAAGACTAAATAAAAATATATAAAACCTAAACCTAAACCTAAAATAAACTAAACCAAAACCTACACCTAAACTAGATAAAATAAAATAAACTAAAAAAATAAACTTAATCTAAACTAAAAATAAAACCTAAAATAAAACTAAAGTAAAACCTAAAACCAAAAATAAAAAAAATTAAAATAAAAACCTAAACCTAAACCTAAAAATATAAAATTAAACATAAACCAAAAAAGTAAAATAAAAAGATAATTAAACTAAAAAATAAATATAAACCAAAACCTAAACCTAAAAAATAAATTAAAATAAAAACCTAAACCAAAATATATAAACCTAAAAGAAATAAACTAAAATAAATGAAAATAAAAAATAAACCTAAATAAAAATAAAAATAAAATAAAATAAACTAAAATAAATAATAGATAAACTAAATAAAGCTAAATAAACCTAAACTTAATTTTCTTTTAAAAAAAGTACTAAACCAACCCTAAAATCCCAAAACCCCAAACCCAAAAAAAAACCCACTAAACCACACAAACCCCCCAAAATCCTAAAACCTAAAATTCTAAACGAAACTAAACACTAAACACTAAACAATAAACCCTAAAACTAAAACTAAACCTAGACTAAAATAAAATAAAATAAAATTTTAAAACTAAACTAAAATAAAATAATTAAAAACCTAAATTAAACTACAAAATAAAATAAGCCTAAAAATAAAAAACCTAAATAAAATAAAAACTATAGGAAAAATAAAAATAAAATAAACCTAAATAAATTAAAATAAATACTAAATAAAAACCTAAACCTTAAAAATAAATCTAAAAATAAAACCTAAAAATAAATAAAAATTAAAAACTAAACCTTACACTAAAAAAAAACCTCAACCTAAAATAAACAAAATAAAATAAACCTAAACCTAAACTAAAATAAGCTAAAATAAATAAAACATAAACCTAAACCTAAAATTAACAAAACCTAAACCCCAAACAAAATAAAATAAAATAACCAAAAATAAACCTAAACCTAAACAAAAAGGTAAACCTAAAAATAAATATAAAATAAGAACCTAAAACCTAAACCAAAGAAAATAAAATAAAAATCTAAATCTAAACTTAAAAATATAAAATAAAATGTTAATCTAAAAAAAAAAAACTCAACTAAAAAATAAAACTAAACCTTAAAAATAAATTGAAATAAAAAACCTAAACTAAAATAAATAAACTTTAAAATGATTAGACTAAACTAAATAAAAATAAAAAATAAACCAAAATAAATAAAAAATAAACTATATAAATATAAATCTATCGATTGATTTAATTTAAAATAAAAAAATCATAAACCCTAAATCCTAAACCCTAAACCCTAAACCCCAAACCCTAAACCCAAAAACTAACACTAAACTTTAAACCCTAAACCATAAAAAACCTTAAACCCTAAAACCTAAACACTAAACACTAATCCTTAAACTCTAAAACAAAAATAAACCTAAAAAATAATCCTAAACCCTAAACCAAAACATAAACCAAAACTTAACCTAAACTTGAACCCTAAATCATAAATCCTATCCCTAAACCCTAAATCCCAAACTCTAATAATAAACATAAAGTAACTAAATAATTTATAAAAAATAAACCTAAATCCTAAAATCTAATAAACCTAAACCTAAATCTAAACCCTAAGAATGGGCAGATCCTTGATGACAGGAACATCACTATCAACAAGGCTAAGTCCAGATATGGCGGTGGAGGTGAAGGCATAGGTGGCGGTTATCATAGTGGTGGTGGGGGATCTAGAGGTGCTGGTGAATATGGAGGTGGTGGTCATAGCAATGGCAGTTATGGAGGTGGGAGGAAACACAGAGGTTATAACAGTGGTGGTGGTGAAGGGAGAGATTGTGGATATGATGGTGGATCCTGGTACTCACGAGGTCGGGGAGATTCTGATGGGAATTGGAGAAATTAAAGAACAATCGATCTGATCTGCTGCTTATGAAACTATGTTTTTATAGTAGAGATGGTTCTAGTTATCTAGGGTTTTTAATTTTCTCTATGTGTGCTAATTTTTTATCCATGTCGTCACTTGTGTCTTAGAAAACTTGGTGTGTTACTTGGTTGATGAAATCGAAAAGAAGAAATGTTGAATCTGAATTTGTTCTCTGTTAAAAAAACTAAAAGCCCTAAACCCTAAACTAAAATAAGAACCCTAGACCTAAAACCTAATCCCTAAATCTTAAACCCTAAACGTTAAACTTTAAATCTTAAACCATAAAAAAACTAAAACAAAACTAAATTACATAAAACCTAAAAATGAAATAAATAAAAAAACCTAAACCAAAATAAAATAATCAAATAAAATAAAATAAAAACCTAATATAAAACATAAACTTAAGCCTAAACCTAAAAATAAATAAAAATAAATAAAAACTAAAATAAAATAAAATAAATAAAACTTAAACAAAACTAAAAAAATTAAAAACCTAAATAAAATAAAAAACTAAATAAAAATAAAATAAACATAAAATCTTATAAAATAAAAATTAAAAAAAACCTAAACCTGAAAAATAAAACCTAAAAAAAATAAAAAATATAACTTAAACCCTAAAATAAAAAAAACTAAACCTAAAATAAAAATAAATTTAACCTAAACCTAAACTAAAATAAACTAAATTATAAATAAACTAAACTAAAATGAATAAAAACTACACCTAAACCTAAAATAAAGTAAACCTAAACCTAAACAAAAACCCTAGATAAAATAAACTGAACTAAAAGTAAAACTAAACATAAAATAAAAAATAAAGCCTAAAAATAATCTTAAAATAAAAACCTAAAACCTAAACATAAGAAAATAAAATAAAAATCTAAGCCTAATCAAAATAAAAATAAAACCTAAACCTAAAATATAAATTAAAATAAAACTAAACTAAAAAATAAACCTAAACCTAAACCGAAACCTAAAAAGTAAAATAAAATAAAAAACCTAAAAAAAAATAAATAAACCTTAAATAAATTAGCTAAACTAAATAAAAAAAATAAACCTAAATAAAAATAAAAAATAAAATAAACTAAAATAAATAAATAAATAACTAAATAAACCTAAATCTATGAGTTTACCTAATTTTAAAAATTTTAAAAAAAAATTAAAAAAATATTCTAAGCCCTAAACCACCATTAAACAAACCATGAACCACTAAACCTGACCCTAAACCCACCCTAAGCGTTAAAGCTCTAAACCCTACATGACCCTAAACCCTAACCCTAAACCTACTAAACCCTAAACCCAACCCTAACCCAACACTAAATGCACCCAAACCTAAGCCCTAAACCCTAAAAACCTAAAAGCCTAAACCTAAACTAAATAAAACCTTAAAATAAAATAAATAAAAAACTTAAACAAAAATAAAATACAAACCTAAACTAAAACCTATAACCTAAACCTAAACTTGAACCGAAACTTAAAAATAAAAAAATAAAGAAATAAAAATGAATCTATAATAAAATAAATAAAAACATAAGTTAAACAAAAAAATAAAAAATAAAAATAAAATATAATTTAAACCTAAAATAAAATAAAATAAAAACTTAATAAAATCCTAAACCTAAAAAATAAAATTAAAAAATTAAACCTAAACCGAAACTATAAAAAACTAAACTAAAATAAATAAAACCTAAACCTAAACCTAAACTAAAATAAAACCTAAAAATGTAAAATATAAAATGAAATCTAAACCTACAAAATTAAATGAAACCTAAACCTAAACCTAAAAAATAAAACTAAAACCTAAAAAAATAAAATAAAATAAACTAAACTAAAATAAAAAAAAAAAATAAAATAAATAAACCAAACTAAATAAAAAAAGCCTAAATAAAATAATAAAATAAACAAATACAAATAAAATTAACTAAATAAATAAACCTGCCTTTATTTGTGTTTTTTTTAAAAAACTAAACCCTAAAACACCCAAACCTACAACCCTAAACACTAATCCATAAAACCCTAGGCCCTAAGCTCTCTCACTGATAAACAGGCCAGGCCACTGGGCTCTAAGATCCTAAACCCACAGACCCTGTGCCATAAATCCTAAACTAAGCTCCCTGGCCACTGACCCTCCAGTAACCCTGGGCCCTTAACCTGGACTCAGGCTGATCCTGCACCCTAAACCATGCCAAACACCTCTCCTAAGACCCTAAACCACAAACCCTAAAACCCTAAATAAAAAAATAAATGTAAATAAACCTAAACCTAAATAAAATTAAATAAAATAAAACCTAAAGTAAAACCTAAACCTAAACCTAAAATAAAATAAAATAAAATAAGCTATAATAAAATAATCAAACCTCTGAATAAAACCTTAATAAAATAAAACTAAATGTAAAATAAAATTAAATAAGCTAATATAAATAAAAACTGATAAAATCCTAAAGATAAACATAAAAAATAAATAAAATAAAACCTAAACCCTAAACTTAAAAACATAAACCTAAAATAAACCTAAACTTAAGTAAAAAAATAAAACCTAAACCTAAACATAAAATAAACTAAACATAAACCTAAACCTAAACTAAATAAAATAAAATAAATTAAAAATAAACCTAAATTTAAACTAAAAAATTAAACCTAAAATTAATCCTAAAATATAATCTAAAACCTAAAAAAAATAAAAAACCTAAACCTAAACCTAAAAAATAAAAATAAAACTAAACCTAAAATAAAATAAAATAAAATAAAACTCAACTAAAAAATAAACCTAAACCTAAATTTAAACTTAAAATATAAACTAAAATAGAAAACCTAAATTAAAATAAATGAACCTAAAATAAATAAACTAAACTAGATAAAAATGGAAACAAACATAAATAAAAAAGAAAATAAAATAAACTAAAATAAATAAATAATAAATTAAATAAACCTAAACCTTCTTAAAAAAAAAACCCTAAATCATAAGTTATAAACCCTAAACCCTAAACCTACAACACTAAGCCCTAAACTCTTAAAAACCTTAAACCCTAAAACCTAACCTTAAAGAATAAACCCTAAACCCCAAACCATAAAGCTAATCCTAAAGTAACTAAATTAATTAAACAATAAACCTAAACCCTAAAGCCTAATAAAGTTAAACCCTAAGAATGGGCAGAACCTTGTTGGCAGGAACATCACTATCAACCAGGCTTAGTCTAGATCTAGTAGTGGAGGTGAAGGTAGAGGTGGAAGTTATCATAGTTGTGGTGGGGGATCTAGAGGTGTTGGTGGATATGGAGGTGGTGGTTGGAGCAGTGGTGGTTATAGAAATAGGAGGAGTGATGGAGGTTAAAATTATGGTGGTGGCAGAGGGAGAGATTGGGGAAATGATGGTGGGTCCTGATACTCGAGAGGTCAAGGTGGTTCTAATGGAATTAGAGAAACTAAAGAATAGCTAATCCGATCTGCTACGGATCTATGTCTTTATAATAGAGATGGTTCTAGTTATCTAGGGTTTTGATTTACTCAATGTGTGTTAATTTTTGATATGTCATCTCTTATCTTACAAAAAAAAGGTTGAATTTGTATTTGATCTCTGTGAAAAATAAAAATAAAGTCAAAAACCCTAAACACTAAACTAAAACCAAAATCGTAGACCTAAAACCTAAACCATAAAACCTAAAAATTCTAAACCCTAAACCCTTGATCTTAAACCCTAAAACACTAAACCCTAAACACTAAACCCTCAAACTTAAACCCTTAACCTAAACCCTAAATCTTAAACCCTAAACCCTAAATCCTAAACACTAAACCCTAAGCCCTAAACCCTCAACTAACCCTAAACTCTCAACTAACCATAAACCCTCTACCCTAAACCCTAAACCCCAAAAGCTAAAAACCTAAACCAAGACTAAATAAAACCTAAAAATAAAATAAATAAATAAATTTAAACCAAAATAGAAAATAAAATAAAATAAAAAAGAAACTATAACATAAACCTAAACCTAAACCTAAACTCAAACCTGAACCTCAAAAAAAAATAGAAGTGAAATTAAAATAAAATAAATAAAAACCTAAAATAAATTAAAAAATTAAAAAGCTAAATAAAATAAAAACTAAACATAAAATAAAAATAAAATAAACTTAAAATAAAAAAAGTAAAAACTAATTAAAAACTTAAACCTAATAAAAATAAAAAATAAAACTTAAACCCAAAACTAAAAAAACCTAAACCTAAAATAAAAATAAACATAAACATAAACCTAAACTAAAATAAATAAAATCTAAACCTAATCCAAAACCCTAAATAAAATAAAATAAAATAAAAATAAACCTACACTTAAACTAAAAAATTAAACCTAAAATAAATATAGAACCTAAAAAAAAAAATAAAATAAAACTTAAACCTAAATTTAAAATTAAAATAAAACTTATACCTAAAAATGAAAAAATAAAACTAAACTAAAATAAGGCTAAACTAAAAAAAATAAACTAAAGTAAAATCCTAAACTAAAAATAAATAAACCTAAAATTCAAAACTAAATTAAATAAAATAAAATAAACCTAAATAAAATAAAAAAATATAATAAATAAAAATAAACTACAAGATCTTATGCTGGGTTTGCTTAATTTTAAAATAATAAAATTTAAAATTTTCAAAAATTTAAAAACTCTAACCCTACCCTAAACCCTTGGGTAGCAGTGAGCCCTAGGCCGGACCCTCGGCCCTACCCTAAACCACTGAGCCTTAGGCCTAAACCCTAGGCCCTAGATCTTAAACCTGGTACAACCTGCAGGCCTAGGCTCTGGGCCTGAGCCATGACCACAGGCCTAGATGCAACATAGCTCTATCCTAAAACCCTACCCCACTAGGCCCTGAGCCACCACCTTTGACACAACCCTGGAGTCCACAGTCTGAGCTAAAGGCTTAAACCTAGGCATAAAACTACCTAAACCCTGGGCCCTAGCCCTTTGCCTAAACCTAAAACCACAGGCCTACCACTGACCTAAACCCTAAACTCCACGGACCACAACCACTAAAACCATAAACCATAAAACCATAAATCCTAAACCTTAAAACTTATAACCATAAACCCTAAACCCCAATGCCTAAACCCTAAACCCTAAATCTTAAACTAACCTTAAATCTTAAACCCTAAACTAATTCTAAAAATAACTAAACTACATGCCACCCTAAACCTAAACCTTAAATAAGAATAAATATGTCATTGGGAATAGATCTAAAGAATTACTTAATCTAACATTGTTATGGTAGAGAAAATGTCTTTAAGAGACTTTCCTTGATTTGAATAATACCATATATCATATCATATTATAATAACATTTATTATAATGTAGCATCATATATTTGAGCATGTATTGATGTATTTTTGGATGTTATAAGATGTTTTGAAATGTTTTAGTATATGGTATACATTTAGGGGCATGACCGTGATAATCATGGTTCTAAAAGAAATGTTTCTTTCAATTCAAGGGCCATCTTTATTTGGTTATATCAGGAACCATCTCCATGAAGAAGACCACATGAGATGAGTCAATGTTCACCATTAGCTCCGGGATTGGTAGTGGAAATTCATCTTTTGGACATGACTTATTTGAATCCCTAAAATTGACACATATATAAATTTGGCCATTCTTTTTCTTAATTGGGATGATCTGATGTAGTGGTAGGGTATTTTCTTCCGAATGAAGCCAACATCGATTAGTTTCTTAACTTCATAATTGATTATTTATTTTATGTCTAATCATAGGGTTAGCGTAGATTGCTAGTTTATGGATCACTACATCAAGAGCCAATCCAAAATCTCTTCATAACTCCATGCCTTAAACTCATTCAATAGCCTAACTAAGTCATTGGTTTTAATTTCATTCAACAAAGAATTGATGTATGTCGGGCGTGGATCTTCTTCAGTTCTTAAGTTGATTTCCTTGAGCTCGTCGATGGTTGACTTGATCTCTTCTTCGAACTCTGGTGGTGCATCTTTGACTTCAAAATCATCTAGATCATATGAAGTTTCAAAGCACAGCTTCTCATATTAGTTAATGTGATTTGAAAAGAACCTATCATATTCTAAATGATTGGTAATGACTAAGCAGTAATCATCATCATCGACTGGACCCACTGTATCAAATCCTAGACTCAGTCTTGATTGAGGGCTTTGTATTTTTCTTATATATTCTTTGAAGTAGTCTAACTTATGCTTTGACCAAGTATATGGGATTAACCCTTTCTTTGCTAAATTATGAACACAAGGCAATTACCAATCAAAAGGTAATTCTATTAAATCTTTATATGAATCATCTTCAAGTCTACATTAACTTCTTAACTTGAGGATGATGTTCCCAGAAAGAACCTTTGAGTCTTCACACCTATGGATGACTTAGGGGCTTCCTTAACTACCAAACCCAAGCTTTTTGAGAGGAAAGTGAGGTTAGAGCTAAGGTTCCTAACTGATGCATAACTATTTCACATATAGACTTGGATACACATATGCTTTGCTTTGGAGCCCGATCTTCAATGCTATTTAGCTCAAGTGTCACCTCTAAGAGAATCTGGCCCGAGAAGAATTGGCTGGGGTGCTAACCATATAAGACTCATCCTTTGAATGAGATTAAGTCTATATGGATAGCAGGTGTACACTTCATAGCTAGGACATATCTTCAATTGGGTGGCCAATAAAGAGGTTTTCCACCCCTGAGACTACCTCTAAATTGGCCTCTTCCTTAGCCTGGTGGAGGTCAGGTCATCCTACCCATTTGTTTGAATGGAGTAACAAACTGTGGATGGAATCTAATGTCAGGCTCTACTTCCTCCTCCAAGTCTATTTTCGCTCCCTTTTATTTTCTTTTTCATTTTCTCTTTTATTTTCATTTTCATTTTCTCTTTCTTTTTCTTTTTCTTTTTCTTTTTCATTTATTTTTAAACTTTGGCCAATTTTGCGATAATAGACTTGTTGATTTTGAGAGAGGTAGTAAGTCACATCCTCATATATGCAGACCTCATGAACTGTAAATGGCTTGAGGTCTCCATTGGCATAGTAGATGATCACACCTCTCACAAGCTTCATACACTAATGTAGAGAGGATGAAACTATATTATTCTCATGTATTCATGGTCTCCCAAGCAAGGCATTGAAAGATGTATCTGAGTCTATAATGTGAAACTTGACTTCGGTCTTTCAATCACTTATTCCAAGGGCAACACTACGGAGCCTAAGGCCTATTGACCTCACTTTTGGAGTGCGGATTCAATCTTTCCATTTTAGAGGAGTATTCTAGACACTAAGACTTCCCCAGTCATAAGACCCTTCTAAAGACTTAGAAGGGTTAACCATAGGATTAGGTTATGCCTTAGGGATTAGGATAATCCACCTACCCTACAACCCAAATCCAATCCATGTTCACCTTCTCAAAAAAACCTCAAGTTCAATTCAAACATCAAATTCAAATCCAAATCCAAACCCAAATTCTAAAACCAAATGATTGAAGCCCGTGATCAATTCCAAACTTGAAACCCTTCCTAAGTCATATGACCTATCTCATGAACAACCAAATCTTAATCCAAATCAATCCAAAATCAATTGATTTTCTCATAATAAATTTATATCTTCAATCATATTCTTAAATATAAATCAAATCTAAATTCAAATGATCAAAACTAAATCAAATTAAATCAATTTGAATCAAAACCCATCCTAAACCATACGACCTATCCATGGATTTAGCCAAATCTTAATCCAAATCAAGTCAAAGTCAATTGATTTTTTCATAAATCAATCATAAATCAATCATTTTCACAAATTTAAATGAAATAAACATTTAAATTATCAAAACTAAATCAAACCAAATCAAAATCCAGACATAAGCCACATGACCCAACTCCATGGACTTAGCCAAATTCCTTCATTCCAAAATCCAAATTCAATTAATTTTCATGAATCAATCATACCTCAATCATATTCACAAATATAAATGTAATCTACAATCATCAAGCCAAACCAAAATCAACCCAAGTCAAACATAGGTTATCCTTTTGACTTGAAATGTTCAAATGAACCAAAACCCATTTGAACCCGAGCTAATTATAATTGAATTTATATATCAATCCCAAATCCATATATAAACTCAACTAAATCAAACTCAACCCAAAATCAAGCCAACTAAACCCAATTTGTCCACTTGACCCAAAGTGACCAATTTGACCTATTTGAGCCAAGTTCTAATCCTACCCAAATTGGACTGAACCAAGCCCATCAAAATCTCATCATGATTGTATCACCCTAGGTTGATCAATTTAATAAATTAGGTCAAACCAAGTCAACTTGGTCATTTGACCAAGTCAACCCCTTAACCCATATGAACCCAAACTAGCCAAATTGCAACCTAAGCTACATCCCTTCAAAACCAATGATTCATACCAAATTAAAATCAATATTTTAATATGACTTGACCTTTAATTGAGTCAAACCAACCCCAATTTGGCCTAAAAGATTAAATTGGCTAAAATTAAAATATAAACCAAATGCAACCAATGACTTAAGTTCATTCCAAATTCATTGTTGAACTAACCAAAGCCATGATTGGACCCAATTGAATCCAATTGACATACTTAGCCCAAATAAAAGTTCAAATTTTCCTAAATCAGAACATAATCCAAATTAATTGAAACAAAAGCATACAATCATCTTCAATTTGATAACTAAACCCAAACCAACACCCAACCCAATCCAATTTGGCCAATTTGGTCAAACTGGTCAACTTAACCCATTTGCCCCAAATGAATTCAAATGATCCAAAATCAAATCTAAGCCAAATTAAACCAAACAAATTGAACCAAAACATTCCAAATGATCATATGAACTTGACCCAACCATTAGTTTGACCCAATTTGACCCATTGGTCAACTTGATGTAACCTAACCCAATTTGTCATAAATTAGTCAAATTGAGCCAAACCTAACCTAATCAACTCCAATTGACTTGAAATTTGGGCTAACCTACTTTTGGCTCATTGCAAATATTCCTAAATCAAATCCTATGCCAAATGATCATTCTTCCCATAGGTCAAGGACATCAAATGAGATAAATCATCCATGTATGTGGTCATTTCAATTCCATGGCCACTTGGTACTCTCCCAATGGTCCACCTAAGCACCTAAGACACTACCCAACTTATCCTAGGGTTTGGCCATGACCCATGGGAGGTGAAATCACCTCAAGCTCCCCATTAGAGCATTTAAAACCCATAGGACACCCATGATTCCTTCTTGATAGCCTTCTCCACACCTTCAACCAACCAAGATGAGCCAACTAGCCTCCTCCCTACCACCCATAACTCCCTGAATGGTTGCACAGCCACTAGAAGCCAAACCCTATCCCACAGTTCAATCAAGGGGGTATACACCTCTTTTCCACTCAAACACACACAAAATCATTCCTTAGATCCCTAGCTACCTGCCATAAGCCCCAAGCTCATTCCTTGAATAAAAAATGTCATTCCCATCTTGAAATAGAAACTCCCATTTACCTAACTTCCCCATTTCTCCATCAAAAGGAAATTAACTATGCACCTTCCATAGGCCTCATTGAGTAAGAGTGAATCATCTCCCAAGCTTCCCGAGCACTAGAGGTGGGACTTCGCTCAATGTTAAGCTCCAAATCATCAGTTCATGGCCTTCTGTGTGAACGTCAAGGAATTGATCCAATTGCTACTCAATAAAGCTTCATGTCCACTAGATAAAGCTTCCTCAATCATTCAAGCCGCCAATCTTGAGCTCGATTATCCTTTCACATTCGATCCTGGTAAAAATAGGTTGGAGCTTTTTGAGGAAAACTTGCATCTTGTGTGATCTTGATTGCGATCACCTCGACGATGTCAGAAGGTGTGGGATCCTTTAAGGTTAGATCATGAGCAATGGCGATGAACTCCATTCTCCTCACTGCTTGATGTTAGATCACACACCGTCCATCTCGCATGATGAATGGACGATCATGATTAAATATGCTAGATTGATCTAATTATATTAATCTGTAGGATTAATTGCGCTTGATCTTGATCTTGGGTGAAAGGCCCACCACCGCCACATAGGCACTAAGTCGGATAAGTTTTCCCGTGGTGCCACGTGGAATGCACGATGCGTTAGTGCGCCACATGTCGCCAATAGGATTAAGCTTTAATTAGGCTTAATTAATCATTTTTAATGGTAAAACTTCTAAAAATCATAAAAAATCTTAGAGAAATAAACAAAATGCAAATAAATACCTATTTTAAATGTATTTCAAAGGAGAATTAACTAAAATGATCTTAACTAATTTTGAATAGTAATTAAAGTTTAATTGCAAAATTAATTAGAATAATTTTTCTTTAATTACTGAGTAATTAATGCCAAATTATATTAATTTAATGGGATGACCTCTACCTCCCATGATTTTCTTGGGATTTATTGCTCACTTAATTAGAAAATTCACTAATTAAACTTTAACTACTCTTTTAAGTTAATTAATGATTAATTAATCCCATGAATAGTAATAAATTGGTTAATTTAGTTTATTAATCATTGTTCAAGAGTAAGTGAACTAAGGAATAGGTTGAGACCCCTTTCCTAAGTTCATTTCACCCTTTATAAAATAAAATTAATTAATATTTAACTAATTAATTAAATCACTTAATCAAATTAAAATCATAATCACATCAAACTTAATTAATTAAATAATGGGGTAGTTCTTTAGGTGTTTATAACCTAAAGGAGTTTAATGAAATTATGGCTAGTCCACATGTATTGGAAAACCATAAGTAATTAATTAAGTCTTAATCTAATTAACTATTAAACATGAGCTAATTGCATTAGGCCCTTTTATTTCCTAGATTATTGCAAGTTTATTTTCCATGCATATCATGTTGGCTCATAATTATTTAGTTAATTACTTTAAGGTGACATAGGTAAGGGTGATTAATTCATCTAATTAAGGGTTCATCTTAATTAACCCATAAAATCAACTTAATTACTTTTCCTTAAATTAAATCAAATCAATAATGGGAATGGGTTTAAAAAACAAGTGATGATTTCTCTTCTCCTCTTTAAATCAATTCAATTCCAAAACTTAATATATAAAGAAGCTTTGGTTTTTTTAAATAATCTTATTTGATTTGATTGTCCTTAAGAACTAGTATGGTTGAATGAATCACATGCTTATATGTGATTGTCCTCTTTCCAATCATGTTAAATTTGGTATGTCATTTAAATTTATGCATCCATATTTTCAAAATCAAGTAAAATAAAATGGATTTCATTTATGTAAGCTTGCATGTGTTGATTTAATTTAATATATGGCTATTATCACTATTAAATCCAAATGTATTTTTAAAAGCTTATAAATGAATAATAATATGTTTTATGATGCTAGCTATAAATACATAAGAAATGCATGTGCTTATAGCTTGAGTGTATAAATGTTGAGTTCTCTTTCCTCTATTCATGTGTTGATTTATATAAGATTGAATGTTAATGGGTATATAGTATGGACACCCCGAGAACACGAGGCTCTAGCTAGCCCCAAGGAGGTCATTTGATTACCTCACTTCCCTAGTTTAACAATGGCACGTACCCATTTGATTTCATTATTATGTATTTCAACATTAGAATTTGGATAGATCTTTAATTCATATATATATATATATATATATATATAAAACTCAATAAAAAATATCAAATCTTTGCATTGTTTTCTTTCCCTCATTTATGTATACATCCATGTGTGTCAAAGAAGAGAAAGTATATAGTCTAGACATCTCAAAAATATGAGGTTTTAGTTAGCCCTAAAGAGGTCATTTGAATACCTCACTTTCATGGTTTAATAATGACATGTACTAGCCTATATCTTTATACATGTATATGTATATGTGATTAGTGAATGAAAATCCCATTTTACGTGAAAATTGCATGCATTCACAAATGACTAAGTGGTTGAATTAATTAGCCATATGATTTGGAACTTACTTCATATGTTCATGTATACGAATTTACATATATTTGAATGCAAATGGGTATATAGTTTGGACATCTCAAGAATACGAGGCTTTAGCTAGCTCCAAGGAGGTCATTTGATTACCCCACTTCCCTGGTTTAACATTGGCACGTGCTTATTTAATTTCATTCTTATGTCTTTTTTGTATAAGAATTTGGATAAAGTTTTAAATTAAGTTGTTTAAATAATTCAATCAAATAAAATATAAATTCTAACATACACATACATTCATCATTTAAGTGTGTTTAAAATATGTATATATAGATACACTTAGGATTAAATCATATGCATGTTACATGAGATGGAAAGGAATGATTTAATATATGTCATGTAGTAGTAATTAAATTAAATTAATCTTAAGATGCCTTTCATTTTGAATAGGATTATTTAAAGTGAACTTAAACTTAGGATTAAATTAATCATTTGATAAGCCATTCACTAAAGAGAACTAAAATAAATTAATATACTTTAGAAAGTGACTTAAGGTAGGGTTGAAAGAGGGCAATCCTCTTTGTCTCTTTATAATACTTAGTTGCTAAGTGTAATCAAATGAAATAAAAGAAAAAAAAATTAAAATTCTCAAATCAATTAAACTACTTCAAGTGAGATCAACCTTTCATGTTAAATTGAATCCTTCTC